>VWZG01006610.1:0-41824 GCA_013396735.1 Grallaria varia
AAAGCCAAGCCATGATGATGACAGTCCTGAGTAGGGGCGAGAGCATAGGACAGCTCTGCCCGTGGATGTACTTGTACTCAAACAGGGAGTATGGCAGTCTGCACAAGGAGCTGCACTGAGATGTAGTTTTCACGTCTTGCCAAATGGTTCTTCTATTGCTTAGTCAGAGAGCAGGAGCCCAGAGGTGTTGTTATAAATCTGTAGTTTGAATCCAGCATCTGTTCTGCGTTGTCCTGCTTCTTTCCTAGCCATGAGGCCAAGGTTTGGTGTCCTGGAGGTGGGACCTGCCTGTAAATGCAAGGCTGTGCCCGAGTTCCCTATTTCTTCCTCCAGAAACAGCTCTGCTGCAGCAGAGCAGGAAGATGCAAATACGTTTTTCCAAGCCAGAAAATAGCTCTTGGGTGTGCCCCAGCTTGCCTCTCTCTGAGCCCAACCCAAGTGTTCAGGCAGCAGGGTGCAGCCCACGGATGTCACAGAGAGGTTGTGGACTTTGAGGGAAGTCCCAGAAGGGAAGTGGTACAGTGAGGTGTCTTAAGTAAGACAGGCTCCTGACAGAGGAGCCTCCATAGTAGCTTGGTGCTTTGGATCATACTGAGAGGGTGTTTCCACTATTCCTGGATTAGCTGTGTAAAAACTGTGGTGCAGTGCTCCGTTTTTATTTTGTTCTCCACAGGGTAGCAGTTTGTTACCGTGAAATTTCTGACCATTTGTTTCTACATCAAGTCTACATTAAAAATGGACTTCTACCTTGTTCACCAAAGCACATGAATTAAAAATCCCATGGCCTTAAAAATCCCTTCTAAAGCAGTGGGATATAAATCAGCAGACTCAACAGAACTGTCTTGTTTTGCCTAGGTTTCTTTTTCTTTTTTTCAGTCACAGGCTGCAACATACCTCAGCTGCAAATACTGCTGTTCTTCACATGCAAAAGTTTGCAGCAGTTCATGTGGAGAGGCTTTATAGTCTAGGAATGATTTCTTTGTGTCTCTTGGAGGTGATGATGTCCAGGTAAACGCGTGTGAGGGCAGAGGCAGTGCCAGGTGCTGAGAGGAGCAGTGTGATGGGGGAGTGCGAGGTGGCAGGACAGTACCTTCGCTGGGGTGCTGGGCTGGAGGCAACATGGGCAGCTCCACATCTTAGCCTCTTGCAGAAACCCTCAGATGTTGCAGGCATGTGTGTACTGCAGTACCTGAGGGCTTTGGCAGAGACCTCTAGGCCCAGCGTACTTAGTACGGATCCAAGGTCATTGATCCAGCAACTCCTTTGAATAATCTGGCACAGGCTTCTATGTGTGACCCCATCGGCCTCTGTCTGGGTTATCAGGTCTTTTCAAAAATGGTGACCTCATGTCTGTGTGAGTCAAGTACATCCATTTTTTACTGGCATTTCTGATGTCCTGCTGGACCAGACCAGAAGGCTGTCTGGCTTCATGATTCGGAGTGGGTTGGGTAAGTCCTCTTGCATTTGTCTTACGGGTTGAGAATTGTCTGGATGCAAGGGGAACATGACTGATCTGAGAAGTGATTGATGAACAAAACTGAACCTAGGTCTTCCACGCTGTTTTGGAAATGGCCTGGTTTGGGTGTCTGCAGGGGGCTGTTACTAGTTTAGTTGGTGGTAATTGAATCACTTGTATTTGTTCTTAAATGCCAGGATTAAGGAAAAGACCATGTCGCAGTGATTTCCAGAGCCTTATTCCCAATTGCTATCAGTCCAAATTATTGGGCTTACATGGGAATCCATTACCCTCATAACAAATTTCCCCCCAGAGAGCAGAAATGAGGTAGCATTAAGCCATTTCTCAGTAATCATATAAGTCAAGCATAAGAGGCCTGTGGAAGAAAATGATCTGTGATAATATTATTAAAGATTTCATTGGGAATGCCTTTAGAAAGATCGCATCATCCTCACCCCAGTTCTTTTTAACTTACAGCTACAAGTGTTGACCCTTGCTAAATCAGCATTTTGTTGTACTAGATTTTATTTTCTTTTCATGATGTCATACATTAAATGATATTTCTATTTTCACATCAAATGCATCTTTTCCAAGCCACCTCACAGTGGAATGTCAGCATCTTTGGACACAACTGCCCATATGTTCTTCATACTCTTGCTCTAGAAAGGCTCAACAGTACCTACATAATTTCTTATAAACAGTTATCTGGTATTTTCTTAAGGAAGTTCAACCTGTACTGTGGTTTCAATATCACCTTCATCCTGAACCTTCCCCCTTCAAGTTAAATCCATTTTTCCCTCTCCTGTGAGGGATAGGAAAATAAACCATCCTTTTTCTTTTCAGCAAATTGATGACATATCTGAGACACTCCCCTCTTACTCATTTCTGCCCTGTATTAAACTACTTTTTTCTTTCAGGTAATTTTTTCTAGATCTCTGGTTTTTACTTTCTTCTGGACTAGGCAGTTTTTTCATATCTTAGAGAGTGAAGCTCAAAGCTTGAGAAGTAACTCCAGCTGAAGTCTCAACCAGTCCATGTCTCTCAGGCTGCTGCCTTGTTTTCCCTCCAAGTAAGGTGTGTCTCCCTAGGAGTGGGTTGACCCTGGCGGGATTCCATGGACTCATTAAATCCCTTTCAGCAACTAGGCAGAAGGGAGAGGGGTCATCCACCCACCACCTTTATGGGCAAAAAACAGACTCAAAGTGAGATAATCCCTAAATTTATTACTAACAGGATAAAAGCTAAAGAGTGAGAAATAAAACAGTCTTAAAACACACACCACACACACAGACTTTCCCCCCACCCCTCCTTCTGTCCATGGGGGGTTGTAGGTTGTAGTTGGTTGCAGTTGCTGCCGCTTGCAATGGGAGCCCCCAGCCCTCGGGGTCACTCCTCCATGGGGTGCAGTAAAGGTTGTGTCCCTGCACCCCAATGGGCCTCTGTGGGTTGCAGGGGGACATTCTGCTTCACCACGGTCTTCACCACGGTTTACAGGGGACCACAACTGAGTCCATCCCCTGCTCCATGGGGTCCCTCCCATGGGACACAGTCTTTCATGGGCCTCTCCAACGTGAGTCGACCCCTTGGGCAGCAGTTCTCCCACATCTGCTGTCCCGAGGGTCACTCCTCCATAGTGGTCAGTCCTTCATGGATGAGATGTACCAATGTGGGCCCCCACATAGGGCCACAGCTCTCACTCGGGTCAAACCTGCTCCAGTGTGGGTCTGCCTCTCCATGGAGCTGCAGGTCTCCTGCTCCAGTGTGGGTCTGCCTCCCCACGGGTCCACAGGTCTCCTGCTCCAGCGTGGGTCTGCCCCTCCACAGGCCCACAGGTCTCCTGCAGGACTTTGCTCCATCCTGAGCCTCCCACAGGGTCACAGCCTCCTTTCAAGCATCCACAGCTCCTGCCCGGGCTCCTCCATGGGTGCAGGGGGGTCTCTGCGCCCTGATGGTCCCCCATGGGCTGCAGGAGTTTGAGCTCTGAGTCCTTCCCCTGCTCCATGAGGTGCCTCCTCCCTCCACCCTGCAGCACCCTTGGTGTCTGCCTTGTTATCCCATGTTCTCACTCTCTGGAATTTCTTCTGCACAACAACCTCCAATTCTTCAATATGTTATCACAGAGGTGTTACTGTGATCTCTAATTGGCTCAGCCCTGGCCAGGAGCTGGATGTCCCTCCTGGGGCCAAGTGTCATTGGCTCCCATGGGACAGGGGAAGCTTCTAGCAGCTTCTAACAGAAACCACCTCTGCAGCCCCCCCGCTACCAAAAATTCAGCTATAGAAACCCAGGACAAGGGTGTACAACTACTGACACCTCTACAGCCCCACTTTCACCTGGGAATTGGTGTTCAGGCGCATGCAGGTGATCAGGTTGACTTAACACACATATCCTGGACAAAATTATGTAGGCTTTTAACTACATACTGGTTACCTGCACTGGGTCCTTAAAAAACTGTTAAATAATTTATTCAGTTATTTTTCTAGGAACTGGAGTTCGAGTAGCTGTTCCACTACTGTGTTCTTTTTTTCCCATTTCTCCAAGCTAGACAATACCTGTGTTGCCAGAACTCTCCCTTCCTGATTTTTCATTAGTTCTCAGAAATGATAAACAAATACTCTGAGATTTGTGAGCCAATTCTTCAAAAGTTGTAGGATCTATGAATCTCAGGGTTCTCCAACTTATTCCTTCCATATTGCAGGCTGAGGTCGTTGTTGCTGGTATTAACTGCAACAGCCATTTAATAATGGATGACTTCTTTATTAATAGATTACTTTTTTAATATCCTGAACATTTATGGGTGCTCTCCTTCTCTGCTGAGCTGCAACTGGTTCCTTTACATAGTCTTCCTCTTAATGTACATTTATAGAATATTTCCTGTTACTGTTAATCCTTTTCTGATGATTTTATCTGGTTTTGCACCTACACTTGTTGTAACTGGCAGCTTTTTTTAATTTTTAAGCAATCTCAAAGGTTCATTCCCTTACATGGTAGCACCAGGCAGAAAAGATTCCTAGTCCCAATGACTAGTGGTGTTTCTCTATTATAATTATTCAAGTTCAGTGCTGCAGAAAGAGGTAATTAACAGATAGGTTTTCTGTATCTGCCTTGAGAGACAGCATGCCCTGATGAGTCTGGAGTATGCAGCAGGTCACAGTGTCCGGACCATGTTGGAAATGCATCTTTGTGGTGGGATAGTTCCAGGGTTTCAGGTGCCAGCCTTCTTCCAAACGAGTACACTGTGTTCTCTGCTCTGTGATGAGCTTTATCTGTAATGGTAATTAAGTCTGACAGGCTTGGTGCCTCTGGTGCCCTTGGTGTAGCTGCAGGAACTCAAGGCCAGAATTACATTTCTACTTTGTTGCCGTGGTCATAGACAATTTCTCTGCTTGCTTGTTCTGTAGGTAGTGCACTCAGGCTGGAGCTCACTTCAAACAGCAAAAGTTGTGAATTGCACAGAAACAGTGATATTTGGTGGTGAGTTCAGCACAGAATTCTGTACTTCTGTGTCTCATCCTGTGTCAAAGGCTGATAGTGTAGTCACGTATTTCATCCGTGGTGCATGTCACTGACTAGCAGGTCAACAACAGAAGAGCTGAGCTTGAGAAAGAAAGGGAATCTCAGGGGTGTCCACATTGCAGTTTACAGCCCGGCCTGCTGTTCCCAGGGCCCATGGAAGTCCTGCCAGGGAGCATCCACCACCTCCAGCAAAACTTGTGCATTTCCTAGGCACACCACTCAGGTACTAACTGACCATTGGCATGACCATGCTTTAACATTGGACTTTTTAATGAAACTTCCTTCATCCTTTTTTGCTGCATAAACAAACTTGGTCATGCAAAAATGCATCCTCATAAATGCCCAACTGGGCGTTTGAAGTCTGCTGAAGTCCAGTAGAGAACAGAGGATCTAGAAGGGAAATGTGGCAACTTTAAAATGGCCAATTTATTAATTTTCTTTAAACCAGTGTTAGTAGGATAGAGGCCTGACTGGGAAAAGAGAGCAGACAGAGGGGACCCAGTGATGCTTGTGTTCTTCTGAGGATGTCCGTTTACCTCATGGGGTGAATTAAAATTAATCAATAACTGTTTTCAGGGATTTCCCCACTGCTCTCTGGTTTTTTGGGCTATTTTCTCCTACTTGCATTTTTTCCAAGCTGAATATTGAATTGATATTTCCTGTCTGTTTCTGCCCACTCCATTTTCCTGCACGTGTCTTGTCCCATCTGCAGCTGATCATCTCCCACCAGTGTGTCTCTCTGTCCTGGACCTGCTCAGCTGCTAGTGTCTCCCAGCACTTTCCTTGAGGTCTGCCTTTGCCATCCCTTGACTCATCAGTCCTCCCCTCCGTTGGCAGTGTGCTGCTTCAAATGTTATGGGCTACCCCAGGACTGAATGAATTTCACTGCACAAATGTACTGACCCGGATATTCTTCTTCTCAGGTGAAATGTTTGTGTGGTGGAGTTTCATTAAAAGGAGATAAACTGGGTAAGTGAGGCCTGAGCTCCCTTCGGCATGCAGAGTGCCAGGATCGGTAGCTATGAGGACAAAGAAACAAGTTTTTCAAATGCTCAGAGGTGGGCCAATAATTAGAAGGTAAACATGAACATACCCTTTAATGTCAGCCAGAGATAAGAGGCATCCACTTCACTGAGGACTGCCTAGTCTAGTGGAATGACTGCTAGCATTACAGTCCTGGGAAGGTTGCATGTGGGAGAAACACGTAGGTGTCCTCTGCAGGCGTCCTCCTCCAGGTCAGAAAGGCCAGAAGAAGGAGAGAGCCATTGTACAGGAGTGCTGAAGAGGAGGCAGCAATTGCAGAGAGCACTTGTTGCTGCTGGATTGATGTGAACCAGCATGGTCCTTTCTGGGAGCATTGGGGAAAGAGAACCATGTGGCACCTGCAGGACAATGCAGACCCTCTGCTGCTCTGCTCACCAAGAGCATCTTCAGGGTGCTGCATTACCTGCATCACACACCAGCTGGCCTCAGTGGTGCCACGAGGCAGCTCTAACGTGTCTGTCAAGACCTTCCTGTGGGAGGAGGTTGAGGCAGCCAGGCAGAAATGCACGTGGTCATGCTCAGTATGTCCTGCCTGAGCAACCTGTAGAGTTGCCAAGCCTGGTGGAGGAGGAGTGTTTTTCCTTAGCAGCATCTCAGTCCTCTCTTGGGGTACAAAGGCAGCCTCCCACTTGGCATTTTTACAGAAGAGGCCCCTGGAAAAGTGCTGCAGATACAGTAAATGTAGGTGTTTCCCCCACTGTGGTATGCTGAGCCCAGCAGGAGTCTGTGTCTTATCTGCAAGAGGGACCAAGTGTTCTGCACTGCACCTAAAGCCCCCATGCCACCCTGCCCTTCCAGCAGGGATGGGCACATGGCCCTGCTCTCGGACCAGTAGTGGGTGCTTGTCCATCTACTTGGCCGTCTGCCTGCCTGTCTGTCCTTCTATCTGTCCATCTACCTGTCCATCTGCCTGTCTGTCTGTCCTTCTGTCTGTCTAGCCACAGCAGTGGGCAGGCAGGGGTCCAGGGTGATCCACGGCTCCATGCAGGGGCTCCTGCAGCCTCATTCAGCTTTGCCAAGTTGTGGGAATGGCTTTCCTCCCATGCTTTCTTTTGTTGTTTGTTTGCTCATTTATTAAGATTTGTAGCAGCAGCAAAAATAGAAAATAATGGTGGTGTGTCTGTGAGTGTGCTGTGTTGCACAGTTACAGGAACAAGAGTCACATTCCCCAGGCCTGAAAGAGATTATGAGGGAGGGTGCAGGAATGTGCATCTGGCAGCACTTTGTATCTTGGCCATTTCATTGCTCTCTCTGCATCTGTAGTTCCCAAAGTTTTGGTCGTGGAGGGCCATTGAATGAGGCTGGGGCTGCAGAACAGATTTCCTCTGCAGGGTAACGCCATTCGAGAACAACTGAGGGTGCTTGTAAATAAAAGTTACCTATCCAGGCTGCCTGCAAAATCAATGAGGAGTCTTATTTGGGGATCTGCCCTACCACAGCAACAGGGGGAAGCAAATTTCATTTTAAAGTAGAGGAAAATGTAGCTGTAATATGCCAAACCATTAATAACTTTGCTTAAGGCCTGGGGCCAGAAACAGAATCTGAGTTAACTATTCCAGGGTTTTTTTAATTGCATAGGTTTTGAGATATTTGTAATAAAATTATCAGAAATGCGGATTTTTGAACATAAGGTTCTCAGGCACCTTGTTCTAACATTCTTCCTAAAAGAGAGAAGTATATTTAAAGTTTTCTTAAAAGTAGTTAAAGATAAATAACTAAATGCCCCATCATTGGAAGTGTTCAAGTCCTGGACAGGGCTTGGAGCAAACTGGTGTAGTGGAAGGTGTCTCTGCCCATGGCAGCTGGTTGGAATGGGATGAGCTTTAAGGCCCCTTCCAATCCAAAGCAATCTGTGATTCCATGGTAAATACAGAAAACTAACCAAGGTTATTCTGTGGACAATCTCAGAATATTCTTTCATTAAATTCTCTTGAGAAGGGGAATGCATTAGCTCTGAAGATCTGACCAGAAACTTACCTGCGATGCCTTATACATTTGTTACTTGCTCCAAAATGTTTCTGTAAATAGACCTCTTTTGCAAATGACTGCAGCAGAGTGGAGGTTGCTGTGCCTTAACTCTGCTATGCATGCTGGTGTGTGTGTATGTGAGACAGTCTGTAATTTAAGGGAGAATCCCTTCCTTTCTAAAAAGACACTAATTATTATTAGTTATGAAGTGCTTTTATTGCGTCTAGGAAACTGCAGAATGCAGCAGTAGAATTGGGCTTGTTAAAACCCCAGTGATGTATGAGAAATGAAGCGCAGAAAGGCATGCACTGGCCCGGCCAGAAAGAGAGGATACTGGAATTGCATCGTTTGGAATTGCATCCAGTTGCTGGAATTGCAGAGGATGCTGCAGGAGGAGAGCATGCTGTGATTCCTGCGAGCTGTGGAGCACACTGGAGGCTGCCGTGCTGACAGAGGGGTCACCAAACGGCTGGGCAGCCCACAGGAGCTCACGGGGGGCCCAGGGCCCCCTGCCCACATGTCCAGGATGGATTTTGTTCTAGGGATCAGGAGAGCAATGCACAGTGTGGTGCAACACAGAAAATCCATGCATGAGGTCGTGAGTGGGCCTGAAAAAAACTGCAAAGTGAGCAAGGCACAGGTTTCTTTACCATTCTTTCATTTCTGCTAGGCTTCTGTTCAACTTTTGTCCTATTTGAACAGATACTTAGAATAATATTATCATTACGTTTGGAAAAGGTCTCCAAGATCATCAAATCCAACCTTCGACCTAATACCCCTGTGCCCACTAAACCATATCATGAAGTGTTATGTCTACTCATTTTTTGAATCCTTCCAGGGATGGTGACACCACTGCCCTGGGCAGCCTGTTCCAATGCTTAACTAGTCTTTCAGTGAAGAACTTTTTCCAGAGTGGCTTGGGGCTCCCCTGCAGTTCTCTGTGCAGGCAGTTGGTAGCTCGCTGCAATGACTTGTGGAATACCCAAGCTTGACACTGCCTCTGATCCCAAGAAGCCATCAGTGCTGCTTGGCCCTGGCCAGAGGGAGGGGACATGTTCCTGCACACAGGTGGGCGTGGAGGGCCTGGGGCTTCCTCGTGGGCTGGTGAGAGTGTGCTGTGTCAGCACAGGTAGAGAGAGAGCTTAGCCAGGGCAGGCTTCCTGCAGCGCACGGGCGGGAGGCCCCACAGACCAACATTTGGCGTTGGTCCCAGGTGTTCCTTCCTCAGCTGCACTCAGAGATGCGAGGATCCCACAAGGCAGCCGTGCTGCCCAGTTCTTTGCCTGCCCTCAGGCCTGCTGTGAGTGACTTTTCTCCTTTTCCATGCCAGAGCCCAGGGAGGGTGGTCAGACAGAGAACTGAAATGCCTGTGGGAAGTTTCTCTTTTTTAAGTGCTTCTGGTGAGCCTCCAGGGCAGAGCAGCTGGAGCCAGCAGTGTGCCCCAGCCCCCCGGCTGCCTCCCGGGCCTCTGGCCATCTCGCTGCTGTGCCATGCGCCACAGTCACTCTGGGAGGAATTTGTCCCCGCAGCAGGTCATTTCAAACTGGAGACAAGCGGTAATGCTGCAGCTGGCCTGATCTGGCCTTGTGACTCTCTGTGCTTCTGCGGGTGACTCTGACAGTACAAGGTTTGCTCAACAATGGCCTTGTTGTCCCCAGATGCCTAGGACAACACAGCCCTTCAGAGTGCTTGGCCCTGGTGCTCTGCCTTGTACCAGATGCTGGTGTTAGAGACGAGTGACTCATTCCCCCTGTGCAGGTTGAGGCTTGTAAGGAAGTTCCTCTACTGCAGATTTCCCACAGCAGAGTCTCAGGCGTGCAATTTCAGGAAAAAATCAGCTTAATCATTGAGTGGGGTACAGCAACCGGGTCAGCTCTGGGAAGGGACCCCAAACAAAGGAATCCATGGGCTTTTGTTGCCTTACAATCCACATACCCATTCCAGGAGTTATTTTGGGGTCCAGGATCTCTTGCTGTGCTCTGGCCTTTGCAGGCCAACCAGCTGCCCCCCAACCTGAGGCTGCAGGGCCGGTCCCCCTTGCCGGGGACTCCAACCATTCCCCTCGCTGGGCACAGCCTGCAGCTTGCACTGCAGTGCCCCCTCCCCGAGGTGGAGCACAGGGAGTCCCACAAGAGGGGGAAGAGGGCTCCTGCCTGCTCTCAGGCTGCCCTGGCACAGGGCACGTCCAGCCCAGGGTTCTTGGAGGGTTGGTGCTGCCTCCTCCCCTGGCTTTCATGGTCTTCTGCCCATTCCTACCTTACCAAGCCATGGTGTGACTCCTGCTTGGACAAGAGCCAGCTTGTGGCAGCCTGTGGCAGAGCTTGGGCCTCCATTCACAATGAGGGGATGGGGCTGTGGCTCACATGGTTCGTATCAAACTCCGTCGTATCTGAGTGGGCTGAGTATGCAGCATGAAGAGCTTTGGCATAGAAACATGAAACTGTGCTCATGGCAGCTCTGGATCTCTTGAGAAATCAGCTTTGTCCCAGCTGGCCACATCCTGTTATTTCAAGACATTGTGGTAGGGAGACTGTATGGCCTCATTTTCTGATGATTAAAAGGTGGCAGGGTAGGGCACTCAGTGTGCTGCTTGTTGGTAACCCAAGCTGGCTGTGTTCTGGCAGATGAACCATTCCTAGACCTCTAGAGTCCATGCCCATTCTGCTAGTTAGCAAATTAGATTTCCAGTGTTAACTCTGAACAGCAAGGAGCAATGGTGCTGAGAGGAAAAAAGAGGAATGGCACAGTGCTAACTTCTGTATTTCTCTTTGGGAAGAAAATTCAGGAAAACTCCTTCACAGCTATGGGCAAACTGGCTGCTGGAAGGGATTGTTCCGTGTTTGAGGGAGGCAGTTTGACACAGATGTGCTTGGGAACTGCTAAGAGGTACCAGTCCAGTCCTTCTTGGCATTCTTGCACTGGCCTCTTAACTTATGTGTGGTTCATATGCCAACATCCCACAGGGGTCTCCAAGGCCTGGCTTGATGCCGAGATCTGCCTCTTCTCGGTATGCAGTCATCAGAGGAGGTACTGTCATTAGTCCGGGTATGGACAGACAAATGTTGATCACCAGCTGCCTATTTGCATGTGACTGGCTTGTTGAATCCTCTTACCCTTCACTGGTTTCCTCCCTTCCTCCACCTTTGTTTTTTCCCCCCAACTATCCCTTGTCTTGTATAATACCAAGTTGCTCTTTCCCGGCTTCCCGGTATCAGTCTGTTCCATGGTCTAGAGAGCTTTTCCCATGACTCACTGCGATGATTTGTGGGATGAGCTTTTCTCAGTTCCCATCCTCCCTCAGTGTTCTATTTCTGTTCCTCTGTGCTCCACTGTGTGTGGAGTTAGGTCCTTCACAGAATCACAGATTCCTTAAGGATGGAAAAACTAAATCCAACCATTGACCCAGCGCTGCCAAGTCCAGCACTAAACCATGGCCCTAAGCACTTCATCTACGTGTTTTTTTGAGCACTTCCAGGGACAGTGATTTCACCACTTCTCTGGGCAACCTGTTCTAATGCCTGATCATCCTTTGAGTGAAGAAAATTTTCCTACTATCACAGCAGTCTTGTCTAGTTGATCTCTCCTTGGCCTTCCCAGGCCATGCTGTAGAAGTTCCACCCAGCAGTGCCAGCTCTTGCTGCTGATGTGGTCACCTGCAGCTTCTTTCCTGTCCAGTGTCACTGTGGCCATCATCTGTCCATGCATGGCTCAGCTGGAAAACACAAGTGGGGTTGCTCAGAGAGGATTGGACAGATTTGTCCATTAAGTACTTGCTGTCCGTTAGCACAAAAAGGAAAAACAACCATGTGTTCTCCTGGGGGTGATTCCTGAGCTTCCCATGTATTATGTCTGTTATCCTTGCAGGGATGCCCATGTGCATGCAGCCATGGTCACTGTGTTCTAGATGGGCTTTCTCACTCAGAACAGACTGACTGCCCATGGTCTTTGGCACCTGCTGGGAGAGGGGTACTTTGTTTCCCCTTTCTTGGTTCCTCTTTCAGCACCAGGTCTCTACACCTTGTCAGACAGTGCTGAGTGCTGTCACAGGGTTGCACTCAGCCCACTGAGAGCACATGGGGAAGGGAGCACAGGAAAGGGATGAACTGACTGGGGCCATGCGGAGCTCAGTCAGAGCGAGAGGTGAGAAAGCTGGCAACTGTCCTTTGCAGGCTGCTCTCACCCTCCTGCACACCTGCCACTCCCCAAATCCCTGATATCAAAGGCTTTTTATTCTCTTTCTTGCTAGCCACTCTCCTCAAATCAGGGCCCCACTCCCATGCTCTTTCCCCACATTAAATCCCAACTCCACTTCTTTCTTACCCTTCCTGCTTCTTGCACCTTCCCTCCTCAGCCAGAACCCACTGGTAGCCATTGCCAAGCGCTCCCTGAGCTGCTGCTTTGCCAGGGAGTGAGCATCGCTTGTGGTAGAATCTGGACCAGACCTGGTGACAGGAGTCCCATGCAACCCATTTCAGGAGTCAGACTCAGCTGCAACTCAGTGCTGTGGCTGCTCCCAGTCTGGCACATGGCTCTGTGTACCAGGCACGTGTTGGGAAGGAAGGGAGAGGACTGAGCTGCTGGAGTTACTCAGATTTTTCACTTCTGGCTTAACAGCCCCCATTTTGAAGGGGTCTAGGTGGGATTCCTCGGTCAGAGAATTTATCTTCCCATTTTGGTCTCTCACACAGCACCAAGGCAGAGAACATCACCCCGTCTGTCTCCCTGGGTCATGTATCCTTCAGAAACAGTTTGTTTTTCTCTCCTTTAGAGTACTGGCAGAGAAAGGTGTACCAGTCCCAGAAGGCTTGTTCTCTGCTAACCCGGTGCTGTTCATGGTTATTACCCTAAAGCAAAGTTCTGGGCTCATGCCTGCGCCACAGCCAGGGAGCTGAGCAGGAGAGGAGGGAGGCTTTTGGCAGCTGTAGATCTGCCTGGAGAGCAGGCAGAGCTGGGTGGGAAGCATTTACACTGTGTGCCAGAATCAAACAGCAAAGAGAGGGGTGCGAGCTATGGGACAGCTGGCCATCAGGTCCTCCTGGTCACAGCCACGGTGTGTGGGTAGGAAAGTTGCAGAGACGGCATCCAAGGAAACAGCAGCTGCATGGAGATACTGAAGTTATGTAGGAGGAAGAAGGAGTGAAGAAGACTGGCAGGGCACAGAGGTGACTTATTTGGGCAAGGAGATTTTTAAGATGTGGAAAAATGAGAGCTGTCCTGCTAGACTGGCATGTGCTCTGAGATGCCCTGACACTTGGCACAGACAAGGCGACTGTCCACTGTGGAGACAAGGGTTGTTGTCACTGGAGGCTGGAACCAAGGGCAGTGCCTGGAGCAGAGGAATGGCACAGCCGGGCTGCAGGGCTGGAGGGCAGTGGCATGGGCAGTGCAGTGCCCGCAGGGCCACCCGGGGAGGTTGACTTGTCCCCAGCAGCTGTGTGCCATCCAATTCAGCCCAAGAGGAGCTGTGCTGGTTGCCATGACAACAGAGACCCGTCATATGACCCGTTCCACTTTCTATATATAAATCTGTTTCACACAGTGTATGTGACTCCATGGAAACCAAATGTTGAGCAAGAAATATTGCATAAAAATGAACAAAATACAAAATGACTCAAAGTTCAAGGAAGAGAGAGGCTGTGGGTAGTGCTGAGGGGTTTGTGGGGGCCACAGACCTTCCCCTGAGCGTGGGCACAGACTGGTGTGGGCACACTTGTGCCCAGCCTGGGAAGGGTCTGTGAGCACCTCTCGGTGCTGGGATCTTTATGCCAGACTTGGGATGGATATGGGTGTTGGCGTTGGCAACCCTGTCACCAAGGGTCTTCGTGCACATCTTTCACTTAGCAAATCCTGTTTGCAGCATCAGCTGAGGTCAAACACGGACCCCACTTCTTTGACTGCACCATCCAGCACTTTCGAGTACCTGAAGGGGCTCCTGGGCAGATGGAGAGACATTTTGGACAAGTGCCTGGAGTAACAACGGGCAATGGCTTCAAAGTGACAGAGAGGAGGGTCAGATAAGCTGTTAGAAACTCTTCCCTGTGAGGGTGGTGAAGCCCTGGCATGGGTTGTCCAGAGAAGCTGTGGCTACCGCATCCCTGGAAGTGTCCAAGGCCAGGTTGGATGGGGCTTGGAGCAACCTGGGCTGGTGGAAGGCATCCCTGCCCATGACAGGGGGATGGGATGAGATTGGTTTAAGGTTCTTTTCAACCCAAACCATTCTGTGATTCTGTGTTTCTATGTCTGCCTTTTCTGTTCCATAACCTGGAACTGAGACCTTGTCCAGGTTCAGTGTTCATACAAAGGACAGTATTGACAGAAACACGAGCTCAATAATACCAGTGCAGAGCAAGCCTTTCCCTGCAGGACAGCGGCTGTTCCGGGCCAGGTTCATGCTGTGGCCATTTTTACCTGCTGTGTCCTTGTGTTGCTCCTTGGAGTTTCCCATGCGTATTTTGCCCAGGTTTCTGTCACCATTGATCCTCCAGCACTGGGCAGGACACTGCAGGGCAGCTGCTCAGCTGGGCTCTGTGGCCTTTCCCTGTGCTGCTGTGTCTGCAGCAGAAGCAGGTGTGACTGAGGAGGTGCCTGCAGCAGGTGGGGGTGCTGACTGCACCCCAGTCCTTTCCCACAGCCAGAGGCTCCTCTTCAGTTGCTCCAAGGCTGCATGCTCTGATGAAACAGGATCATAAAATCACAGGAGAATTTAAATTAGAATGGATTTTTGGAGGTCTCCCAACCCCTTGTTCAGAGTTAGATCAGGTTGCTCAGGGCCTGAATATTTGGGTTTGGGATTGTTTTACTTTGCCTTGCATTGTGTGTTGAAAAGTGACGCGGGGCTGAGCTATGCTGGAGCACAGTGAAAGCTGATACATCTTCAAGGGAACTCAGGCTTGTAAAAATGCACAGATGTTTCCTCCCCAGGATCCCTCTTTGAAGGAGAATGGGGATTTCCTGCAGTGTGAAAGTGGGAAGTCATTTTCCTCTGTTGAGCAAGGCAGAAGTTGCCTCAGGAGGTCAAGTCATCTTGAGTTGAACTGATGGGTGGCACTCCTCACTTTGCTGCATAAAATCCCTTCTGGCTTTTTTTCCACCACTGGGAGGGGATCACGCTGCCAGGTGGTCTTCCAAAGACTGAGTTGGGCTGCTGCTGCTAACTTGATCAAGAAGACCAAGATCAAGAGAAGAAAAAGAAAATAATCAGAAAGTCAGAAGAGGTGGAGTGGGAGAGGCATCCCACCACCTCCCTGCTGGCCATACTGCCCTGTTTTGAGGTGGGCCAGCTAGGCAGCAAGTGTCAGGGCTCTGATGGGCAGGCCTGGGCTGCTGTTCCTCTTTGCATGGAGCATCAATGGTGTCTGACCCAGTTGTCTTTCTCTTCAGACATCTTTCTAGACCATCTGTGTTTAGCAGTACACAGATGAAATGCTGTTCCCTGGTCAGGGTTGTGATGCTGTGTGGTGGCTCTCCTACCCATGGGTTGTCCTCCTCTTCTTGACATCCCTAAACCAGTGCCCATGGATGCAAGGGAAGGGGCAGAGGTAATGGTCAGGTTCACATGCAGCACATCCTTCTGCCTCTTGTCAGTGCTGCTGTCCTGGACTATGTGAGTTAACCCCACAGATCTGTTCTTATTCCACATGCTTAACCTTTGTCACCTCTCTGCCACATGGTTTTGTCCTAAAGAGCTCCAGTGCCCTTCCT
This sequence comes from Grallaria varia, assembly GCA_013396735.1. Lineage (NCBI taxonomy): Eukaryota > Metazoa > Chordata > Aves > Passeriformes > Formicariidae > Grallaria > Grallaria varia. The sequence continues at coordinate 15,686 of VWZG01006610.1, forward strand.
GCTTTGAGATGTCTTTGCCGTTGCTGCTCATTTCTGTTTCCTCTCTGCTGTACATTCATCAGGAGATTTCTATCCCTGTGTTTCTGCAGTCAGCAAATGAAAACCATTGCTTGGCATGTAGAATGAGGCCTGTTGGGTGGCTGGCTCTTGTCTACCCCTGCAAGAACCCCTGCTACATGGAATTCTGATCCAAGAAAGTCTCATAGGAGGAAAGTGCTTGTGTTGTTGGATTTGAATGTTTTGACACTTTGATCCCTTTTCAAGGCATCAAATACAGATGCAGGAGGATTTCACTGAGGTTGCATATTCTCTGCTCTGCTCACATTGTTTCCTGTTTCCTCGACGGCATGTTGCAGACATCCTTTTTGGGTTCAGATCTGTCTGTCCACCACCATGGTGACAGCAGCTGGTGACACTCCCAGAAATGACAGTAAGGGGAGTGGTCTGAGCATTTCTCAGCTCAAAGGCACTGTGGGGATTGGAAGGTTCGGAAAGAAGAAAGGATTGCAAGCCCACCCAGTCTGAGCTGTGGCAGGGGTGTCAGGGTCCTGGCTTTTTCTCTTGTTGGAATAGATAAGAACTTCTAGAAAGAGACACTTAATCTCGATGGAGGAACTACGAGAAGTGCACAGCTCCCTGGTAAGCCCTTCTACTTGGTACTTACTTTCATGATCACCAGATTCTTTTCAATCCAAGCTTGTCTAGTTTCAACTTCCAGTCTCTGCTGCTCTCTCTGGTTCACAATGCTCCCTGGTGACAGGAAACCTCTTCTCCATGCAGACATCCTTTGTTGGGATTTACTGTTCTCATAAACTATCATGGCAATAATTCTTCTAAAACACGAGCAAGAAATCAAAGTAATGGCCCAGTCTTGCAGATCAGTCTAAGGAAGAGGTGTCTCTACGCACAGGTGTCTCTAAGCACTTCCCTTGTTGTATGTGGCTGGGCATGGGCTGTGTCCTGCTGGAAGCTGGATTTGGTAGAGCTCTGATATTTCACACCATAGAACGTCATACCCAGTGTATAAACTGAGGGAGTTGACCAGGAGGGGCTGAACACCACTGGGGAATGGGCCAGCAAATGATGAGCAGTTATACTGTGTATCACTTGTCTGTCTTTCTTGGGTTTTATTCCTCTCTCTTTTTCTCATTTCTCTTTTCTTTGTTATCATCATCATCATTATCATGTGTTGGTCTTTATCATTATCTGTTATTTTAATGATTAAACTGTTCTCATCTCAACCCATGAGTTTTACTTTTTTTTCTGATTCTCCTCCCCATCCCAGGGGTGAGAGGCAGTGAGTGGGTGGCTGCGTGGTGCTGAGTTGCTGGCTGTAGTTAAACCACAACGCATGCACATGCAAGCAAACCATTTCCCTGTTGCTTATAAGAACTTCAGCATTTGGCAGTGCTGATCTGTTCTGTCCTCTTGACCATCACTGATAGAGACCACTGTGTTTGCAGCACTTCTTGATTGGCAAAATCAGAAGCAAGGGTAAAAGTATTAGTAACCAAAAAGTAGAAGTAGCAATTGCAAAGCATAATGCTTGTGTGCTTTTTGAAGTGATAGACATTTTGGCAGAGACTGCAGCTAGGCGTTGCCTTAACTTTGCTCTTTGTACTATTTCTATCCAACATTTGTAGCTATGGCACCTATGAAAGGCCTCTGCTCTTCCTGCAGTCTGTCAGGGAGACATGAAGCAACACTGAAAACGTGATTCAGAGGATGTAGGGGCAATTTAGAGCTTCCCTTAAGCAAACCGGTAGAGTCTGTCCTTGTAGCGCACTGGTGCTGGCTGTGCCAAATGGAGGAATACCATGGGCCCCTAAAGTGACCTGAGTCTAGTTGTGACCCCCTTGGTACATGGGATCCCTGTAGGATCATATTAAGAAGTCGGGGTTGTGGGAATGGAGGGACTTCAGTTCCAGAAGGGAAAGAAGGTGTTAAGTACAGAAATGGTGAGCGTGCAATAAAAATGGGTGAAATCTGGATCTTCTGAAACAGAACCTAGGGTTGGATTATCCCGAATTCTTCTTTATGAGGTTTTCATGCAGAACTGTGTTATTTTCAAGGCCAGAGATCCATGCAGGGAATACAAGGGACCAAACCTGCTGCCACATCCTTCACGAGATGGTACACTGCTACTGCAGGGTTTACTTTTCTTCAGTGTGCTTTTGCAAACAATAGCAGGAGACCATTAATCCTGCAATGGAGAGAGTCTGGGAGCTGTCCCAGGGTTTGTTCCAGCACTCTGCTATCCAATGGAGCATGCTGAGAGAGAGACTGGTTTTGTGGCTCAAAAAATAGCTTGGGGCTATCCTGTTCCCTCTGATCTGACTTTCTCTGCCTATGTTAGCAGTCTAGAAACAAGAAAGATGGAGGCAGACTACTTACAAGGGCCTGGAGTGACAGGATGATGAAAGGCTTCAAGCTGAAAGAGCACAGGTTTAGATTAGATATTAGGAAGAAATTCTTCCCTTTGAGGGTGGGCAGGCCCTGGCACAGGGTGGTCAGAGAAGCTGTGGCTGCCCCATCCCTGGAAGTGTCCAAGGCCAGGTTGGACAGGGCTTGGAGCAACCTGGGCTGGTGGAAGGTGTCCCTGCCCGTGGCAGGAGGTAAAAGAAAATGGTCTCTAAGGTCCCTTCCAACCCAAACCATTCTGGGATTCTGTGTCACTTTATCCTGAATGCCTTTTAGCCCTGGCCTTCTCACCAGGCCTGCCTGTGGACAGGGACTGTGTGTGGGTAAGGTGTGAAGACAGTTGTCCAGGGTTAGTCCTGGAGGCAGAAATCAAACAGCCTTCTTCTCAGCTCTTACTGCAATTAGTGGGTGACTGCATTGGTCAGATATGCTCTTTCCAAACAGAGTTCTTTTTTCTTGCCAGTGTTTTATTACATCAGGAGAAACAGTAGAGAGGGATGCCTGACAGAGAGGTAAGATGGAAAAGCTCCCCTGCACAGCAGGTCACAGGAGCTGAGCAACATCAAAAGGAAGCTTGCACAATGCAGCTGTTGTTGGTAAGGTCCATGTGATAAAAGTATGTACCAGTGCCATACACCTGTCCATTGCTCTGCATCACTCTGTACAATCAGTGCAACCCTTCCAGGGAGGTCATGCCTGGAAAGCCTTCAATGAGGTACTGTCGGTCTTGACTGAGAGTCATCATGGCTCGGCTTTGCAAATGAAGATTTGGGCAGGACTCTCCCCATGCTTGCTGCAAGTGCTGGTTGCTAAAGAGGCTAATGAGAGATGGGCAAGTCCGGTTGCAAAAGGCACAGCAGAAAGTCTCCATAGGCGGTGTTGGTGAGGCACGGTTCTTCCTGCGTTGTCTTTCCTCCAGACTGATTCTGTGTGTGTTCTCAAAGGAAGCAGCAGCGTTATGGATGGTGTGTCTCCATGCCTCCCCATTGGAGGCCAGAGTGGACCACTGATGGCAGTCAATATGGCCAAGGCTGGGGTATTGTTTCAGGGAGTCCTTGTATCTCCTCTTCGGGACTCCTCTCTTGGGGCAGCCGGTGGCAAGTTCACCATAGAGCACAATCTTAGGGAGATGATGATCCTCCATCCTGGAGCCGTGCCCTGCCCAGCGCAGCTGCGTTCTCAGCAGCATGGCCTCAGTACTGGTGACTGCTGCCTGTTCAAGGACAGGCACATTGGTCACATAATCAGAGCAGTGGATGTTCAGGATAGTGCGGAGGCAGCGCTGATGGAAGCGTTCGAGGAGACGCAGGTGGCGGTGGTAGATGACCCACGATTCAGACCCATATAAAAGAGTGGACAGTACTTCCGTCAGCGCTGCCTCCACACAATCCTAAACATCCACTTGACTGACAGCAAAACCAAACAAAAGGATGGTGCTGAATTCTGCAGGTGTCAGGGCCATGTGATCAAGTTCCTGGCAGTGCCAGCACGTGGCTGAAAGGAACAGGTATTAAGTACATGGTTTTGGAGCCATTTTAAAAGTGACATTGTGCAGTGACAGAAGGCATTTCTGTAGGCACATGTATCATGTTGGAGTAGAACTTGGATAACCCAGAGGTAAAACTGCAAGAGCTTGATTTTTCTGCCTGGTTAATGTTTTCATTAGTAGGATTCAGAGCTTCCATGGGAAAGAGAGAGGTGTTACAGTGGTATATGTGGAGGGGTCCTGCCCCTCTGATCACAGGGTGACATGGCTACACTGGCTTTACTGAAGCAAGAATTGCATTTGGTGCATTTCTAGACAACAGAGTAACACTAACAGTAAGAAGAACGTGTGCCTTTGGGCAGGCTGATGTCCAAGAGAAGTTTTCACTTGCATCACAAGTTGAGATAAGAAAAAAGTGGAATAGTAACATGAACTGTGAAAGCTACTGCTTTCTCACACATAAAGCAGGGGGAGTGGAACTGTAAATTGATTTGATTAAACCTTAGAGAGCAGAAACACAGAGGACAGGGATACATGGCAGAGATCCTACTGTTTTATTCTGCCATCAGCACACAGTAGCACACAGAGCAGGAAATTTGAGTCATACACCTGGTAGAGTCCCTTCAGATCTCCTGAGGTAACTTGTTCAGTTCATGTTGGGCCAGGTGAGTTTCCCAGTCTCCCAGTATTTCTCCTCAAGGAGGGGAGCTAAAATCTGACCCAGCACAGTCTCCATCTGTGGTGCAGCAGTGAGAGGGATTCACCTCCCGCTGGCTTTGTGTCCATCTGGCTGCCTTGCACCTGTGACCTGTCTGTTCAGGTCCACTTGATGAGGCAGGAATGAGAGATCATTCTTCAGTGCCTCAAGAGCCATTGTAATCAGAATTTTCTGAAACTGAAAAGAAACATAAAGTAGACTGTTTGCTCCAAAATCATTAGATATACCTTTTATTCTAGGCTGTTGGAGTTGGAATTTCACTCAGAGACTGGATGTGCAGGAGAAGGACACATCACAAGTTTGTAATGGTGCTGTTCATATGGCTGTCAGTGTTTGAACAGTATGTGCAACAGATGCTGAAACTGCCTGTTGCCTGGATGTGGCTGCTTGTGAATCCTGTGCAGTTCTTTCAGACCTGCCCCCCACCATTTCTGAAGGCATTTCCTGGATAGAGACTAGTTTCCATGGGATAAATAATTTAATTTCAAAACAGTTTTCCTTGTATTTTGCATTTCTTCCTTTGAAGACAATGGAAACAAACCGAGAAACAAAAGGGAGTGCCTGGTGTGCCTTGGGGGTTGTGGAAAGGCAAACTGGAGCTCCCTGTGTGTGAGCCAGGAGCAGACTGCTGGCTCTGTAGCTGCAGCCCTGTAGGTTGCAACTGGCAATCTTTGGCCATCGACTTTATCTTCCTACATCCAGTGTTCCTGGGTGTAGAGACCAGGTTCACACCTCCTCTGAAATGAAGCCCTCTTTGCCTCTCACATCAAGCAGCTGCTGTAAATCCCAAGCTACCAAGGAACCAGCAGAACTACTTGGAAGAGGGGATAGTCCAGGTGATGCAATGTAGTGCAGGCAATTTACCTGCACTTCAGCTTCACCTCTTTCTTTTCCCACCTCCTGAGGCTGCACTGAAGCTTGCAGCTGAATTGGTGAAGAGATGTATGGCTGAGATGTGGTACCTGAATCCTGATATCAGTTCTGTGTGTGCCTGGAGAGCAGGTGACAGCCTGGTGCTCATCTTCTGTGGTTCCTAATTATCCAGATCACTCTTAATAATCTGGATCCTAATGATCTTGTATCTAGATTATATGGATCCAGACTAAGTGTAGATCAGTAATGTATGCATTGCTAATTACATGCATTGTTAGTAATATTCATCATCCTGATAAATTTGCTTCAGCACATGACTCCTATAGGCTGCATGGCTCTGCAGTCTTGGAACTGTGTGAAGGTGATGGTGCCCCTGTAAAAAAAAAATTGAAAATGCACTTCTGGGACTTGTACTTTGACCCACCGGTGTATCCACATGAAGGTAAATGAGGACCTGCCTCTCTTTCTCAGACACTTGATCATTTTATGCTTTGCATTTTACTGCTTCACGAGAGTTGTTTTCTTGGACAGGTCCAGGTGCTCCTGGGACATCAAACACATCGGGGTTCATTTCTGTCCCAAAGGGTGATCTGTGTAGTCAGTGCTTCAAGGGAATGTTGCTTCATGTTCTGGGTGAAGCTAAGACAGATGAAGGGAGAAACGGACTGAAAGTCTTTGGCTGTACTGGAACCTCTAGATTGCCAAACCACATGGTCCCTTTCCAGATGTGTGTCTGGTTAGGCTTTACATTGTCTGGATATTGACTTAATAAGTTGGGTTTTTTTGTTTTCTCAACAGAAACCCAGAAAGGCAACTCCTCAGCCAGAAGATACCTTGAACGGCCACCTTCCCCCTGGCTGGCAGAGCTACATGTCTCCCCAGGGCCGCAGGTACTATGTGAACACCTTCACAAATGGTAAGTGAGGGTGGAGGTTCAGTAAATATGTCACCCTAGCAACACAGATCTGCTGCAAGAAATCATCTTTCAAGTTGATTTTGATTACAAAGTAGGCCCAGAGTCAAAGAAATTAATATGACCCTGACACCAAGTGAAAGAAAATAATTATAAGAAGATCTGGTCTTATGATCCTCTGTCAACTGAAGACATCTGAAGCATTTACAAAAGACAGAACGTGAAGTAGAAATACCCAAGTCATTAATGTTACAGAATTTGGAACGCTGTTAAGGATAAAATTTTTACCACATTCCCTATTTCCTTTCCCTTTAGCTGAAGATATTTCTGGCCTTATATGTATGTACATACATGTAAAGTAAGTTGATAGAACATCAGGTATCCCTGAGGAAAACAGAACTAGTGAACTAGTCAGGCTCAGCTTGCCCATGGAGACGAGGGTAGAAAAACACATGTAATGGGACAGCACAGACAGAATCTTCTTCAGTTCTATACTTGTGTGTTCTGTTCACTGTCGTGCTGGTAGAGAAGCAGACAACTCATGATCTTATCAGCTGTTCAAGACCTATCAAACTTGTACCACATCTGGCTTACCTAAGACTGTGTGTCTGCCTGCTTTTCTCATCATGAGCTCACAGCAACATTGCAAAACAGGGACTTGTGACCAGCAAAACCTGGTTTCTTTAGCAAAAGGAATGCCAGAATGACAAGGGAGAAGACAACAGTTTTTCACAATGGAGTTGCAGCCATCAGACATGACCACTGGCATTCCTCACAAGGAATTCCTCAAAGTCATATTTTGACTCACAAGGAGAGCCATGGGTTGTCCCAATGCACCTCACAGTCTGTGCTGGGACTGATATGCTTTATTTCAGTAGCCCTTGGCCTAGAACTTGGCCAGGTCATTACTCACTGGAGTTGAATGCACTCCTATCTCGTAGGACCCTCCCTCCAGAAGGCACATTTCGATTTAACCCTGCCTTTGTTTTCAAGCACAGTCTGCTCTGGCTGATGGGCAGCATCCCCTGCACTGCTGGGGAAATCAGGAGTTAGATACCTCACCCCCACTGCAATTCAGAGGTGGATGAGGAGGTGATTAAACTCAGTCTCGAGCCATCATGTTGTTGGCCCTTTACTCCTGGGTTGAGGCCAGATACAGCCAGTAAGAGGCAGAGCCTGTTTCTTACATGATAAGAGCTCTTGTCACAGGGATCCTGCCCCAGAAAGGTGGGTGGCCTGGACTAAGTTTCTGCATAATGTCAGGCAACTTTGTACTTTCCTCACAAAAGTTGCAAGTAATATGACAAGAGCCAATAGCCATATCATGTTTGAGAGCTCCAGGCCAGGAATCAGGAGACTGATTTTCTCTGGGAAGGGTCAATAATGCCAGCACAGGCTGACCAGGGAGACAATGAAATCTCCATCCTTAGGAAATCTCAGAAACTGCATAGAGAGAGTTGTGGCTGATCTGTTGTTAGCACTGGTCCTGCTCAGAGTGCATAGCTGGGCTGGAGACTTCCAGAGGTCACTTCCAACCAGTCTTTCTCAGGACAATGCCCAAACCACCTTTGGTTGTGCTCTCAGCTACTACAATGGGATTGTTGAGCAGCAGGATATATGGTACTCAGAATAACAGCATGCAAGAAAGGGTAGAAGTGGGATTTCTGTGTTTTGATCCTTGCTTTAGGGAGCACATATTCAAGTCCTGTTTAGATGAGAATCTCCTCACCAGAGTAATCCTAAGCCCAATTAGCTTTGGAGTTAGGCTTGCTCTCGTTTCCTCACTTTGAGAGTATTTTTGCCCCATTTGGGCTATATTGCATGATTAGATTAAGATCTCAAATGCCTGTGCTTCCTCAGAGTGGATTATGTGCCAAAAGAGTGTCATCTGTGGTGTCATCAAGGCTTCAGACAAAGAAGAATGCAACCTCCAGACCTTTCTGCTGAAGTGTGTGATGAAGCCTTACCCAGTCCTGGCATGAGCAGCTGTCTGGACACTGTTTTAAACTAATCTAATTTACTTTGACATTTGATCCTGCAAAATTTGTAGTTCAGAATTATCCAGAGGCTCATATTGGTCCGGTCTCATGTTGATGCACTTTCTCCCTTGACTATGCTGCACAGTTGGACCTACTGAGCCATGCAGTCACCTTAAAGTCATGTTTGGCTTATGAGGCTTGCTGCCTAATAGTGGGATTGTACTTTGACACTCAAGATGTAGTCTTTGGTTGTGTAAGTCAAAGACAATACGCTGTAAACCTGCAGTCCCCATCTTTCCTGTGATAGAGTTGCATTGGCATGTGTAATGTTTATTGTCAGTCTCCAAGGTTGGACAGCTCACTGACTGCACCTGCTGACTTGTCTGAACTGCTCATTTGTCCTGTCACTGCTATAGCTGCTGCTGGGAGTACCAAGATAAATACTGGCAATGTTTGTCACAAGAACATGGTGCCAGCAGACATCCCTATCACAGGGTTTCATGGGCCCCTGTCCTGCTTTGCATCCTTAGCACCATTGTTTCAGCAGCAGGAGCCAGGTTTCTTCTCCATCAAGGTGTCGATGTACTGCTAGATTGCTGTCTCTTTAGAGCCATAGCTATCGCCAGATGATGAAAGTATGCACTGAAGCATTTGTGAGAGGTATCACTGTTTGGTGGACACGTGGACTCAGAGGTCAGTGGAAGCCAGTTGACTGGCCTTCAGTGTGATCCATGTAGTTAAAGGTCTCCTCATCATTATCCACCTAGAGTAGTTAATGCAAAACTTTTGGTTTGTAACGTCTCAGCCACTTCTCAGATCTCCCAGAGACCAGGCATCTCTTTACTGAGAGGGTTGATCAGAAAGTGTTTCTAGACTCTCACCTCCTATCTGAGGAAGATGTATTTGTGCCTCCAAGGGAGCAAAGGCATCCTTATTTTAATGAAGACAAATGGTCAAACTATCTCCTGCACCAGGAATGAGTACTGTGAGATTCACAGTGAAAGATTAAATCTGCCTGAAACCCCTTAAAAGGGTGTTGGGAAGGAGCCTTTTCCAGCCATGGAGCTTCTCTGTCAAATGTGTGTTCTCCTGCAAGAGCTCCCCTTAGAAGATGCAACAAGGCATGAGGTATGCTCAGAGAAGAAAGCTCTTGTAGCACCCTGACAGATGATTGCACTTCAGAACAGTAAGGGAATGAGAAAGAACTTTCTGGGGTTTTTTCTGTATAAGTGGTTTAATTGTGGTTTTATTTATTTTTTTTTTTTTAACCACTTCTGGCTCTCACAAGCGTCTGTTCCTGCTTTGCTGAAACTGGATGTTGTGAATAAAGTATTTTATTACAATGGTAGAGTAACATGGCTGCACTGGAAAGTGAGCTTAGGGCAACTTGAATATCAGCAAGGCACTGTTCCCTGAAGATTACAGTAGAAGTTTCAGTGAAGGGACTTCAGTTCACTGTCTGCTCCTCCCTACCAAGGCCTGTGGCTCACAAAACACTGAGACAGATACCTGGGCTGTAAGGGTTTCCAGGGACCTTGTTACACTGGGCTACACTGAAAACTGAGTTTTTCTTCTTCCTCTCTATTTGGAGCCTTCTGTCAAAGAGGACTTCAGTTTCAAAGTGGAAGAAAGTTCTGACTTCAGAGAAGTTTAGGTGTGTCCCTGTGTATATCTCGTCTCCTGTTGTCAGGATCTAGAAAGCTTCCTAATCAGCAAGAAGAGACATGAAAATGTCCTGGAAAGGCTCTGCAGTTGCTATTTGTCATTGACCAAAGGCAGGTCCCCTCCCAGGCTTCTTTGAATCTCTCTACGGAGTTTCCTTCCATTTCCATGTGCAGAATCTGGACATGGATCAGAATCACTGTGCCAAATCAAGGGTGTCTTCTACAGGTGCTGACGTACCAAATTGTCCAAAGGGACTGTAAAACTTTGGTTTTGTTACAGTGGCTTGTACTTGATGTAGCCTTTTTTTTTTTAATTTGTTGAAATTTTTGAATCCAAGAAGAAATTCAGTATCTTAGCCATGGTCTGAGCTCTTCTTACTCAGAGGACAAATGGTTTCAGAGACAATAAATACGACTGGTTATTCTTCCTGCTTACAGCAGGTGTCTCTAGCTGCTGTGGAGACAGGGTTTTATGCATTTTCCCCCAGTTCCTTTAAATAACTTAGAATATCCTTCCTATCAAAGCTTTTCTGTGTTATTTTCTCTGTGCTTCTCCTCCCTACTGAGGCTGAGTCAGGCAGTGGAGCTGAAGTAGAGGTAGGAGGCTCTCTACTTCTACTCAAACATGCAGAAATTTGAGAGGAGAAAGTAATAATAATTAGAAGCAGCACAGAGCTGGNTGGCACTCCTCTCCTTGGCACAGAGCATCCAACAATATCCTCAGCTCTCAACTGGAGCCCTCCCAGAAGTTCCTTTGTGCTCTGCCTTGCCTATGTGCTGTGTGTGCCCTGGGGTTCCTGTCCAGTGGCTTCTATCCATGGATGTAGCTGCTGAGCCCCCACCATCAGTGTCCTACTGTCTCTGATCCCACTTTTCCAGAGTCCAGAGGCATGATCCCAGTCTGGACCTGCCACTGAATGTGGTTCATTGCTGGAGTGCTCCACTCTGGCTTTTCCTGTAGGGCTACTGTTAGACAGCAAACGTAGCACTGCATTTTACGTTGAACAGTGCTCTGCAAGGTCTCCTAGAGCCTGGAGCTCACAGATCCATACTCTTGCTTTCTTTTTCTACATGTCCCTTAGGCATTGCTATCATGCATCCTGCCTTTGGTTGTCCTTTACATCATAGATCTCTCATGCATAAGGTGGAAGACAGTCCCACAGCAGTATGGTGAGCATATATGGAAGCTCCAGGCATAGACTTCACTGTCTATTCGTGTAAATATTGTGTTTGGACATCCTCAGAGAGGCATGTCCTTCATGGCAGCACTCCAGCTGTCCTAGGTGTCCAACCAGTTGCCTTGGCAGTCAGTGGGAGGCATATTCCAGTGCAGAGTGAGGGGATTCATCCAGCTCAGGGCTGTGGCTGGAGCCCTGGGTTGGGCAGGAGGACAATGGAGCATCTTTCTCCCCTCTCTCTAGGGCCTTGCTGGCACCCACTGTCTTTCTAACAGGAGATGCTATCAAGAGCAGGCTTTCTTGGCAGGTCCCTGGTAGTTTTAGCACTTCCATCATTGAAAAGCAGTGGTGAGAGGAGGTACAGCCTTCTCATGGGGTAGGACTGTGGCTAAACCTTTTCCCAGCCTCAGGGCAGGATCTATGAGCAGAGCCCTGCGTGAAGGAAAGACAATTCATTGATAGGAAAACAGGTCTTAAAAGCAGCAAAGTCAGTTTGAAAGCTGTCTAGAGGGAAAACAAAAAGGGGACCACAGTTAAATTACAATAAGCTGATGCAAAATTATTTGGCAGATCATTCTCAGAGCATGGTCATCAACAATCCCTTGTCAAAGGGTAGTTTGTACTGAAGGGAATCCTGAGTTGATATGCCCGAGAATTCATTCTGGTCAATATTTCCAATTATGAATGGCATGTTCGCGTTGAGGGCACTTATTCAAACAATAACTTTGAGCTGGAGCTGGGAAGAACATGGTGTGCTGCACAGAACAGGCTCAGGATTCACAATCACCCGGGAACAGAGGGATGCTGTTCAGTTAGGATGCGCTTAAGATCTGAGAGCTCATCAGAAAAAGTTAAGTGACAAAACCAAGCAATGGAACAGTTTACAGAGAAAGATGTCAGGGCTCTGGAGGATCTAAAGGTGAGTGTGAGCCAGCTGTGTTGTGCAAGTACAAACCAGTAAGCCTTTTGCATTGTATAAATAGGAGCATTGTCTGTAAGGCATGAAATAAATCTCCAACGTTACAAGGAAATTATAAAGCCTCAACTGGAATATTTTATCTTGTTTGGATGCTATGCTTCAGGAATGATGTGAGTCAGTTGGATAAAGCCCAGAAGAGTGTAGCAAAAATGATGGGAGATGTGGAAAACATAGCCTATGGCCAGATACTGAGAGATTGGGGGTGTCTTCCCTAGGAAAGGAAAGATGTGGATGGGGATGTGAAAGTAGGATTTAACTGCATAAAATGCGGTTAGAGAGAAGACTGTTTGCAATGTCTGTCATCGCTAGAAGACACAGTAACTCACTTTGATTGCAATGAGGACAACTAACCCTTCCAAGCTCTCTAAGACAGTGAAGTGTGGGAGTAGGGAGTTGCCTGGGAGCCTGTATCACTGGAGGTCTCTAAGAGCAGGTTACGCAAAACCATGAAAATTCATGTTTGCCTTGCTCTGAGGCACAGCGGGGACAGAATGACTTCCTGAAATCTCTGTCAGGCCTGTTTTTTCAGTCTGTAAACCCCAAACTATATGAAAAATATGTATCTGTGTAGAGAATGACAAATGCCTGGGACTCACAGGGGTATTGTTCTTTATCTGATATCTTTTTATTTGCCCAATTTTTACATTCATCACATCTAACCAGGCTCTTGTCACTTATCCGCTGGTTTGCTTTTTCTGGTTGTCAAAGAGTCATAATATGGGTTCAGAGGAACATTTAGTTTGCTTCTTTTCTTGTGCGACTGTGCTGAACGTTCCCACAATGTTTTGGGCTGGGTCCTGCTCCTTCCTGGACAGTCCTGCCCTCGAGCTTTCCAGGGAAAGGCAGGATCAGCCAGGAATGCAGCAGTGAGGGGGCTTCACACTGCGTAGTCCCCTCTGCTGGGATGGGTGTGTGGCTGGGAGCAGGGAGGGACCCAGACTTTGAAGAAGGTCAGCAGGCAAAGGGCTCTGCAAGTTTTGGTGTGGTGGAGCTCTGAGCTGTTCCCCAGCTGAACACTGTCCTCCGTCCTCCTAAAGACAAGAGGTGTTGGGTGACCTGTCTGTCCAACAGCTCACCTTTCTGACCATGCTTGGTGCTGCATCATCTCTACATCACGATTGTTTTTCTTCCTCACACAGTGCAAAAGCCTTTTTTTGGATTAAATAGGTGTTGGATTTTTTTTTCTTTGTGCTTGAGCTATTCAGAAATGGGAACTCAAGTATGCCATCCCATTCCTAGGGAGGGGAGATGGGATTTTAGGAGCAGGTAACATCTTGATTCTTACGAGCCTTCACAATAGAACAGAACCCTCCCTCCTTGTAATTACTATTACTGTCAGCTGTTTCCAGTGGTTAGTGTCCTTCCACATTGGGATTGTCTGTCTGTGTTATCCATACATCTTCACTGACCAAAACAGTGTTGCCACCATGTGTGTTGTGTGGTCTAATTTTCATTGTCTTTACCTGAAAAACATAAGGAATTGTTTTTTACATAGAAAGAAATAGAATTTATGAGAAAGTGTTCTTATGTAGGAAAAAGACATTAGGAAAATCAATAATGAAAGAATTGGGGTGACTCTGAAACAAACAGATTTCCATAAGTAAATGAGCCGGATGACAAACGGCACATTCCTGTTTGTCTCCACTTGGTGGTCCCACCAGATGAACACTGCACATTTATCATCTTTTGAAACAAGTTCAACCCTGAAACTATTGTAAAGGCCTCTGACCTGTATGCGATCTGCACAATCAAGCCCAAGACAATTTCAATATACCTTAGGTTCTCTCACTATGGCCTTCCTGAGGAAGGTTGAGTCTGCACCAGATCCATTACAGCCGAATGCCTGGCATCTGTCTTGTGCAACATCTAGAAACATCCCAACTTCTCATGTCAAAACATAAGAGAGGAGCAAGATGGCAAGTCACTCTCAAATGCCTGGCAGACCCTTCCCTGTAGCAGTCATGGTCCTCATTTTGCATCATTAACTTTGCAAGGAGCCCTGTGCTGTCTGGAAGAACAGTTGGGATCCCTCTCCCGGGATTTGGAGGATTGAGTGTAGATTTACATTCTCTTTTGAGAACTGGCACTACATCAAACAAGGATGATGAACAGGAGGGAAGTGCATGGCTGTCAGGCTGCCACCAGAGTCCACCACAGCACTGACTGGCCTCTTGGATGCACACTGCTGTGCCCTCAGATAGGTTCCACCATCTCTGTTGCTGTCTGAGCTGGGTGGAGTTTGATTCACCAGACGAGGTACCATCCGCAGGGTGGACAACTTCATTTGGATGGGGTCTTCCAGTCTCACTATTTGACCATGAAAAGAAATGGTTGCCTTGACCTCCCAATTATTTTCCTGATGTAGGTGTCTAATACAGCTAATGTGAGCTTTGCCCTCTAAGTGTCATTGTCTTTAGGGAGAGCCTCAGTGACAATACCTACTCCTCAGATAGGTAAAGCTGGCTCTGACATGAACCTCACCAAGGACCTGAGCTCAGAGCCTAGAACTGAAGGGGAACTTAAAGATGTCCTCAGTTTCCTCATATGGGATTATCATCCCTTACTGCTCCCATAGCAGAATGGAGCCGTGATGGTGTCAGCAGGCACAGAGAGGGCTGCACAAACAACCTCTTTGTGTCAGGTCATATGGTGAACACACCTCCCTTCACATCCAAAATATTTGCCCTGGCTTTCTTCCCCATCAGTGTGTAGGACGGGTAGGACAACTGTAAAATGCTACACCCTGTTTCTGCAATTAATACCTCCAGCTGTACGTTCACACATCCACACATCTGCGCATGTACTCACACTTCAGAGGAGAGTCATCTCTTCGGGGGAGGTTCAGGGTCTGGAAAGCTGCCGTATTCCTGGGTTCTACCTGAGGAAGGCCAGGCCAACAGCTCTGCAAATCACAGAATCGTAGAATCACAGGATGGTTTCAGTTGGAAAGGGCCTTAAAGCCTATCTCATTCCATCCTCCTTCCATGGGCAGGAACACCTCCCACTAGCCCAGGTTGCTCCAAGCCCCATTCAACCTGGGCTTGGACACTTCCAGGGATGGGGCAGCCACAGCTTCTGTATGCACCCTGTGCCAGGGCCTACCCACCCTCCCAGACAAGAATTTCAGTTCTACACAGTAAAGACCAGGGCAAAAGTATTTATCCAGAAGCAGGAAGTCTTAACAGCTTTATGAAATAGCAGAAATATGACCTGGTGTAGTAATGGTTGAGGAAAGAAGTATGTCTTTAGATACTTGCATTGCACAAGTCCTAAGAATAGCCCAGGAGCTGACGTGGAGGCTGGAGGAGACAATGGAAAGGAGAGGCAGGCTCTGCCAGTCCAGCCTCAGGGATAACCCAGGGAGAAGACCACCTTCCTCAAAGCACATTTGGCATCATTCAAGGTAGCTGCAGCATATGGCTTAGAGCTGGCCGGAGCTGCAGCTCAGTGTTGGAAAGCTGTCAGCCCTACAGAAAGCTTTTCTTTGTGATAGAAACTACTAGGTCTGAGCAGACAAAAATTGCATGTTGTGTGCAGTTTGGTTGAGTAGAGGGAGAGGGGATACTTTTCTGCTCTTATAACAAAGAATGGGAAACCATTGGTTACTCTGAGAAGTGAACAGTACTACTCTGCCTTAGTTATTTTACCCATCAAGTTTTAGATGTTAAAATCTCCTCCTGGCCTGTGTTTGGTTCTCTCCAAGCACATGCTTCCCTGCTTTCTGCAGTCACAGCATCACCCACAGGCACACAACACCTTGCAATTCCATAAGCCCTCTAGGACATGTGCTCAGTCCATGTTTTCCCACATCCACTGTATGGCCAAGGAAAGAGGAATTGCCTGTTTGAAGTGTGTGAGCAGCCTGATGCACTTGTCCCCATCTCCTGAACTCTGTCTGTCCTGCAGAGGAATCCTGGGCTGGTAGCCATGGTGCTGGTGACTCTGGGTGAGGGGAGCATGGTGTGCAGCCCACCCCTCCCTGGCTGAGTCTTTCCTGTGGCCAAGAGGGACTTTTCGGTGTGGCTGCTCCTGCTTCCCAAGGACAGGGGAAGGTGTTGACAGCTGGAGGTGATGGCAGCTGATGGACTGAGGGAGAAGGGGGTTTATACGTCCTGAGATGGATGGGGTTAGGGGTCCTGTTTGCGGGATAGGGGAAAAAAAGCATAGGGGGACTGGAGAGAGTGTCAGACACCCTCATACATAGCCCCCATGCTTCCTTTGAACCCACCTGGCTGCCCTTTGAATTCCCCTATTTGGCTCAGGAAAAATACGAACACAGGCTGTTTGTTACTCCTCCCTCACCAGAACTCTGCTGTCCTTTTTGTTGGCTTTACCCCAGCAGACAG
The DNA here is from genome assembly GCA_013396735.1 of Grallaria varia. Lineage (NCBI taxonomy): Eukaryota > Metazoa > Chordata > Aves > Passeriformes > Formicariidae > Grallaria > Grallaria varia. The sequence continues at coordinate 32,243 of VWZG01006610.1, forward strand.
TGGTGGGCTTCATCCCTCGAGGCCAGCCAGCTGCCCACCAGCTGCCCACCGCCCTCTTCTTGGACTCTCAGGTCAGGTCTGGTGTTGACCTGTTTAGAGAATCATGAAATAAGGCCTCTAAAAGCTGCCAGTTTTCTTGTGGCCTTCATATTTCAGGTGGACTGTCTTGAGTCCTTGATAACTGTCCCAGTGCTTTCTGCATGCTCTTCCATCTCTGCCTGTGGCTCCAGTGAGGTGGTGTTGTGTGTGATGTCCCTAAAGAAAAGCCAGTTGGTGTTTAGGTGAAGAGCTGTGGGCCCCTTAGGGCCTGTCTCCCTGTAAACATCCAGCTGAGATTGCCTGTGCACAGGGATGTCCCTGTCCCTCCCCTTTCAAGACAGGTACCATTGCAGAAAGTTAGTGAGAAGCTTTGTTGTTCTGATGGAATTTCAAGAAATGAATGTCTCCAGGCTGCTCTGTATTGCAAAATCACTGTGTGGAAAGTTTTCAAAACCTTCCATGTAGTGAACTCATGGGAAGATTGTGAACAGGAAAAAATCCTGCCTGGGCGAGAGGGCAGATAGAGAGAGTGTGGACATCTGCATTCAGCCCTGAGTACATCTGGGTGATCTGTGGGTCTTCTGGAGGTAGGTGCAGATAAGGTGAAATAATTTCTGTCCTGGAAATCTCCAACCTGCCAGTTCCTGTAACATGACTATGTGTATTTGCTTGCTGCTGTTTTGGGGGTTTGGAGGTGGGCTTCCAGCCCAAAGCAAGGAAAACAGTGCTGCTCTCCCCTGCCTGCATTTCCTTACAGGACATTTGGTTCAGATAATGTCAGGACTGCTAGCAACTTCCTGCAGAGCCTCTCACATTTCCCAGGGTTACACAGACATCATCTGAAACATATTTAAGAAGTAATTCCCTAGTATGACATTTTCTTATCAATAACATTATTGATAATATTAATAATAATTGTAGTTCTTTGTAGTGACTGAAACTGAGAGGAGACATGAGTGCAGGCACAAGTGATGTGGAAGGACATAAAGACCTGGGGTAGTACAGGTAAATGTAGGGACAGAGAAGGTGAGAAGCAGTCGAAGTGGGAAAGTTGGAGGTACTAACACCTGAAAGGTGTAAAGAATTGTGTGCATCACACAGCCTCTCAAAACCCTCTTCTGAGCATAGGCAGTACTTACCCGTCTTTAAGAAAGCTGAGGTGAGCAATCTCATCTCCTTTGACACCCTGTTAATCCTCTTTTCAAATGTGGAAGTGTTGTAAGGCTGAGGGAAGCCGACAGAGCAGATGATACTGCTCCTAACCTGGACTGTAAAAGAACAGGAAGATGTTTCCAGCCTGCTTGGCAGGGGTGCACCTTCTGTGTTTTCTGAAAGGACTGCACTGGATTCAAAGTACCATGTGCGCAGAAAGCACAGCTACTATGTGGTTAACAAGTTGCTCAGTGTCTGTGGGAGGGGTTTACAATAGTGTGGGGGTGGTAGATTCAGCAGGAAAATATTTGATTATGCTGAAGAAATTCTGTGATGGGCTGCAGCTGTAATACCTCTTGCATTAATCAAACAACAGCCCTTTGGCTACCTTGTCCATTGCACTGAAGATGACTTATGTACTCACTGACATCAGTGTGTCTGTGGATTGCTGCCACCTTGCTTTCACAGCTGAGGTCACCCTCACATGATGGGTTCTTACTTCCAGCCTTTTCTTGTCTGTGGTGTTAGGTCCTTCCCGTTTACTAAACGGTTCTCTGTCTCCTGAAAAGCTGGAATTTTCTTGATCTGCCTGAAAACATGTATTACATAATATCCTTCTGGTACCACCAGTCAGCTTTCCTGTTTCTGTCCTCCTGGGTGCCCTTTCCAGCTTATCTTGATTTATCCTTCACCTTTCTTCACTGAAGTACCAAACATCCTATGGTTGGTGAGCAGCTGGGTTACCATAATCACAGAATCACAGAATGATGTGGGTCTGAAGGCACTTTAAAACTCATCTCGTTCCAACCCCCCTGTCATGGCCAGGGATGCCACCCAGTACACCAGATTGCTCCAGACCACATCCAACCTGGACTTAAACACTTCCAGGACAGTTCTTTCTATCCAGCAGGGTGCTGTCTTTTGTCTTGCCAGCAAATTTCCCAGGGTATCAAACCAGTATCTGCTAAAACATCCCAGTTTGATTGGTCAAGTGCTGACGTGTCTGAGGCCCACTGGAATTCACAGCTGGAAACTCCACCAATTTTCATCCTCCTTCTGCCTTGTCCATGGCAGAAAGACTGTCATAGACTGGCCAGGTAAGAGATAGTAACAGTGGTTGTGGTCAGCTTGCATGTGACACTGTTGCCATTAGGACGCTCACTGGGTCAGAGAACACCCACTGAAACGCTGCATGTGTTGAAGTTCTCCATTAGAGGCCGAGGACTCACCTGGTTTGGCATAGCAGCTCCTTCCTCTCTGTGCTCCCACATTTTGGTCCCGAGTGAGTCCCGCAGTGCTGAATCCTGTATGGGTCACCTGTGGCAGAATCAGCTCCAAAGGCTTGAATAACCGGGCCATGCGTGAGCCTCTGAATTGTAACATGGTCATCACCCTACCACTCCTCCATGGGCCTCCCAGGACCCTGGCCTTTACCTCCATCCTTATACCTAATGAGAAAAAGATAAAAGTAGGCAGAAGTGACAGATGCAAATCTTTCTGCACCAGCATCAAGCATGAGAGTCAAGCTCACAAGTGCTGAAAGCAGAGTACCAGGTAGTGCATGAACTAGTTCAGAAGAAGTTGCAGCGTCAGAACTAAAATCCAGTTCCATCCCACAGGCAGTTCAGTAAAAAAAGAAACTGAGGTTGCTATACAGCTTTAACTTCAGTACTGAAAGATGTACTATGGAGACAGGTGCCATCCAAGAGCTCTTGAATTCTTCTGTCTGTGTGTTGAATGTAGAGGTGCTTGTCACCCAGGAAAAGCTACTGGCAAGAGCCCTCACTTGAGCTCTCAAAATGATTACTAGCACCTGTACCCTGCACCTCCTTTTGCAAACACCATGTGACAAAAGCAAGCCCTTCATTGCAGGCTTAGCAGTGATAATAATGCTATTTCCAGCACTTTCTGAGATACACTTTGTTTTTTCTAGAGTTTAGGCTGCTTTACTAGGACAGGTTATTATACCACCCTTTAGCTAGGGTATGCTGTATCAGAGGGAAGCTGTCACTAGAAGTTTTATCTGTATGAGAAAAAACATACAATAAAAATGCTTGACATCTCTTACATCTCCATAGATGACTTACTCTTTGAGCTGCAGTTCATAAGTTTAGTTGGAGTAGGAGTTGACTGTAGCTGGTGAGGCATGAAAAAAAAAATCAACACAGACCAAATCCTTCTAAACTCCTTAACTGACTCAGAGAGATGGAAAATATTAGGCAGAGAGTAGGGTGTGGATATATTTCTTCCATCCACCGATCTCTCATGTTGGGTCCAGCAAGTAATCCAAAAGCACTGAGAATTATCTGCAAGTGATGAACGTCCTCACTGCTTTTCAGCATCTCAGCACTGGTTTTCTTCACAGAGGGTCCCTGTAATGCATCTGCCTTTGCTGAGTGCTGGGCTGACACCTGTACCCAAGCTCTCGGGTGTGCTGGGCAGGAGCTCCAGGAACATGCCAGTCTAACCAAATTACTAGGTCAAGGAAAATGGCTTTCAGCTCACTTTGAGGTTGCTTTCTAACAAGCAAAGATAAAGTAACTGCTTTATTCTCTGAAGATAAAGATTTGGTTGGTAAAAGTTGGAATTAGTTACAATAATAGCCTTAGTCCATGCTTAACCAGAACCATTCCAGGTTGTGCTTTGGTCTGCCAGGATGGATTCATTTCCTCTGGAGAACCGACCACCCAGTTGTCTTCCCCACTCACAATAGCACCAGTGAAAACGCAAGTATCGCTGTGTGATCACAGGGCAGAAAATTCTCCTACTTACTAATCTTCCTCCAATCAGCCAGTGAAATGCAGCATTATGAAAATTGCTTTCATATTCTTGATTGAGGTCTAGATTGCAGTGGTGCAGTAGATAGGTTTCCTTTGCACCTGGTGCTTCTCAATTTAATCTTTTTTATGTGATTACAATGCTTAAATATTATGTGTCTTAGGAAAGAATCGTTGAGCTTGCAACATCCTAATATTCCATTGCTCTCAGCTCTGGCATTGCATAGAAGCTGTGAGAGAAAAATGTGATGAATGGTATATTTTAGGGTCTGCAGGAGGTCAGATGTGTGTAACACTCCAGCCCCAGAGTTGCAGGCTTAAAGGCTCAGCTAGGACTTTAATATATATATATATAGAGAGAGAGAGAGAGAGAGAGAGATTGAAGGAGTTCTTTAATACCTTGAGAGAACATCAAGAGAATTAAGCCACGGACTTGTTCCCAAGGGGTTTCTTTATTAATTTAGGAGAGAAAATAAGGGAACTTGACAAAGGTTCAAAAAGGGCACTACACAAGCTAGACAAAATGTTCCACCACAATACCAACCCAGTACATATTAATCTACAATACCCAAGTTAATATTCCAATCCTCCCAGCTCCAAGCCACCCAAAGCATCAAGAAAGGACAAAAGGGAAAAGATCAAAGAGGGACCAAGAAGAGAGAGAAGGGGAAAGAGGGCGAGATACATCGTAATGCTACCACCGAGACTTTGTGCCACTCCTGTGCCTCTGGTTCTATCTGCTCTGGTCTCTGTAGCCAAACTCCCCAGGCAGGTCCTCTGACTCTGGGGTTCCAGGCCAGGTGACAGCAGTGTTCTCACTCTCCATGCCATCCCAGCCTGGGTCAGGGGCTCCAGGAACTGTGGGGTGTTAGAGTTTTCCTGGGCTGTTTGTGACTGGCAGCTAGTCTGGGACTTCCCCATGTGGGCTCCAGGGCCCTGCCATGAGGGATATGGGGCCACACATCCATCAGGTTCAACCCATCCGTTTCCCCTCCACACACACACATACACACACACCACAAGGTGGTTCTCACCCCGTGGTAACTGATCTGGTGTGTAACAGTCTGGTCTGAGTCAGTTCTGTGAAATGATGCAGAGGTGAGACCTCCTCATTCCAAAAAAACAAAGTCTCCTTGTGCTACTCATCCTTTGGCACAGAAAGAAAACATTTTCATTGTAGTCTCCTCTGCTTCAACAGTTTTGAATGGTTCCCACCAGTCTCAGGGCACTGCGAGTGATGTTCCCTCCTTTTATGCCCAAGCGCCACACTCCCCTGGCCATTCCTTTGGGGGCTCTTTTCTCACACACACAATATCAAGAGGTGAAGTGCCATGAAACCCTTGCCAGTTTATCACAAAGGTGGGGAAGACCCTAGCCAGAGAGGGGACATGAGGTGCAAGACCCCTGCCATCTCTTTTCCTGGCTGGCAAGGTTCAGTTCGGGCTGTGGTGTCTCCAGCTCGATGGAAGGTTTGGGCTGGCAGTGTGGTACTGTGCTGCTAAAGAAAACCTTCCCAAAACAGGGCTGTTTGCCCGCTCTCTGCCTCACAGGGCCAACCAGTCTTTTCCCTTTGGGGAGCCACACGCAGGCCACAAACCCTGCTGAGAGCCGGGGGAGTTGCAGTGCAAAAGCAGAGGAAGGCTCTAGAAGGTTTGCAAATTGCACATTCAGATGTTTCCTGCCTGCCACTGGCAAGAGCAAAGTGAATCCAAAAGAGATGAGGTAAGACTGTGGGGACTTTTCTACCCTTCTCCAAATGTGACTTCTAGTTCTTCTTGTTTTAAGGAACAGTTTTGAAGAAGCTTGCAGGGTTTCTTCTTGTGGCATTTAGGAAGAACATATTCTGTTGCTGTTCTTCATTCATGTCCATGCACCTTCACCTTTGGCCTGTGCAACCTTCATAGCTTCAGGTTATTCAGGGCAGAAACTGGGTTTGGAGCTGCTCAGCATGACAAATTTCTTGCCAAAACAAACTCCAAATATGTTTATGAAGACATGAGTTAGCACCAGTAGTAGAGTGACACATGACAGCTGCTACAGATCCTTAAGATCAGGAAGGGTTTCTGCACATTAAGCAGACCCAGAAGTCCTCTGGCTTGATCTGCCCCATTCTTGTAGTTTAAACAATGAAACTATGGAACATTTATCTCCTAAAATAGAACTACACGTGACACCATGCAGAGGTACTAAATCCATTCCTGAAAGCAATATAAGCACACATGAGGGATAGTGTTAGAACATAAAACCTTGATGTTCGGCTGATGTATGTTCAGACTGGAAAGCAGATGGTTTGACCTTAGAGTGCTACTGGATTCATAGAAAAAGGACAAAAAATCTTGTCTCCAGATGCTACACTTTGATCACAAAAATTGTCTGCTTCAAGACCTCTTCACAAACCGTGTTTCTGGAGTAAGATGACATCCCAAAATGTGTGGCTCTCTGAAGTCCTGACGCATCATATCATTTCTCATTCTGCAAAGAGGTTCAAAGTGAACTTTCTTCCCCCAAACACCAAAGGTTTCCACTTTTCTTTGGGGGGAAGTGTTTAACCACATCTGTGAAAAACCTCTCTGGTTCCATTGGCAAGTGTAGCTTGGATCTTGTAACCGTTTTTCCTCTTACTACATTTCAGTTTCACCAAGTGGTTTTCTCCTGCCTTGCTGTTCAGTAACTAATTCCATAGAACCACAGAATGGTTTGGGTTGGAAGGCACCTTGTACCAGCCCCCTACAGGGGACATCTGTAGGTGTCCCTTGGGCAGGGGCACCTTGCACTAAACCAGATGGCTCCAAGCCCTGGCCTTGAATATCTCCCAGGGCTGCAGGACTTCTTTTTGTTCACAGATCTGCTTCACAGTCCAGAGAGTGACAAAAACAACTACTAGTTATTCCTTCCCCTCACCAGCTAAATGAACCAGTTAATATGTGGCTGATAAGGGAGGACAGAACTTGGTGTTCATCTGCTGGTGTTAAACTGCACTCTCAGAGTGCGAGGCTTTAGCTTGACTCCAACATTCTCTCTGGAAAACTGGGTGGGATATAAAATCTAGGCCAGTATTGAATCTGTTCCTAATAGCTTTGATCATTGTTTTACTACAGGGTTACAAGTTGTCTTCAGATTTTCCAAGCACCAGGCTGAAAGGCTCCAAGATGACACTCTGCCTTGGCTGTATCAGGCAGTGCATTATCTCTCAACAAGCCTTTCCTGTGTTGCTGTGGAAAAAAAAAGTCATCCCCCCACCCACTTCTAATCCCCACTCTCACTTCTAGTCATGACTAAGCTGCAGAGAAATTTGTAATGTTAGTTTTACCTTGGTAAATTCAGTTGCTTCCAGTAGGTGGCATTCCAGCAGTGCTGTCCTCATCCAGATCAGTTCCTATCCCTGTTTGGGCTGCTGGAATAATCCCTGTTACACTGTGCACAGAAGTGGACTTCTTTTTCTCCTAGCACTCAAAATAAATGGAGTAAAAATGCTCTCATTCTTTTAATTTCCTACTCAATAAAAGATGTTATTTCCATTTTATACACTTTATAGCATTTTTTTATTTTTCAATGTGCTTAACTCCACCTAGCACTTTATTTTGGAAACTTTGTCAAGACACTGAATTCACAAATCTGCTAACCACTCAGCACTACTCTTTCATGTGTGAAATGTCTGCCCTCAAGTTATGTGTCTGGGCTTTCTGTCTGACAGGCAGAATGAGGCACTGCACAGCAGATCCACAGCAGCGAGTAGACAAAGCAGAGACCAGTTACAAGAAGCAGCTGGTAATTTTAACCAATTAACTACATTTCAAATGTATTTGGTAGGTTTTTAGGTACATTCCTCTGTGTGGTTGCAAAAATACAGTAGACAGATACACTTTCATAGAAGCCCCAAGCCAAATATGAAGGTAACTTTCTTTGCTGCCAGTGTCAAAGTCAGTGCTGACAAAAACTCATTACTTCACTGACTGCGCTGGGGCACAGCATCAGTGGGCATCACAGCCCCTCCTCACAGGTCTCCAAAAGCCAGTCTTTAAAACAGTTGTCTTCAAGTCAACTCACTTATTCATTATTATTATTCATTAATGAACAATTTACATTAGAAAAAATGTATAAACACGGATAGCATACTGCATTGTTTACCTTTGCATTACAATAAATGTAAATTAGACTTTAGTTAAGAATGCAGTTGTGGGTTGTAAGGCAAGACAAGCTGACTCATAAAAGAAAATTCTTAGCATTTGATTTTGCTTCTGTTTAGTTAAAGCACATTCCAATTCTTCTTTATTAGCCTAGCATGGAATTGATTTACTTACTACCCAATTTACAAAAACAGACTAAAATTTAAATTTTCCCCCACTATTCATCAAAGCTTCTAGTTCATCAGGTTTTGCACTTGCAATGGAAAAAAAAGCTCAAAGTCTTTTTCTTTGCAAGCTGTGGCTCTGTGTGTGTGTGCTGTGGCTTGGGGAGGGGGCAAGAGCAGGAGGCAGGGCATGTGTCGCAGGGACATCACAGGGGTATCTGTATCCTGAATCCTTTCCTGAAATAAGGAACGTAATGCAACCCTCAAGGACATCTGTATGTATGTGTATACATTCATCCATATAACTGGTATATACATATATGTATACACATATGTGCATGAATGTACATAGGCCTTTTGTGGTTCTTGAAGCGTGTCAGCATCCTGTTTGGAGCCCAAATAATCAGTGACCCAGGACAGGACGCCTCATGTGCCCTGAGGGAGGGACTGACTGCCAACCCTAAACTGGTACTGCCAAAGGCTCTCTCAGTCTCCAGTGCTCCATCACCACTTGATCATGGCCATCCAGGATACTGATACAGATGCAAGATTCCAGGCTTGGATAGGGTTAAATGGTGGTTGGTTGGAATTTGGGGAATCAAATGCTTCAAATTAAGTAGCCAAAGTAGTCCTTGGACTTGTTTACCATGACTTACTTACCTTCTTATTTGATACCCATCTGGCAGCCTGTATTGTGTAGTTGATTTGGAACTGACATGTTAATTCAAAGGGAATGGTGGCATGGGCTTTCTAACTGGACTTCTGCAGAAGCTGCTGCTCTTACTCCAGTGTCTGCTGTTCACAACTTTTACAAAGAATTGCAATTAAATCTTCTGTCTTCAGCATGCGGTCAAAAAGAATCTTCCATTTAGTGAGAAAATGAGCCCAAAGATTAAACTACAGAAGAAACTGAGGGAGGAAAGAAGCAGCAGTTTTTGGAGTGTCACAATTGGTGTGACAGACGTTTGCATATCCCAGCTGCTAAATGACCTGGGTGGAAAAAAAGGAAATTTGCCAGGGAAATAGGTTCTTTCGGGGAAAAAAAGCACTATGGTTTGTGTATATGTCACTGAAACCACATCTGTGAGTCACTCACAGATGCCTTTCATGCAGAGAGCAGGCAGAGGCACTGCCACGGCCTGGTCCCTGTTCCCAGGCTGAGCGCCGGGGTGAGCGCCGGGCTGAGCAGGGGGCTGAACGCCGGGCTGAGCAGGGGGCTGAGCAGGGGGCTGAGCAGGGGGCTGAACGCCGGGCTGAGCAGGGGGCTGAACGCCGGGCTGAGCAGGGGGCTGAGCAGGGGGCTGAACGCCAGGCTGAGCGGCG
>VWZG01006610.1:48147-77770 GCA_013396735.1 Grallaria varia
GGCGGGCGGGCAGAGCCGCCTCCACGCCGCGCTCTGGTGCTTAACCGCTGATGAGCGCAGGCGGGCTCTGGGATCGCTGTCCCGGGCAGGAGTCCGGGCGCCTTTCCTGCCGGTTGTGGTGGTCCTGGGATGAGCGGGAGCGGGCGCGGTGCCTCAGGCTGTGAACCGATTCAGGGGTCTTGGAAAACTTCCTCAGCTGATCACCTTCCCCCGCACGAGCTTCTGCCCTGGGAGAAGAGCTGAAAGGTTGGAGAAACACGGACAGCGGAGGGGGATCATTGCTCGGCCAGGGCAGGACCTTTATTTTTTTTCTCAAACAACCTGTACTTTTTTCTCAAAGAGGTGTCAGGAGGTTTCTTGTGCCAGAGTATCCAAATTAAGATTTCTGATGGGTAGTATAGGCAGTGGGTTTAGGTTTCTGTATGAAGTTATTCTTACGTTTGCTTTTAATATTTATTTTTAATTACAATTGACTCCGTTGTACAAGAAATATAGTTGACAGGACAAGGGACAGTGGTTTTAAACTGAAAGATAGTAGATTTATATTAGATATTACGAAGAAATTATTCCTTCTGAGGGTGGGCAGGCCCTGGCACGGATTGCCCAGAGAAGCTGTGGCTGCCCCAGCCCTGCGAGTGTCCAGGGCCAGCTCGGACGGGGCTTGGAGCAACCTGGGCTGGTGGAAGGTGTCCCTGCCCGTGGCAGGGGCATTGAAACAAGATTGGCTTTAAGGTCTCTTCCAACCCAAACCATTCTGGTTCTATGTTAAAAGTAAAGATGTTCTCAGTATCGTGTTTACAGACACTAAAATCTTTTCTGTGCTTGGTGACCTCATCTGGAACACAGTTTGCACTTCTGGGCTCCTCGAGGCAGGACAAACGATTGAAAAGAGAAAGGAAGACAAATCAGATGAAGGAAAGTGGCTGGGAGTAGAAAGTTTTATTTAAATGGAGATCGGAAGAAACGAGGAGATAAATTAATTGCAGTGATAAAGGTGAGGCAATAACCGTGCTTACAGCTGCAAACATTGGCTGTATATCGAATGCACGAGAACAAAAGGAATAATTTAATGTTATAACATTATCAAAATCAGTAATTACAAATGTTATTATTGCTAATTAGTGTATTGAGAGAGTGGTATGGTTTGAAGTAAGTATAACTTTGTTGGTTTGGGCATTTCCGCAGATGTCCTGGGGAATCAGCTCCTCCTGGGCTACAGTGGCTGAAGGAGGAGACATGTCCAAGCCCCCAAATGCAATTGCTACCCGCTCAGATCATTGGGGTTGGAGCAAATCACCGGCTGGACATCGTGCCCAGAGGGACTAGACATGGGCCTAGGGTGGGTTACACTGGGCTGCAGGGCACAGCACAAGAGCAGGAGTATTTGTTTTTTTTGCAATCCCCACTGCTTCCAGGGCTGAGGACTCAGTCTGTTCACTGAGGGTGGTTTTTCATATTGCTGGCCCATGTGCCATCAGGTAACATCTGCAAAGCAAGCAAGGGTGTGTTATGTCAGGGTCACTGGGTGTGCGTTTCTCCAGCAGAAGTCCAAAGCTTTCAAGCAGAATGCATCACACAAAAATAAGCTAATTTTAACAGCTGTTTGCTCCAAGCCATTGCCTCCATCAAGGCAGCATTATGAAAAACAAATCTCATATGGAGTGTAAACTGTAAAACAATGTAAGTTTTTCCCCTGTCTCCTTGGAGGTTCTATTTGCTCAGCGCCACTCGAACTGACACGGGGATGTTCTAGTTAGCAGAGCTGCAGGGCATGTCCTTAGCTTGCTGTCAGATGCTTTTCCTTGGTCTGTAGCTGTGCTCAGGCAGAATCGCTTCTTGCAGAGGGGAATTTTGTGATTAACTGTGAGGCTCTTGGTCCAGCAAGACTGAAATCCTGTGGCACACAGGCTGCAGGAATCAGGTGATGTCCACCCTGAGCAGCAGCTGCAGCCAGGCTATCACTATGTCATTGCCCTCAGCAGAGGAGTGGGAGCTCATTCCTGTCTTCCTCAGAATGCATCTGCCTCCTCTACATCCAAGCAGCATTTGGCAGCACAGCTTCTGGAAATCCTGAAGCCAGTTGTGAGCTGGAGTATTTCCCCTCTATGTGCACCCAACATGGAAGGGAAACCGCAGCAGGGTGTATCAGAAGCTGTTATGAAGTTGCTACTTGCACAAAATATGGATGCTCACGTAAGAAACAGCAGTGCAGATGTGTGGTCTGTGCTGGTTTTGCAGTGAGTTTCAAGGCTCACTCACTACTTTCAGGCTGGATGGTTTGCTGGCTGATTGATGAAGAACTGACTGTCCATGAGTTGACTGTGGAAGCTGGATACTATTTACAATAGGTGAGGGAGAGTTAAATGGAGAATGTACAGGAGGATATCAACTCAGAAACAGATCTATGTCTGACTTGAAGAGCAAGAAACCTGCCTGATTGCAAGGTATTTCTGAGTGTGAGTTTCTTTCTGAAGAATTCTCTAGTGCCTTGTCAAGATAGTGCAAGACTTGGAAAGTGCTGGTGTTTGGATTGCATGTGTGGGACACATCAATGATTACATGCTGCAGATGGGAAGTGGGGCAGCCTACATGCAGGAACTTGAGATTTCCTGCTGCTGTGCTCTGTGTCTGACACAATGTGATGAACATGAGGTTGTGATGAGCACAGGATGAGGCTGCACATTCAGCAGGGTTCTCCCCTCTGCCCTGGGACAGCATGCAGTCAGCACCATAGGTACTGTCAGAAGCCCCCTGATTTGGCAGGGGGTGTCATCTCTGAACCTTTCTACAGACAGACCAAGTAAAGAGGGTTCCTGAACACTTTTAGAAGAATCTTCCCTTTGGAATAGGAAGGAATCAATGGATTTGTTAACAATGAGGACTTCAGTTGTGTGTTCTTCCCTTCTGTGCTGCCATAGCTGCAGCATGACCCTGCCAGCACTAAAACCACAGGCAAGCTCATGGTGTTGGAGCTACCTAGACACAGCCTAGGCATTCCTGGGCCTCCCTGTCTGGGGAGAGTTCAAACTGCCCAAGCCTTTGTCTGTGCCCGAGCTCTTCTGAGATGTCCTCCAGTCTCTGCATTTGGCTGTTTTACCCAAACGATTCCATTTGCCATATGAACTCAGTGAAGCTGGATGTTGTGCTTTTGGGTCTCAGCTGAAATTGTAAAGAAGATACTGAAGTGAAGCAACCTGGCACAGCTGTGCCATGTTTAAGCTGCTGTGAATGTGCAGAAGTCAGGAAAAATAATGTGCATTTTTAACCTGAAGAAATGAGCAAAAATATTGCTCTGCTTTAGTCACTTCAGCATGGCACAGTAAGCTCTGTGCTATCTGCTCATTTATTTATGTAGTATCTTATGTAATAAATATGTAGTTGATTATCTAAGCCTTGATCAAATCATTCTTGTTTTATTCACATTGCTTGGTAATGTATCCTTTACTGGTGAGTACTAGTAGTGACTTCAAAGCCTCCAGAGACATTGAAAGTCAGGGGATTAAAGTGCGTGTCCAACTGAACAAAGTTTGTTGCTCCTGTGCAAATCCTGTGCATTCACCTGGCTCCCTGTGTCTTTTCTTCTTCTGTCACCCTTTTGTGTTTCAGACATAATGAAGAGTCACCTACAGTGTAAACAGCTCATTTTGCCATGACTGCCAGTGTACTCATGGGAAACAGGAGCTGGATTATTTGGCTGTTAAGAGCATAATTGCATTTGCTCATGATCAGTACACATGCAAAAGTATTTCAATCCACTGAGTTTGGTACACAGCTTGTCAAGAGAAATGCATCAGTTTGTGCTGCTTCTCTTATCCTCTGTGTGTGTCTGTGTGTTTGTGTATCTGTTTGTGTGTGCATGCACTCACGTCCCCCACCAAGCTTTGTTGTCACCATGTTTTTCCCAAGATGCCTTCTCTGACTCTGTACCTTCTTCTGCGTCATGGTTTGGTGGCTCTCTCACAGGTTTTTTGGTGTCACTCATGGCCAGTGGCAGCTATAAAGACAAGCTGCTGTCATCTGGAAGGTTTGCCCAGCTCATACTTAGGAATTAGCCCTGCTAGTGTCTTGTTATTAATTTCCCTTTGCTGCAAGCTGACAACAGCCATTATTTTTGTTAGTGAAGAGGCTGAGTGAGAACTTAATAACATGGTGAGGCTGATTATCACCTTGGCTGCCCCAGTGGAGCCATGTGAGAATGTCATGCAGGTCATCACACCTTGTTTTCTCTTCATGTTCTGTGACTCTGTCATTAGCTGAGATACGTGTCTTAATTTGTTTTGTTTCTTACTGGTACTTACAGCTGCAATAGTCAGCTTCTGCAAGCTTTTGTTAGGCCTTGCTGGCAAGTGAGTGTTGTTAAGAGATTAGCACTGCCATGGGTCTGAGTTTGGACCTTGCATGGAGCCTGCCCAGCTTTCAGGAATGTGACTAGTGAGAGTGTGGTCCCTCATGATTAGTAAGAGCAGTGGTCCCTTGTGGAGGGAACATGAGTCCCATGAACAGTTAATGGGACTCACCAAGCTGTTTAATGCTGTCAAACACCGGGATGTCGTTGTGAGATGCTTTGGCTGTCCTTAGCATCAGTCAAAAAAGTGGACTAAGCTGGTGAAGCAGAATGCTTTTTTTCAGCTATCTTTGCTTTTAGAAAAAAGAAAAGGAGTGTTTCAGAGAGAGGACTGTTGGGAGGGAAACGTCATGCCCTCGCTGGTGTGTGGCCGTGTCCTGCTCACTGCCAGCCCAGTATTCCCTCCTGCTGGGAAATCCTGAGAGGTTTAAGAGATACTAGAAAATAGAAATCCAAGAGTTCTTGTTTAAGAAATCTGTGGTGATGAAAGGAAAGAAAGGTGACAGGATTCCCTATGCAATCATATAAAATTTTTAGTAGTTTTGAAAGTAGTTTTGAAAATTTAGTAGTTTTGAAAATTTTCATGCCCCTGCTAGGACTTGGTGTAGAAAGGGGTAAGTTCTGTTAGGTTCTGTTTAACAAATAAGCCTTTTTCTTGTGTAAGGTTACAAAAGCTCCTTCATTTTAGTTTTCTAATTCTGACATCAGTTCCCTTTTAAAAGTTATACTAGACCCAAATGACCTCATGACTCTTTCCAGACAATTTGGCATTGTTTCTAGACAAGTCAGTCCTGAGAAGTGAAGAATGTTTGATTTATTCCTAGAACTCTGAGTCTGTCAGTAGTCTTTGAGAACCATGTGAATTAACTCTCCTCTCATCACCTTTTGATGTGCACACCCACTGTTCCTCTTCCTGCTGCATGTGTGGACTTCAGTCCATTGTGGTGGGACACCGTCACAAGTGCCAGCCTGGGCATTTCCAACAACTCTATGGTTAGTGCTTCAGGACATTAAGACTCAGTGTCACATCACTAATCAGCAGTTTCCAACTGACACAGATTTAGTTTTTGTGAAACAGGTGCTGCCTTTGGCAGAGAATAGGAATTTCCTGTGCTGTTTTTCTTTGCAGATTTTTACGCTGCAGGGAACAACTCGTGTGCCACTGTATGTGCTCCCCACTGCACATCACCTCCCTGTCCTGGTGAACAGTGCCATGATGCGATGATCAACTCAGGATATTTTATGTTTCTATGATTCTGTGATGCTCGGTCTTCTGGTAAAGGCTGCAAAATGCACACAGGAGGTGCTTATTTTCCCCCTTTCCATTATCCAGTGTGACAATGTTCGGCCCTAGAAATCTGCCATGAAAACACTGCTGTCTTCATAGGAAGCCCTTGGTCCTTTCCCAGTTAAAATAAGTCATCTTGGACAACACAAAGCTCCACTCAGCAGTGTATTTCCACAGGGGACATACCAGCCTTTCTCTGGGAGACCACCAGTACCAGGGTAGGTGTAAACCAGAATAGCTCTCCTTTCAGCCGTGCTATACTGGTGCATCTCGTGTGGAGATGTGAATCATTTCCAGCATCCTAAAACTTCAGTGCAGTCTCCTTAACTCTTTTGCCTTGTGCTCCTAACTGTTTTTAGCATGAGCTAAATCCTGAGTTCCTGTAGCTTGGCAGTCTGCGCTCGAGAGGCAGCACCTTGTCCTGGGTGCCCATGAGATGTGTTGTGTAAGCACCCCGGGATAGCTGTGTTCAGGGCAGTGTTTTGTGCAGACTGCCAGGCTGGAGGGACTTGGGGGGGGGGCTGAAAATGTGTGTGTAAGTGCTGTGAGGCTATCACCCAAATTTTTATTCAGTGAAAATGAAATACAGCATCAAAGACAGAGGTCCTCAAATCCAGAAGCTGTGTAAACCTGCCTTGACACTATGTACCTTAAGGTGGTTCCCTGGAACATTGTCATTGCTGACAATACTTTGTTTCCTGCACCTCCCCTGGTCCAGGTGGATGAACTCCAGTCTTGCTCACTCACAGGAAAGTTTGCCCTCTGTGATATGTGACAGTGATTTTTTAAGGCAAAACTACAATATGTTGTGTTATTTGAGAACTGGTGTGTGGCTGTGACAGCACAGAGGCACAGCCAGGTACCAGCACAGCCCATGCTCAGCAGTGGTGCTGGATTTTGTAGGATCATAGGAAGAATCATAGAAAGGCTTGGATTGGAAAGGACCTTAATGATTGTCTCGTTCCACTCCTCTGCCTTGGGCAGGGACACCTTCCACCAGACTAGGTTTCTCAGAGTTCCATCCAACCTGGCCTTGAACCAGGAATGGAGCAGTCACAGCTTCTCTGGATCTGGTGATCTGTGAAGCCAAGTGAAGCCTGTGTTCTGTCAAGCCTTATTCAACAGCCCAGCACTGGTCCAGGCCAACATTTGTCAGACACTGCCTGAAAGGAGCAGTTTGGCTGAAGGTTTCCAGGCAGGTCTTTTAAGACATTTGGGCTGATCAGTTTGAATCTTCCTGGCAGGGAAGAGAGGCACCTCCTAATGGGGTGTTGAGCCAGTGCACGCTGGGTCGTGCCAGAGCTTTGCAGTGCCTGCAGACATCTCTGGACTCCTCTGCTTGCACCAGCTGTGCCCGAGGGACAGGTGCCAACTCCTCTCCTGGGAGAGATCTGCTCACAGGCTTTTAGATCTGGTGATCCCTGAATGGAGAAGGGAAGGTAACCCTACCTAACAAAAAAAACAGGACAAGATGGGCTTGCAGTTATCCTGAGATTAACTTTACTGGCAGGGAAGGGACAGGAGAGGAAAACTTTAGGAAGGATTGAAGATGTCTTCAGTGAAAAATCCCTCATGGAGGCTGTGATGGTGACAGAAGTCAGCCTGGGATAGCACAGGGACTCATTGCAGCAGCACAAGCAAGGCCAGCTGAGCGTGACTGCACTGGTGTGTCCCTTGGCATGTCCTCTGACACTGGGAGGTGTCTGGGTGACAGGGATTACTGGCACCGCTGTCGCATGGGCATCCTGCTCTGAACTGAGCTGGTGTTCTGTAACTCCTGACTCTTCTGCTGGGGATCATGGGGGAACAGGGAGAATGTTTGCAGTGCTGTCGGTTGTTAAGACTGAGTGGCCAATGGAGGCTGGCACTGTCTTGAGATGCTGGCTCTGGTTGGAGATGCTGGCTCTGGCTGGAGAATGATGCAGGCTCTGGCTGGAGAGGCTGGCTCTGTTTCAAGGTGCAGGGTCACTACTGTGGGCCGCTGCCAGCAAAACTCTGCTCTCTGACCTCCTCCAGATCAGTTTGAAGCCTGATGGGAGCTGGAAGGAAGCTGGAAAGGAAGATGCAGGCATGGTTTAGGATCTAGCTGAGGTGACAGTCAAAGACACTGTAGGTACAAAGTCCTCAGCCTGCTTTGGGATGGACTTGCCATTCTCAGGACAGTGATTTATGTAGAGCAAGCTCTTGCATTACTTAAAGGACAGCTGCTGAACCTCCAGCCTGGGCAGCTGGAAGCAGAGCCAGTGTGGGTTTGTAGGAGCAGCTTTGTATGAGCTAAAGGCTTTGTGGGCTTTGCTCTGGCATGGTTGGTTTGCACTGTGTCAGCACCCACATCCTTTCTGATCCTCTCTGAATAGCCCAAAGGCAGATTCACTTCATGTAAGCACTGCCTTTGGGTCTGCCCATGCAGCTGTGCTAACCCTGCCCACAGCTTTGTGTATGGATTTCCTGTGGGCATTAACTGATCCAAACCAAAACCCCACACCCATACGGTTATATCTGTGAGTCCCCCATCCCCAATATCTGTTGGTTCCTTGAATAATACCCAGGTACTCTTAGCGACCTTGTGGGTGTGCTGAGAAGGACTCATCTTGGGGTACCTGTGCAGCAGGGAGTTGGGGCGAGCATGATGAACTGGCAATGAGCTCTGACTCTTGCTGGTGCTTCCTCTGAAAGGCTTGACTGCGTCCAGAGTTGTTCTGCAGCACGTTCTGCAGTAGCTGTCATGTTCTTAGCTTTCACTGTGCCTTTATCAGGCCGCATGTTCCACTGCGATAATTAATGAGCACTTGGGCTTTTTTATGCCATTATTTAATGACCATGTGATGAGTCCCGTCTCACAGATTGCAGTGGTTTCTGCACACTGAAGGCTCACTGACTTCAGAGAGCCCCTGTTCCTTTTAGCAGGGAGCATCACTTTCATCTGAAAAGGTCTCGGAGAAAGATGGAAGGGCTGTGCACTGAAAATACAAGCCCTTCTGAGTAATTCTGTAGGACTAGCATAGCCAAGGCTTTTTGCTGAGATACACTGATAGTGCCTGCAGTGCTCTCTGATGTTCACTATGTTTCTGTATTGAGGGTGTGCTCAGAGTGTTTCACATCAAGGTTTTTACCACAATTTTTTAGGGATCTGGAAGGACTCCCCTTATGGTGCTTTCCAAAACGAGTAGGTTTCCCTCATGTGAAATGGGCAGTTTTATTTTCTCTGAGCTGACACTTCTGCTTGCATAGAAGTGCTTTCTGGGAATACTTAGCTGCTGTTTCCATGCAACGAGGAATTTTTCTTCACTGACATGCGTTCACTGCAGTTTTTCTGATGGGAAGCACGTGGATATAACCTTTCATTTTCATATTTGTCATCAACAGCTGAATTTCATTGCTGTCTAACTGCCTCTTTTTTTCTTTTTTTTGCCTTTTTTTTTTGAACAGATCAACTGTGTGACTTTCCCCCACCCTGACGTAATGCCAGAGCAGCAGTTGTTGAAACCTTCAGAGTGGAGCTATTGTGATTATTTCTGGGTAAGTAGGCAGCCAGCCACATGCCATGTTGAAGCTCCAGATCTTAAAAAAAGGTGGAACAAACAGCTTGATTTGTGGTACAAGGTAAAGGAGAATTTGGGGTGAGATACAGTGTGTTAGGACAGTACCAGAAAGATTGGCATTGCCAGTGAAGGTCTCCTGGAAGCCATCTGACCAGTCTGAGATGTGGGCCATCATCAGAGGAGTGTCCAGAATGGTAAGGACAGCTGTCAGGAGATGGATTGGCTCAGGAAATGGGGAGGATGTAGGACAAGCCACACATCTTAAAATACCTCAGGCAGAAAGGCTATGCAGCAGAAAGGGGGTGGAATCACAGACTATAAGAATGGTTTGAGTTGGGAGGGTGTCCTAGTTATAGCAGCTGGGAGCAGTTTATCACTGTGTGGGTGTAACCAGAACTGTGTATTCTATACCCTCTCTGCCATTGATCATGAACTGCTAATAATGCATTGTTTGCAGCTGCCCAAGGCACACCTGACACCTCAGGCTATGAGCTGGGTGTGTGAGGAATCTGTGAGATAGGAGAGTTTTCTGTCTTATGCCAATGATTCCAGTGTGATAACTCCCCTCCGGGAGTCATTAGCACCTTCACACCCAGCCTGAAGGGTCATGTCTGCTCATGGGCCATCAAGGATTCCAAAATATCCTGTGACTCACTGAGTAAATCACCCATTGTGAAACCCTTGCCCTGGGGGAGGTACTGGGCATTCCCATCTGAACCCAAGCATATACAGTCTTGGGGTTTGGGGGACTTGGGGCACCACTCGTGGGATCCAGAGGAGGACCAGAACCTCATCAGGACTGCAATCACCATTTTTGACCAGTCTGCGACCACCATCCTTATCAACAGGTTTTCTTTTTCCTTTTGCTTTGGACTCAGGGGGACCACGTGGTGCTCAGCACAGGGGCTGGTGAGCACCATTCTGTTCATGCCCCAGGGTGCTGGGTTGTACAGCTGGGTTTTGTGGGCTAAAACTGATTTTCCTTTGTATCAGTGTATTTATTGTAGTCTTTTTATTAAATTGTAATTCTGACTTCTAGTCTCTT
This sequence comes from Grallaria varia, assembly GCA_013396735.1. Classification (NCBI taxonomy): domain Eukaryota; kingdom Metazoa; phylum Chordata; class Aves; order Passeriformes; family Formicariidae; genus Grallaria; species Grallaria varia. The sequence goes on from VWZG01006610.1 coordinate 58,368, forward strand.
TTGAGTTGGGTTCATTTCTCCTGCCGGTTTACCTTTAAACCAGCACAGAGGGACCTTAAAGCTTATCCAAACCTCTGCCATTGACAGGGGCGCCTTCCACTAGACCAGATTTCTCCAAGCCCCGTCCAGCCTGGCCTTGGACACTTCCGCTGATGGGGCCGCCACAGCTTCTCTGAGCACCCTGTGCCAGGGCCTGCCCACCCTCACAGCCAAGAGTTTCTTCCCAATATCCAATCTAGCCCTGTCCTCTGGCAGGGAGAAGCCATTCCCCCTTGTCCTGTCTCTCCAAGCCCATGTCCAAAGTCCCTCTCCTGCTCTCTCGGAGCCCGTTTAGGCACTGGAAGGGGCTCTAAGGTCTCCCTGGAGCCTTCTCTTCTCCAGGCTGAACAGCCCCAACTCTCCAGGCCTGTCTCTGTTGCACAGGTGCTGCAGCCCTGTGACCAACTTGATGGCCTCCTCTGGACTTAGTCCAACAGATCCACAGGTCCATAGGATAGCAAAGTGGGTGACATGGAATAATATTTCGGTGTTTCCCAGAACACAAGAGCTAGGGATACACAAGGAAGCAGGGGATGTCTCTTCTAAAACAAGCAGGTAGTTACAAACTTTGTGTTAAATTGTAAAACTCCCTCCCATGGGTTATTCTGAAGGTCAGATGATAAATGAATTTTTTAAAGGATGAAGTTTGTGAAGGACAGGCCTATTTGTGACTTAAGTTGAATAGTTTTAAGACAGTCCGCAGCATGGGAAGCCTTCAGTGGCTGGTTCTGAGTGTGCCCCCTTGTGCTCAGCACTGCCTTCAGGTTCTTAAATCAGATTAAAATGATGTGATAGTCCTTGGAGTGTAGAGCTGATAGAAAAAGATCTTCCACTGGAAAACTCTCTTCTACCACTGGAAAAATTGTTTGAGGGATGGGAGGAGTACAACAAATCAACAAATACTACAAAAAAAGTCAGCAATGAAGATTTTAGGAATTTCATGTATATTTTCAGTTGCAAGTTATTGAAGCATTTCCATCTTAAAAGTAAAAAAGGCCCAGCAACACATCCCCTTGTGCTTGCTCAGCGCTGGTGTGAGGACTGATGACAGGGACTTGCTAAAATACACTGACAGACTTGCAAGCAGTCACATTATCACAAAACTTCTTCAGTTCCTTCCAGTCTTCTGGATCCCACTGAGTCCTAAATCATTAATGGCATACAGACTGATTTGTTGCATGTGTCTTACAGAAGTCCCTGTCCTGCTTGGTTGTCTCTGTTAGGGCCCAGCCACTGCTTTGCTCCTTGGACTGATGGCATCTCACTCTCAGTGAACCTCTGCTTAAAGCTGCCTTTCTTGTGCAGACTTTTATCCTGCCATAACTCTACTCACAGAACTTGACTCTGCTTTGACCTTGTCATCCATGGTCTGCCCATAGCTTGCCCTCCCTGGTCCATAAGCTCTGCTCTTCCCATTATCTCAGCTGACTGGTGCCCAGTGGGATGTCCTACCAGTCTCATGTTTTGATTAGTCTGGCATTTTTCTCTGGGCAATTGTGCAGCACCCAAGGGATTGTATCAGAACTGTAGTGCTTAGGGAAGTGTTCTCTGAGAATGTGTTTGTTGGGAAGGGGGTAGGAAACTGAATACTGAAACATGAAACATAGAGAGGAGAGAGAAAAGAGACAGCAGAGGGAAAAGTGTGTTGGTCCTCGTAGGAACGTTGAAGTCAGTGGAGCAAAGGGTGGAAAGAGCTGTGTAGGAAACCAGCAGTGAAGGAGCGGGTATATGGTGGTAGTCTATGGGAAAAGTTGCTGGTTTACCCCGTTCTACAGCAGATTTATGCATACTGGATGTATTTTTCAGAGTACAAATCAGAGTTGAACTTGGCAGTCATTAAAGGTTATTTAGGGCTGTGTTCCCCCTGGAAGGAGTAGCAGTGTCCTCCACTCTACTCCCACAGTTCCCTTGTGCTGGATCCAGAATCCCTTCTTTTGGCAAGCTGAGCCCTCAGGACTGACATTTGCCCAGTTGTAAAGGATCGTGGATAGAAAGAGCAGCCGGGCCACAGCTTTGGACTCCACATCATCTTATGTTAGCTAAAAATACTAAAACCTCCCTTAAAAAAAAAACAAACAAACCAAACAAACCCTGAATAAGAGGAGGGGGTAAGAAAAAGTGTTGGGCTATTCCTTTGAGAAGGGCCAAGGTACTATGGTCATCAGCTGGTCTCAGAGGAGGCTTCCTCAGGCACCACTGCTGGGAACCACATCTCTGTGGGTTTAGTCACCATGGCTTTTTGCTGAACTTTCTTTTATTTCTTTCAGGCAGATAAGAAGGACTCGCAAGGGAACAATACAGTGTCGGGATTTGAAATTCTTCTTCAAAAACAACTTAAAGGGAAACAAATGCAGAAAGAAATGGCAGAGTTTGTTCGAGAAAGGTAACTAGCACTTTGTTACCAAATATTTATAGCAGTTATTTTTTCCTGACTCAGATATTGCTTCAGTACATTGATATTATAGCTTATACTGCATAAAAGGTGTGCTAACAATTCTTAATGAACATTTTCTTTAATGTTCATCCACACTCTCCAGCCTTCCTCAGCTCTCACTTGTTTCTCCTGCTCTACCTTTCTCAGTCGTATTGCACACAGACTGTCTGTTTAGAGGGAATTAAGAAGCTTTTAAGCTGCAGCTTCCAGGAAAAAAACATGAACATGGGAGAACCAGAACGGACATGATACTTAGAAGGGAAGTATTTTGTCTGAAAAATAGAGAAGCGATTTGTTCACATGAAGCATAGACACAGTTTCCTAGAGGAAGATGTAAAAAGACATCACTTGGGACTTAAGCTGGCTATAGAATCACAGAATGGTTTGAGTTGGAAGGGACATTCAAGATCATCTTGTGTCAGGCCTCCTGCTCCTCTGGGCAACCTATGTCAGGGCCTCACCACCCTCACAGCCAAGAATTTTTTCGTGACATCTAATCTAACCCTGCCCTCCCTTCTCCTGTCACTCCACTCCCTTGTCCAAAGTCCCTCTCCAGCTCTCTTGGAGCCCCTTTAGGCACTGGAGGGGGGTCTAGGGTCTTCAGGAAACCTTCTCTTCTTCCATTCTGGACAACCCCAGTTCTCTCAGCCTCTCTTCATAGCAGAGGTGTTCAGCCCTTATGATCAACTCAGTGACCTGCTCTTGACTCACTGAAACAGATCCACACAGAGAGTGAGCCCAACAGTCATAAAGGCAGATGTTACTACCAGAAGATGCCATAGTGCTGTTGCTGGGCTGTTGCTCTGCTGATACTGAGCACCAAACAAGCCGTTGATAGATGCTCAGTTCAAAGACATACAGCAGCTGATGTGACATCATCACTCATAAATATAGTCACTGTTATTGGAGATGGTTTGTCATTTGTTAAAGCCAGTGTAATTCATCCTGAAGGGTGACTTTCAAAATTTGAGAACAGCCCATAGGGAACAAACAGTGTTTGCTCCCTGGAGGAAGGCACTGATGGTGATGGATGTTCTCTCCTGAAGGCAGTTGCACTAGTTGAAGGAGCTGCTGTCCTCTGTTATTGTCTCTCTGGTGATGCTTGGTGCTGAGTTGGGGTTGCCTTTCCGCTCTGCTGCTGCAGACATGGTGTGACTGTGCTGATGAGAATAAACACTGGTGCAAGAACAGAGCAGGGCCACAAACAGGCCCTTGTGTTGGCATTCGGTGTGCAGTTCAGCTGAGCAGAACTTGCCCAGAGTTGCTCCATTTGTGGTTTGTTTTCTTTTTCCCTCATGTCTTTTTTTCCTTTTTCTTTTTTAACTAGGGATATGGTAGCAGTGGGAAAATGCAAAGTAGCACAGGCCGTAAAGGTGGTCAGATACAGGGCTGAGCATTCACATGTAGGTTCTGAACCCTTTGATGTAAGACAGTCTGAGAGACACTTATCTCAGTAATCCATGAGAAAGTGTGACCAGAGGTAGAAGAAAGGACTAACTGTCCCATTAAAAGTACAATTGAGAAATAGGCTTGCTAAGGAAGAAAATGAGAAGGCAAGCAGAATTATGGTAGCTGTGGCCAGGGAAAAGAGAGAGAAAGCTGCTCCAAAGAAAGTAATATAAAATGAAATTTGACAGAAATAAAAGCAAGACACATTCAAGAGGAAGGGAAGGTTGGTGTGAAATGAGAGAGAGAGCAAAGAGAGCAGCTCTGACACTGGAGAGGGGCATGTCCTTGGCAGAGGAAGAAGCAGTCATGTTGAAGTGGAGAGACAGAAAAGATTCACTCTGTGCTGGAAACAAATAAGGTTTGGAACTGAGTGTGAGGAGGACCTAGATGAGAGTTACAGAAAGATGCATATATTTTTCATCCGTTTGAAACAAAGGATTAGGATTGTTCTGTGTGGAAAAGGAAGGAGGATGCTGTTGAGCTGGAGAGGTTATTCATGGAACTCGAGCTCAGCCATCAGGTGAACCTCTTCATTCCCAGCTAAGAGGGCAGAAGTAATGATAAGGTTTTCATGATGACCATCAGGTGCCTTGGGGAATACAAGACTACATTTGACAAGGTGTTTTTCTATCCAGAAAAATTCTCTTCATCTGTACAATCATCCTGCTGGAGGTGAGATTCAGGCAGCTAATAAAAACAGCTCTTCAATAGGAAGCTGGAATAAGACATGATAACCTGATTTCTTCATCAAATATCCAACAAGAGGCAAGCCAACTGAAATTTAGTTTATCAAGTAGATGCTTTTACAGGAGCTTCTTGTAAATAGCAAACTCAGACTGAGCAATTATATGTTCATTCAGTTCTTGTTGACGATAGGGTTATAATGCAGACTTTAAATTGTGGTAAGACAGACCTCAAGAGAGGGAGGAAAGTAACTGATAAATTGACGGAACTGAAAGATCAAGGGTATGGATGTGAAAGAAGGAAATTACTTTAAATCAAAACTGAAAATAAAGTCCAGTATTTGCATTCAAGGAAGCACTCCATAACATCCAAAAAAATCTGTAGACTGCTCTGAGAAGCACCAGTCTCTCCAAGTATACGAAGTAGTGTTTTATCAGGAAAAGACCACTGTCTTAGGCTTTTGGCCACTCACTTTTTACTTAAGCTGTGCTATGTTTAGAAAATGTAAAATAAATAACAGATTATTTAGCTTCTGCTGCATTCACCAGATACTTGTATACATCTTTCACTGTTTGTCTGCAACAATTTGTGGAATACTTCTGCAGGCTATGCACTACAGGAAAAGTAATTATGCTTCTGTTGTCTGAAAATTTCATTGTTCCTTCCTAATCTGGAGAAACAGTGTAAAAAGACTCATAGTCACTGTCTTCCCACAGTGACAGTTGTGTGGCTGTCTGTCATATATCCTTTACCCCCTTTTCTCCCTGTTCCCCCTGTTGTATTAATTTATTTAGTGTCTTCCTGCATGGCAGTCACATCAGATGGGTTTTGCCTCCTTTTGTAGCTCACTCATTTTTCTTTATTCAATATAACACGGTATGACTGACATTGTTTGAATGTGGGCACACAAAGTAATTTATTATTAAAAAAAAAAAAGCATAAGAGAACAGGAAATAAATATCCAAAGAGCAACTATAACTAATAGAACAGAATGGGTCAAAACGCACTTAGTGATCTGTAATGCTTCTAACTATACAGACGGTGAAATTCTGAAGGTTCTCAAACAAGTTAGTGGAAACAAGAACTTGGAGGTTTTTTGGTGGGAAGATGGAGTAACTGCCAAACAGCCGTGTGGGTTTCTGGAGGTGGGCTCACAGGACTCAGGAGTCACAGCCTGTTGGTGTTTCACAATCACCACAATCCAGAGTTTGCAGAGTATTGACAGTGGGTAGGGCCAAGAGGCAGATTTTTTTTTTCCCCACTTGGAGGTTTATCATGTTTTTCTGCCTCTTCTGGCCCCACATAGTTACAGGACTCCAGGCTGGGGTAGAACAGTTTATGGCTTATAAATGGGGCTCTTAAGCAATAGAAAACTCACCTTTTTCTTGTTATTTCTTCTTTCTGGGCAGTCTGCCCTTTTAGTAGTGCCATCCACTTGCAGTACAAGTAACACTTGAAATCCCTGGAAAAACTTGAAGCCTAGGCCAAGGCTGGGACCAGTGAGGAGTGTATTTAAAGTATGTCAGGTGAAATGTGTCTGGATAAAGCCCTTTCCATAGCGAGGTCCTAACCCAGTGTATCTTTGGGTACTGGACAGCTGTGTTTGTTGGTCTTGTCAGAGCAGGCATGGGGAGCTGGCTGGTTTTGTCCTCATGGGAGGGGGAAGTAGAAGACCCCAATCTCCTGGATAAGGTCAGTAGTTGTACTGTGCCACACCAAGCTTGTTACCATCTTGGGCCTCAGCCAGCTGCATTCCCCAAAGTGCCATCCCAGTCAGTGGCTTTGCTGTGGAGCTGCGGGACACATCCCTGCAGCCTCTCCTGAACTTCTGTGAGTGGAACAACAGAGTGGCACTTCCACTCCCACACCATCCACCGGGATATTTTCAGCAGCCCAGAATATCAGATCCCTCTTAGCTATCTCAAGGGATGCCTTTTATCTCAAATGTGCCCTGCAAAACAGCACTTGCTCAACTAGCTACTGCAAGTGGGCATGCCAAAAATATCCCACCTTCTGAGTTCTCACTGGACAGAGATGGATTTCAAACCAGGTTTTGCCCCTGCTTGTACATAGTTGGCATAGAATCAGGAGTTGTTCCACCTGGGGGCCACACAGCTCTCTCAGAAGTGCTCTATGGAGCAAACTGGGTCAAAAAGCAGTGAACAGACAACTGTTTGCTTTGCCTGGGAGCATGTGTACCTTGCAGTTGTTTCACTGGGAGAAGAACTCAGGGGAGATGGAGATGGGTTTCAGACATGATGCACATCACCTTTGAACTAGCAGCTTCTCCTTCCACACTGCTGGGCTGTCAGCATGTACCCTTGTCCCCTCTCTCCACAGCTGCACTCATTCTTCTCCCTGCAGCCACTCCCGTAGTGCTTGTGCTCCAACACCATTCCTCTTCTGCACCCTGCTGCTGGCAGGCTCAGAGCCTGGTGTGGTGCCTCTGAGTGAGTGGAAACAAGGACAGGGCAGTGAATGAGGGGAAGGGGCTGCACCGCCACGTGCTGATGACAGAAGCCCCTGCCACATCTTCGCCAGCTTTGTCACCTGTAAGAGAGAGCAGGAAGCATTTTGTGACCCTAAGAAAGGTGCAATCCAGCACCCCAAACCTCCTTTGAATATTTGCTGGATCGCTGTGTTCCTTCATCTTTTCTTCAGGGATGTGCAGCCTCACATGTCACAGCAGACTGAGCCACATGCTTCTGATTTTGCAGACAGTCCATGTTGCAGAGCAGAAACACTCTGTCCTTGTTATTCGCTCTCCAGAACTGTAGCTGCTTCTTCTAATTTTATCGCACATGCTGTCCTGCATATAGCCCTGCTCTTGCCATGGTGTTTTTAGCATATGGAGGGGAGAAGATGGCTCATGAAACTGGTGCTGCTGAGCCCTGGAGACTGAAAGGAAAATTCCTGTAGCAAAATCTGTTAAAATGCAGAAAATTCCTTCAAATTATATGTGTGGGTTTCTGCCTTAGAGCTTACTTACTGCTGTCTTTTTATTTTCTCTCTGTGTATATGTGAGTGTAGAATAAAGATTGAAGAGGAATATGCTAAGAACCTGTCCAAACTGTCTCAGAATTCCTTGGCTGCTCAGGAAGAAGGGTAAGTGTGTCTCTGTGACTTTCACAGAAGATGAATTTTAACATAAAAGGCATTTCTCCCACGTAGGTACATACAATTTCCCTCAGCTCTCCCATTGAGTAGAGATTTATTTAGATTAACACCCTGGGTGTGTTGAGGAAGATGGAATTGCTTCAGAGTTGGTTTTATTATTTGCAGGTGCTCATGATAAATTTTTTAGGAATACGTGTATGAAATGTCACATTTCCAGTCTTGTATTTGTGCTGTCCTTGTTGTAGCCAGAGCTAGTGCCTTTCAGAATTAGCATGCATACATGCTAAATTCCTTTGAAAATGAAAGAATATAGAATATACATACTGCTGAGAGTAGATCTGTAAGGTCGATGTTAATACAACTGGAGCAGCACAGACAGAGGGAGGACAAAGTCTCTTCTCGTTGGAGGTCTGGCCCTTCAAGAAAAGCAGAAGATTGTCCCTTATTTACAACATTTTCACATTTTCACACTTTTGAAGTTATTAAGAAGATATTAGGCAATGCAATTCAGATTAGATTGCAGTTAAGACACCATTTCTGAAGGATCAGAGGTTGTTAGCTCTATCTGTTCTAACACAAACCCTCTAACCACTGAAAGCCAAGGCTGGAAATGACTGTCCTCACCATAGCTTTCGACATAGTGTGTTTCTGCACTAAAGCTCCATGAGGTATTTTCTCAGTCTCCAGGAGGCAAGGACAGAAATTGCAAGGGGCTAACTAGGCTGTTACTGCTCTAAGCACCTACAGTGACAATGATTTCTGTCCTTCTTTCCCCTTAGGAGTGGATGCTCACCTGATCCGAGCAAAGCTAAAACCACTTTATTCGACATCTTCTCTCACTTTCTCCTACCACCAGTAGGAGAAGAAGGGAATGCCTGAAAAAATGAAGGAAACTAGGGGAGAGTAGATGAAAAGAGACTGAATGAGGACCAAAGCATAAGAAATGTTGAAGTAGGAAACTGGAGAGGACAGGGTGCAGAGTGCATGGAGCTGAGAGTACTGTCCAGTGGTGCTCTGCCTGGAGGGTTCACAACGTGAGGGAATGGAAGGAGGTTGTGCTGAAATTTCTCCTACTGCTGTGGTGGCCAAACTGATTCGGGACAGGAAGGGACTATTGAGAAGATCATGGGGATTGATAAAGACCAGGAAACAAAAAGTTCCACTTAAAAATTGAGAGAGGAAGGTCAGCCAACAGGAGGTTTTGGGGGGGCCAGAAGTGGGACTGCAGCTTTATACACTCCATAAACATTCACCAAGGTTTTCTCATTCACAAGAAGGTGTGAGTTGGGGGACCCCATGCACTGCTGTGTGCATGCAGCAGTTTCTACTGCTGGTTTCACACTCCACTGAGCATTTTCCAGCTTTTCTGTCCAGCAGTCTGTGGAATTGACACAAAGCATGGACTGTGCCTCCAGGGTCCTCTGCCCTCCTCTGGTCATAAGCAGCCCCAACATCATGTATGTGAGTGGGACATGGGGGTGACAAGATGAGACCCATTGGTGGTGCTGGGATGGTCCTGTCAAGGTTGCTGTGAGCACAGTGCTGCAGCATGTACACAGGAGGTGACACAATCCGTGGTTATTGAAGTCACTGGAGTTGGATAGGAGATGTAGAAGATCCTCAGCAGGCTGAAATGCTTCCTTTTCTTAAACAGATCAGATAAAACGGTGAGTCTCAGTGAGAACTGGGCAGTGGGAGAGGACCTCAGGGGGTCTAGAGAATGTTGGGAGCACTTCTGGAGGTGAATCAAAGTTGTTTAGCTGATGAAGACTATACTTGAGAGCTCAACTCCTTGGAGCAACATCAGAGATGACAGATCATTATTTTGAAATTGCAGATGACAGGCAATTTTTCAGGCTGTCAGGAAGGGTCAAATAGTGTTATTGTTGAAAAGGGGGTGGCGAAGAGAGAGAAGGAGACAGGAATCACTCAGCTTTATTTAACCTTTGCAAAGTGGTAGAATAAACCATAAAACTTTCTAGAAGCACTTAGTGGAAAACTAAAGCAATAAGCAGTTGCTGTAGATGCATATAGAACAATGTCAAACTAACCTAACTTCCTTCAGTGATCAAATAAAAGAGTCAGTCAAGCCTCATAGCTCTTAATTTAGTGTAGCTTTTTGCAAAGGGAGATTCTTGTAGGCAGGCAAGAGACATGGTGACCTAAATAAAGCCTTGCAAGCAAAACTAGGTAAGAAATAACCACTACTTAAAAAAAGTAAAGTACAAAAAGTAGCTATGGGGTGAGATCCCATAAGGTTTTCCCAAGTCTAGAGGTTTTTTCAATATTTTTGTTAAGGAATGACCTGTGATAGAATAAATAATGGACTTACTGTAATCAGAGATGAGACAAAGCTGGGAGGGTTAGGATGTCCAGTTTAAAGAAAAAATTGCAATTCAGAATTATTTTATTACACTGGAGAAAATAACTGGGAAAAATATGCATTTTAATGAGGATAGAGCACCAGGTTTTATACTTTCAAAGAATGTGAAAGATACAGTTACATAACAGTTGGTGGGAGAAGGATCTGGCTATAGTGAATCACAAGCTTATTCATCAACAACTTCATGCTGTTGTCTAAAAAAGCAATCATATTGAGATATGTGGAAGAAAGAGTGTCTGATCCTAAATAATGTGTTACCGGTTTAGAAACTGAAGGACCTGTAGTGGAAGACAGTGTAGTTTTGGTAATGATGCTTTAAGAGATGTCTAGGTTGTTGTAGAGGGGCTGGAGGAGTGTACCTCAGCTGCCATCATCTTGGAAATAACCTGTCCAAAAGTAAAGGACAATTGAAAAATTTTCAAATATTGAAAAGCTTCTCTGAGGAGAAGTAGAATAATCAATTTATCAAAAGTAGGTTGTAAAGTAGAAGAGGCAATGGACAAACTGCATTAGTGAAAACTTTGTTATGGTAAGGAGAAGATACTGAAGGATCTTGCTTATGGAGTCTGTGGCATCTCTGTAACTGGAGATCATTGTGAGTAGTGTTTTCAAAGATCTGCTACATACCATGCCAATACAATTCTGCCTTGGTCATGAGAGTTGGTTTTGTTCTCAGGTTTCTGTTAGCCTTTTTCCATGATCTTGCTCAGCAAGACATGGTACAAAGCGTTGTTCCAGATCTGTCTGTTAAATCTCACAGGGAGGATGGGTAAGAGATGGGCATTGATCATTGTCCCTCTGTTCTTCCAGCACACTGGGAGAGGCTTGGGCTCAGCTCAAGAAGAGTCTAGCTGATGAAGCAGAAGTTCATCTCAAATTTTCTTCTAAGGTAAGTAGTTCTTTCTTTTCCCAAGATTTGTGCCCTGAATTGGTGTGGCTCTGCCTTCAGTATATGTTAGTGGCGGAAATACACATGCGTACGATGCAAATTTAGAAGAATTAATAAGTTGGTGAACAAACTTACTGAAACTCTGTCTTTTCTTCCTCAAAGTCAGTGTGTGTAATCTACTTGATGAGAAAATTAAAACACATCCAGCTTTAATTTTTCATTAAAAAGGGAGGAAAACTGATTCTAAAAGTTGTTCACATGGGCTGTAAGTTCTCTAAGAGAATCACGACTCTGACTTCTTTGTGTCATTAGCCTTTCTGAAAAGTGCACTGGGAACGTCATGTTATTTTGGGGTTTTCTCTCAAGTGATGCCCGAAGAGATTTCTTTTACAAATTATGGTATTTAACTGGGTTTTTCCCACCACATGTGACATGCTCTTGAATCCTTTTCCATTATGTTAACCTCTGTGGGTGGTCAAGTTCAGTACAGGGGCAGATATCTCAGCACAACAGCCATGTTCTGGAGGAAAAGATAGCTCTGGACTGTCTGTAAGTGATTTTGCAGGGGTTACTCAGGCAACCAGCTGCAGCCTTGGTAACCCACTGCTGTGCCTCAAACTTCAACATCAGGGCTGTAATTAGTGAAATACTTTTTGCTCCCCATTGTCCTCCTGTATTGTTTTCCAAGAAGAAATGCACCCTGGTGTGGTATGTGTGTGTAGGCAGGCCACATAGAGGGCTTCTTTCATTATTTTACCTTTCTTTAAGCCCTGCATAGAAACTCCTCTAGCATACTCTAAACCCTCCTCCCTCTTTGTGTGCAAAAAACATGTGGATGTGGCACTTTGGGGACATGGTTTAATGTTGGACCTGGTTTAACAGTTGGTCTTGATCTTGGAGGATTTGTCCAACCTTAATGATTCTGATTGTATGTTCCCATACCGGCTTGGGAGTTCCTAGCTGTAGCTCCCTTTTATTAACATAATATGTTTTTAAACGTACTGATTTTTGGTATTACTTTCAGAAAAGCTTTTCTCAGAAGTAGTAATTCTATTTCTTGTTGGTAGTTGACCAAACCCAGTCATGCTGGCACAAGCAGGCCATACTGTGCAGAGCACATCAAAAGTATTCAGATGCAAACACCAGCCTGGAAGACACTGAACAGCCTCTGCGACAGTCCTTCACAGCACTGCTACGTGGAGGGTCAGGAACAGAGCAGGGAAGGTGACAGCACTCCACGGCATTTGGAACATAAAATTTTATTATGCTACTGCTGCCTGTACAGCCTGACATGGCAGCTACAAGTACAGACACACAAGGAGTCCTTCGAGAAGGCTGTCATGGCACTAAGCTGTTTCAGGTCTTTATTTTTTTTGCCTGGGGTCATCCTGGTGAGACTGTCATAAAAACATTGTCCAGAATTTTCTAGTCCAGCACTCCCAGTCAGAGCAGGACTATTACCCACAGTGGACAAAGTCACCTGCATCTCTGTCTAGCTGAGACTTGAGTATCTCTAAGGAAAGAGATTTTATGTTCTCTCTGGTCAACCTTCTCCAGTGCCCAGCCACCATTCTGGTGATTTTTTTTTAAAAATCCTGAACCTCCCAAAGCTCTGTTGTCTGTTGTGACTTTATCTGGCCCCATGAAGAATAATTTGGCTGTGTTACCCTTGTATCTGACCTTCAGGAAGCTGTAGACCAAATTAGATCACCAAAATGCCAGTCACCTGCCTAAACAGACCACACTTTAGGCTTGTTTAACCTTTCTAGAATGTGTGCTGTAGAGTCTTGGCTGACTTTGTAGCCTTCCTCCAATAAATGATTTTACTGAACTTGAATGAAATTTCCTTCTCCATTAAAATAATACTGGAGAAAGGCCACAAATACTTGTTTCCAGGGATTATTTTATACTGCTCCACTGTGGGCCATGTTAGCTGATTACAGACCCAACTTGACTGCATTGGTGGACTCCAGTATCTCCACAGAACTGACAGTAGAGAAGTATTTGGTTGCTTCTGGGGAGCTGAAATATCTGGATCCCTCTAGAGCACATTTTTTAGGTGTTGAAACTGTGTATGAGAAGGCCACAGCAATATGATGCAAACTTTATCAGGGTCAAGTATCACCAGCTGTCCATATAAGTCATGTGTCTGGTCTTGATGGATTTCTCCCAAGATCATTACAGTGCTTTCTTGCCACTACTTAAAGATCTTCAACTAAATAATCAGGCTTCTCTTTAGGCTCCCTTATACTTGACAGAAATAAATAAAATGTGGCCTTCTTTGATCTCACTTCACCATACAAGAAATGCAGCTGTGAAACCGCTGCCCATGGACTCACCTCACTGCAGTCAGGGTTAGTGGTTTTAGTTCAGGCACTTTGGGTCTTTTTAAGCAAGTTACACCAGTTAAGCCAGAATTGAAGCACCTCAGGTAGTGCTCTGGATATTGCCTATAGTTTGATGTTCTGTGTAAAAAGAGAGAAACGATCTGTTGAAGAGAGGGGAAGACAAAATTTCTGTTCTTTTGCTCCCTTTAATTAATATTCCCTTAAAAGCACTCTCCTGCGAAGGGCTGAGTTTTGTAGTAGCTTAATTCAGAGCACTCTTGGGGAAGAGAAGTGTTGCTGTCTGGCATTGCCTTTGGCTGTAGCGTGTGTGTTGTTTCCTCTTTGTCTTGAGCTCCACTCAGCAAAAGTGAATGACCTCAAGCTGTACCAGGGGAGGTTAAGATTAGATATTAGGAAAAAAATTTCACAGAAAGGGTTTTTAAGCATTGCACCAGGCTGCCCAGGGCAATGGTGGAGTCACCATCCCTGGAACAATTCTGGGACTCTGTGAAGAGCCGGGACTTACTGCCCAGCTCCTCATTACCACCATTTCTTCCTTTGTTTTCATTACCAGCTTCAGAGCGAGGTAGAGAAACCCCTGCTCAACTTCAGAGAGAACTTTAAAAAAGACATGAAGAAGTGTGATCACCACATCGCAGACTTACGGAAGCACCTGGCCAGCCGCTACACAGCAGTTGAAAAGGTGGGCACAGGGAACGAACTGGAGGGTTTCTGAGATACTGCTGGTTTGAGCAGAAAAGCAGCTGCCCTGTGAAAAGTTTCTGTTGTGCCACAAAGAACCACAGCTGCTCCTGCTGCAGGCATTGTGCTGGTTAGCGGGACTGTGCTGGGCCCCAGTTGTAGTTCGCTGCTCAGCGCGGGTCTGGGCAGTGGGGGGCTGCAGCAGGGCTAACGCCGTACTGCTGGACTGTCTCTTGGTATTCATCTCCACTTCCCCATTTGGAATGATGTATTTCTAATACATTTGATACAAATACTTCTTCTTTGTGTGCATCTGGAGGTCACATCTATGGCCCTCAAAATTTGAAACACTTTACCTTAGAACAGCAGCAGGGTCAGGCCAAAGGCTCACCTGGCTCAGTGTCCTCTCATGTAGTGGCTAACAGCACGTGACCAAGGAATGCAGCTGGAACCTGGCCCAGCAAATCACAAACCCTTCACAGGAACCATCCTGACCTTGAAAATGCAAACAGCAACTGCACCCAGTAACCTGACTGAGGAGATAGCTGAGGTTGTGGTATGGAGAGTTAGACCCACAAAAAAATCTCTCCGCAGCAGCTGGCAGGAGTTGGGATGCTCCTGCCTCAGCTGCCAAATTGCGTCCTCATGCGGTTTGCTCTTGGGTCTGAGTTGGAAAGGAAAGTGCCTTTCTCAGTCAAACCAGAGGTTGGTTGTGCTTTCATTAAAGATCAGTGAGAGTTTGCCCAGGGTCAGAATTGTTGCAGGATATACAAGGTCGTCAGGCTCTGGGTATGCAGGGAAGGCATTTTTCTGCAAAACAGCACGTTCTTCACACTCATATCTGCGAAGAAACTCAGTAGCAACATTGGGAGCAGTGAATTAGAATAGCCTTGAGAAGAAAGAATTAGAGCAGGGAGGAGCCACACCTGCAGTGCCTGCGAGGTGCTCAGCCCCTCGCCCATTGCCCTCCTGCAGCTCCCTCTCCTGCAGAACCGCCAATGGAAAACGTTCCAGCGATGCCTCCCGAGTGCCGGAGCGTTTAGGCTGGTGGTGTGACCGTAGGAAAGTGCAAGGTGCTAACGAAATATAATCATTCCAATTTAGTTTGTAATACTGGAACAGTATGAAGAACAAATCTGACATACTTTGTAACAAGTCCATGCAAAACAAGTTATTTTTACATATTGATGTCACCTCAGCAAATTAGGTGACAGCCTGCATGTTAACAATGTTTATTTGTTAAGACACTTTAGTAATTTGCCTGTATGATATATGTTGGTACTGATAAATCAGGTTTTAACAGCCTCACGAACTTCTAAGTAATTCAAGTAATCAGTTGTAACCAGACCTCAGGTTGTTGATTTCTACAGCATGAACTGTTGGCCTGAACCTGAATAAGTCTTTCTGAGATAAGTTCCTGTTGTTAGAGTTTCTGAGAGGTGTATAATGAATCCAGAACATACTTAAAGACAAATTTTGTAAGATACTTGAAATAATTTCAACAATTCAGATCCTAAGAAAGGTGAATGGAAGAGATGTCTTGGTAATGATGTTGTTTAAGACCTTTGGAAGAAGCTCAGCTCTCCTTTCTTCCAGAAATAGTGAGGAAATTACTAAGAAATGTGAGAGTCTGATGATGCCATTTGTCCTTTGCCTTTCTAAGAATCTACAAAGAGTTTAGATGCTTTTCTGATTTGTTGGTGGCAACTTCTCTGTGGTCATAGGACACTTTTGTGAACACCACATTATGTTGTAAGAACCTGAGTCCCACTTAGGATCCCGTTCCATGCAAATTCACTGACTTATTGCTGAGAAATACTTGGGTGAAGGAGTCCTAGATGGCTGAAGGCAGGTGACAGTTCTTTTCCTTTAAAACACCTACTCTTCTTTATTTACTCCAAGGCCCGGAAAGCCTTGACAGAGAGACAGAAGGATCTGGAAATAAAAACACAGCAGCTAGAGGTAAAGCTCAGCAACAAGACAGAAGAGGAAATCAAGAAGGCAAGACGAAAGTCCACTCAGGCTGGTGAGTACCTGTGCCTGTCTGCATAGGGTCCCACAAGAGCAAGGTGGGATGCAGCTGCCCATCCCTCCATATGGTTCTTGTTTTTTAATATTGTAGCTACATAGTTAAAGTGAACCATACTACGAATCTGTGTGATATTAAATCCTCTGAAGAAACAAGCCTAATTTTTCCAACTCACATGTCACAAATTGTTGATAGCTGGGGAGAGAGCAGTAAAAGTAGGGTGAGTTGTCCTTCTGTTTTGTGAAAGTTCCTTACCTTACTGAATGTTTGTGGAACTTTCAAAGTCAGATTCAGAGAAGCTCACCTGAGAATGTTTCTTCCTTAAATTATAGTTCATTCCTTGTTTTTTTCCTAAATCACAGACACCCACAACTAGGTGGGTGCCTATTATACTTCCTATTACTTTTTCCCTGAAAGTGATTTTTTTTGTCTTTTTTCCCACTACTACTCAGTAGAAATACTGAGGAGATAGTAATGTGTGCTTTGCTGCACTGAGGACACAGCTACTTGCATATTTTAGAGAGGCTCCAGCCACATCCACAGGATCCATCAGGAGCTTTTTTGAGATTTGCAAAGCTGATACATGCAATTCTGTTAGCACCTTTGCTGAAAATAGGTTTTAACTAGGGCTTCCATGAGTCGTCCCTTCATAGGGCTATTCCTTGGCAGAATGGTCCTTCAGAGTTCTGAGGTTTTTAAAACTTCCAGATAGCATGTCTGGGTTTTGAGGAGACTGGAAAGAGTCATTGGCAGTGTGACCATGTGTATAGACAAGACAATCATCCGAGGAGAAATAGAAGTTACAAGTTAGCAGCGGGAAGCTCCATTAGAGAGATTCTTTATTCACCTGCAAATTCACAGCCTCTCTGTGTTCCTGGTGTCCTTAGAAATTTTTTATAATGGATACTTGTTGAACAAGTAAAAGAAAGCTGAAGATCAAAGTTGCTGTGAGTCTCCCATTGCTGTCCTCCATTTGATGCCGTGGTTCCGGTGGGTGACAAGGTCTTGCCCCATCCCCACAAGTAGTGGTGCCCAGAAGCAGCATGTGGTCATCTGGCTTTGAAAGGAGCCCTGCTGCAAGTGGGTGATAGGACTAGGAAGCTCTAGAGCAGAGCCCGTCTCTGATTCCATGGGTTACTGATAGGTGGTGTTCCTTTTTGCTCCTGTCAACTGTTCACATGTTTCATGGCTTTCTCATTCCTGACTGTCCAGTGGCTCATTCACCCAGGCGGGTGGAGCATGACCCTGTGTCAAAGAGCTCCTGAGGAGCCTCTAGGAGTGTGGGAGCCATTAGTTCAGAGTTGTCACAGAATCACAGAATGGGTTGGGTTGGAAGGGACCTTAAAGGTCATCTCGTTGCAACGTCTCTGCCATGGACAGGAACACTTTCCAGTAAACCTAGTCATGTTGGACTTTGCACCCCCCCACCTGGGTCCATAAGCTTACTGCCGAGCTTTGAGCCTTGAATCCTGGCTTCTTCATACAGTTTGGTTGCCACCTGAAGTTCTAAGTCCATGAGAAACTTCCAGAAGCATTTACATCTTTGGCTGTTGTTGGTCTATGGAGTCCTGTTCTTAAAGCTTGATTCGTCCCCACCTTATGTATAAAGACCTTTTTGCACCTAAAATAACAAGATGAATTTGAGTCCTGGGCTTAGACATCAAATCATTAGGGAAAGAGAAACTGAACATCATTTAAAGTAACAGAATTTCCTAGCTGTAAAGCAGTAATCACTGAGGTGCCTTCCACATCTTCCACCCACCTTTCTCTCTGTCAGAGCAGAGTCCTGCAACAAAAGAAAAAATGGAAAGAACCACAGCTTCTTGGGCTATTGCCCTGAACACGGAAGCCACCTGGAGTCGGGCTGGAGTTGGGCATCTCCAGAGGCTGGAGAGTGCATGAGGCTGCAAATAAATATCCCATCATCTAACAGCTGGAGCCTGATGCATCTCCTCTGTTTGAAACAGAGACCTTTTAGAATGTAGACTCACCTACAGAGTGCTACCATACAGCTTCATAACTTGTTATTATTGATTTCCCATTTTAATTACTTTATTTTTCAGATATAACTTTCTGTTTCTGACTGGTTTTTTTAACTGAAATAAGTTGCTTTCCTATTTGTGGGCATTTTGTAAAATACTACTTAATGCTCATATTTTGCTTTCAAGATCTTGTCTTTCCCCCTCATTCTTTCTCACCCTAATCACCTGTTTTTTTGCCTCACATCAAGTGCCTGCAAGTTGAAATTTTGGGTGCATGTAACAAATGCCATGTGACAGAACTACCTTGAGCTCCAGCAGGGCTGACCTTCAAACCCTCAGAGTCTGTCTACAAAACTTGATCTGCATTTTCATTCTAAGCTCTGACTAGAGAAGGCTAATGTGTTGCTATCTTGACTCTTTCAGGAGACGACTTGATGCGCTGTGTGGATCTTTACAATCAAGCCCAGTCCAAGTGGTTTGAGGAGATGGTGACCACCACCCTGGTACGAAGCATCTAACACTGTAGCATTGCAAAACTGTAATAGCCTACAGCATTCATCATTCACAGGTAGTTCAGTGCAGAACAGTGGGGAAAATTGAATGATAACTCTGCTGTTGTATTTCCCATTCTTGGTGCTAAGAAAAACTCATTATTAGGGGAAGGAAGAAGTAATTGTTTCTTTGCAGAAGGCATTAAACCAGTTCAGGACTGCTTAGGGTCCAGAACACTAATTGTCCTCAGGAAGGATAAATTAATGCACAAGAAAAACATGGAAAAACACATAATAAATCACAAAATCCATTTATACATTAATAAATGTATTCCATGATCTTACGATTTCTTCCGAAGTATTGCTAGCTCAGAAAAGGCATGTTTGTTTCTCTGTTTGGCTATTGCTTTGCTTTTCTGAAGGTAACAGAGTTCACAGTATTCACTCTAAGGTGACCTAAGAGACCTTTGTGTTTAGGCACCAAGATACAGCTTTTTTGTGTTGGCAGACAGATATCTTCCCAAAAGCAGCAGAAGAGAGGAAAAGATGGCTGTTCCTATGCATAAGGGACCTAGTTTCCTCTCACTTTCACTGGCATTTTCTCACCAGTGCAAATGACACTGACTGTGTAAGTTTGGGTTGGCTCCCAGCCAAGCCCTCAGCAGCCCGGGACAGCCTTCCCCCCCACAGCCGAAAAAAACGGAAAAAGGAGAAGAAGGTAGCAGGGGGAAAATTGCAGCAAATATATTTATATATATAGATATAGAATTATATACAATGGAACACTATGTACATATGAGTAGGGACCCCAGGGAACCCCCAACCAACCCCAAGGGGAAAAGGGGAAAGGGAAGGGGAAAAGGGACAAAAGGGGGAA
>VWZG01006610.1:77885-221621 GCA_013396735.1 Grallaria varia
ACACTGACTGTCAGTGCCACTGTGTCCAGATATGGCCAGATATTTCATAGAATCAGCGAATGGTTTGGGTTGGAAGGGACCTTAGAGACTATCTCATTCTTCCCCCCTGCCATGGCCAGGGACACCTTCCATCAGCCCTGTCCAACCCAGCCTTGAACTCTTCCAGACACGGGGCAGCCACAACTTCCCTGGGCAACCTGTGCCAGAGCCTCACCTGCTCAGAGGGAAGAATTTCTTCCTCCTGTCTAACCCTGCCCTCCTTCAGCTTAAATCCAACCCCCCTTGCCCTGTCACTCTGGGCCCTTGTCCAAAGTCCCTCTCCAGCTCTCCTGGAGCCCCTTTAGGCCCTGAAAGGGGCTCAGAGATCTCCCTGGAGCCTTCTCTTCTCCAGACTGAACAAGCCCAGCTCTCTCAGCCTGACTTGCTTTGAGCTACCTCAGAGCATCTCTGTGGCCTCCTCTGGACTCAGTCCAGCAGCAACACGTCCTTCTTGTGCTGCTGATGCGTGACCTGTATGAAGTGCTTCAGGTGGGGTCTCACCAGAGCAGAGTAGAGGCAGATGATCACCTCCCTCTACTGTATATGTGAGCGGTATATTTGCTGCCAGAGAAGCACAACTTGCAGATGCACTAGTAGATGGCTCAAGGGGACAGCTACAGCCTGCAGCTACACAGCAGGTTTCTTAGTTGTGGGACTTGGGCTGATAAGCATTTGAAGGCGAGTCTTGGTACACAGGAATATAAAATCTAAATTGAAAACAGTGTGCATCTGCTCAGCTCAGACACAGATTAGTTCATATGCAGTAATACCAAGTTGATAGGGTCAAGGTCTGAAGATTTCTGTTTGCTTGTGTACTTTCCTCCCTGAAGTTTCTGGTGCAGATACAGTGCATGTTCTGTGTATGGCACCAGCACTAGCACACTGGGTTTGGTGTTCTGGTCCTGCACATCTGTGCCCTTAAAAAGGGAGTCTGAGTTCAAAGCGGGCCATTTTTTTTCCATGAGAGCAGTACATCAGCTGGCAACAGCAGTAGGACCTCAGTGTATTTCAGCCCTATCCATTCCATAAGCTCCTTTGCCCATCTTCCTCCCAAGGTAGATGGTCTGCCACCTGAGATTTTTGTGCTGTAATGAAGAATACTCCCCAAGAGACATTTAACAAGTTGCAGATAGCACAGGGAAGGCCACGTGGCACCTGTCTGCTTCTGTAAGCTTCAGTTGCACTCCGCCGTGATGCTCAGTAAGTGGACACCAGAAATGCCCTCTGAAGGCAGGTTTTGTGAGCTTTGGCCCCATTGATGCGTGTTTGAATACAGAACTTTCTGTGATACAGCAAAATGCATTACAGTGTATGTCTTTAAAGGCAGACTTCCACAGCATGCCACTTCTGCTCAGACCATAGACTCCTAGAACCCTAGAATATGCTGATTTGGAAGGGACTCATCAGGATCATCAAGTCCAACTCCTGGCCCTGCACAGGACACCCCAAGAATCACACCATGTGCCTGTCCAAATGCTTCTTGAACTCAAACTGGCTTAGTGCTGTGACTGCCTCCTTGGGGAGCCTGTCCCAGTCCTCAACCACCCTCTGGGTGAAAAACCTTTTCCTGATATACAACCTAAACCTCCCCAGACTCAGCTCCGGCCATTTCCTTGAGTCCTGTACTGGTCCCAATAGTGAAGAGATCAGTGCCTGCCCCTCTGCTGCCTCTCAGGAGGATGTTGAAGATCCCTGTGAGGTCTGACCTCAGTATCCTCTTTTCCAGGCTAAACAAACCAAGTGCCTTCAGCTGCTCCTCATACGGCTTCCTCACCATCTTCTTGGCCCTCCTTTGGTTGCTCTCTAATGGCTTAATGTCTTTCTTGTGTTGTAATGGCCAAAACTGCACACAGTGCTCAAGGTGAGGCCACACCAGAGGGTCTAAATGCAGTTTTGGGGGTATAATCATAGTATAATCAGAATCCAGACAAGGAGGCTAGAAAATATTAGAAGGAAAGATAGAAATCACCCGCCTTTCCAACCAAGGTGTTGCTGGGGTCTGCTTACTGCCAGCAGGGCAAGATGGAAGTTTCTCTCAGCTGGCGAACAGATCAAAGTGCTCTGACAGGTATCTGCTTGGATAGGGACAGTCTGAGCCATACACCCCAATGTGCTTCCTGCTTCCTCAAGGAGTCACTGTAATTTCTGGAGCTAGCAACATAGCATGCAAAACTTCTTGCAAGAAACAGATTCCCTCTTGATTCCCTCTCTGAAGGCAGTGGCTTCACTCTCTGCCTTGGTTGTCTCGATTTTGGAACATTTTTGAAAGGTTTCAACCTTCTTTTCTGTTGCTAGGTTCAGGCTGAGGTGACTGCTGTTGCTTGCTGTTTCTAGTTCTCTGCAGAGCAGAGGAATGTGCAGCCACGAAGTCCAGCTCCAAAGCGTAACCCCAGGGCTGTATTGCAGCCTTTTGTGTGTCATCCTTTCTCTGGATCCTCAGGCTCAGGTTCAAGTAACAATATGGACTTGTTTTTCTTCATGTCCAGGAGCTTGAGAGACTAGAAGTTGAGAGGGTGGAGATGATTCGGCAGCATCTGTGCCAGTACACACAGCTGCGGCATGAGACAGACATGTTCAACCAAAGTGTAAGTCTGCTCTTGTTTGATCTCTGTGGTCTTCACTGCCCTTCAGCTGAGCGGGACGGTCCCTCCTGAACTGACTGACCTGTGTCAAAGGACACATGAGAAGTGTCTGCAGTCAGCTTGTTAGTCTGCAGCAGTACTGTGCTGCCTCCCTACAGTCCTGCTCTTCCAGGACTCTGATCCTGGTCACACTTCATACTGCTGGATCACGCTCTTTGCTGGGGGAGACACAACTGGTTGAAGTACATTTGGCCAGCATGAGCTGTTATTAGCTCTCCCAGTGTGATGCACTGCTCCTTGAGGTCTTCTGTTTGTGCAGGGAAGATGGTAGATATTAGGCTAAGAGTAGATATATTTTTCTTATTAAAAACTGGCTCTTATCAAATATTAAATTATGGGGGATGTACACTTGTATTTGGTGTAAGGCACAGATTGCAGGACGCGAGTCAGAGACCAACTGGCTGCATGTTCAGACCTGGCTGTTGTCCACCGAGTCTCATGTGCGTGCAGCTTGTCTGTGAATGAATGGAGTGTCGGCATGCCCATAGCTGCTCTATATGTAAGAGCAATGACTCCGCTTGAAATGTGCCCTTGACATTTGGATTCTTGTTTTCTTCGTTTTAGACAGTAGAACTTGTGGATCAGTTGCTTCGGAAAGTGGATCCTGCCAAAGACAGGGAACTGTGGGTAAAAGAACACAAAACTGGAGATATCCGACCTGTGGACATGGAAATATAGACTGATCTGTAGTTGTATGTGATGAGTCCACTGAATTAACCAGGCTAATGTTTGTTTTTTAAAGGTCACAGGAGCATAAGGAGAAGGTTGTTTTTACTACCAGACACCTTGTAATTTATGCCTGTATGGGCTATCTCTGTTCCATTTAGTCATTACAATGGTCCTTGTTGTGCTAAGCCTTAAGCACCAGACATTCCAGGGTGAAGAAACCAGATGTGTACTTCCCACCAGAGGTTCCCAATTGCACGCAGCTTCCAGAAGAAGTCTGCTTTCTGGTACAGAGAGTACTTTGTTCTTCAGTGACTTCGTGCTCCACCCCTTGCATGACTATCTTTATAGGGAATGTTAGAACAACCGTGCGGTGAGCCTCAGATAAATGAACATGATGCAGGAGGCAAGGGAGTCCTGATCATGAATCCCAGGTCTATCACTGACTGCTTTCATGGCTGTAGGCAAGTCAATTAACTTTCCTGACTGCCCCTTCTATAAAATACGTGTATCTCACAGCAATGTTTTGTGAATACATTTCACATAATCCTGTTTTTCACCATGGCAGTGAAGTGGATGGACCTTCTCCCAAAATCTGTGAGAAGACTCCTGTTCTTCCTGTTTTATACTCCCTCTCAGGGATACATAAACCCATGATCATGATTTCTGTTGTAGGCCAATCGATAAGGTTGAAAGTGTTACTGTCACAACTTTTTATCAAGGAAGATTTGGTTGTGCTATACCTACCTCATTAGCTGTCAGAGCGCCCTCAATGACAGGAGGTTATATCCCAAGGAATAAATGAGATGTTCAAAACCTTTCCTGCTCATGCGAGACGTTTTTTCACAGAGTCTCCTTAAAGACAGTCTTCTTACACTTTTCTTGGGATCCAGGTTTAAATTTCCCTTTGTTGGTTCCTTCAGGTGAATATCACAGACTTAGGTATCTTTAATTACCAAGTTTGTCCAGCTAAATTTTGGTTTTTTTCTTCTTGGAGCCTGTTTTTCAAAGGTGCCATGAATCCGTGATGCTAGATTGCATTCAGTGTAGATGTAGGTGCCCAGCACTTCTGTACCATCAGAGTCTTAACCTGAGGTTTTTTTAATGTTACCCATACTGCAAACCACCAAAAATTCAACACTGCTCTTGGCAAATAGTGTTATGTAGTTTGGAGACTGGTTTTGAAAAGATACTTATTTTATTCTCCTGCTGTTTTTTCTGTTTGATTATTCAATGTTGCTGTTATATTTTTTTCAGCATTTCATACAATGCAAAGATTCTTCAGATTCTTGCTATAGATTCAGCAGAAACCTTGATTCTCACCACTGTGGCCTTTACTCAGTGTATACTGTGGTGTTAGCTACAATTTCCCAAACCATACTATTTTATTTGATCTACAGTTATGCTCCACTTTATCTCACTATTACTTTTTCTCCCCAGCACCAGAATTGCATCCTTTTTTTGTTCCATGACTATTCTAAATTTTTGTTCACCAGCCTCAAAATGCTGCGATTAGTTCATTGGGAATCAGTAAAAGTCTTAATCTGAGGCACGTTTATAATTTTGCTGTAGGTTTTTTTCTGGTTTGTTATTTCAAACTGAATTCTCTTACATTTTCCTATTGTTCCCGTTTTCTCAAGAATCTCTTTATCAGTACAGGTTCATTCCTGTCTTGTAAATGCCTCCACAACCCACTTCTCTGCTGCGTCATTAACCTTCATAAACCTTTGCACATTGGCAGGTATAGTGTCATGACTACTGCGTGCTCAGGTTCACTGTTCCTGCTGTGACACCTCCTGGGGTGCACTTCCACTGCACACTTTGGAATTTGGACTACTATTTTATTCCTTTTGTTGGAAGAGCTTGTTGCAGAGACCACTGCAGCACCAATGTGGTGTTTGGTTTGCCTGCTCATTGTTTAGTCCTTGTGCTCAGTTAGAGCACTGATGCTTCCCTAGATTCTTCATTCCATTCTGCCTTCTTCCTTCAAGCAAGGTAATTTCCTGATAAGCTCTCATTTTCAGTCTTCCTACTGATTCACTTGCTGTCCTTTTAATTTTTGAGCATTCCAATGTATACTTTTCCTAACTCTTACCTTGCACTTTAGAGGACAGGCACTTTTTTATTTTTTAAACCACAAGTGCAGGGTGAACTTTCAAAACTTCAATGGCCAAAAATAATGGGAGTACATCGAGCTGCATCTCAGGTTACCCCCATATTTTAGGCGGTATTGTAAATTGAAATAAGGAATCTTGACAACACCTCAGCACATTCTTGATTTGATTTTAATACCAGACTCGTTCTGCACTTTATACAGTATTCTTCTTAATAAATACCTGAAGTAATCTGTTATCCATTACACTTTATTTTTCCTCTTTCTTTAAAGATGTTTGTTATCTATTTTGGACTGGAAATGCTGTCCATTAGCACAGGTTTCTCTGAGGACTGAAATGTGTTTTTGTTCCTCTACTAAGGTGTATTTAAGCTGCTCTCAATTCCTAGTTGTATTTTCTGGTAATTTTTCTTTTTTAACCCTTTGTTTTATTTCCAGGCAGTTTTCCTGCTTCTAGTTTTCGGTCCATTTGGACTGTTGTAGGGATGTGTGACTTGCACAGAAAAGTAATTCTTTTGATTGAGTCTGTATCACTTTTTCACTTCAATAACCAGAGGAGAGCACTTGGTACCTGGCTCTTGATCTTTCCCATCCCCAGAAGACATGGGTGGTGCTGCTCTGTGACAGGTGAGATGCTTCCTCTACAACACTTCCATCTATAGTCAGTGAAAGTGTTAGGGAAGTTTACTGTTGCTTCTAGACAATTTCCAGCTTATTTCTTTCAAAAGATGATACTCCTTCATGATACAACACTATAGACAGTGGGATCAGTGTTTATCTGGCTCATTCGCTTCTCTGACTGATGGATGTGGACAGTGTGGTTCCTTTCAGGTCAGGGAATGCTGGAGCCCCTGTGCTTCTGAACAGACAGCATCTTCAAATGGGGTAGTAGCATGTTTGAAGGAAAGCATGGGTGCCTGCCCTCATGTTTGTTCCTAAGAAGGTAACTGGGAGTTTCAGCAGTGCTCTATTCATCTTCCACTGAGTTTCAAAAATGCAGTGGAACCCAGTCTTTCCTCATGCTTATCCTGAACAGCTGCCTCTCCAGAGCAAGACAGCTTTGTGTTAAGTTAAAATAACTAGCATGTGTTGGTGCTGTAATTTAACTGACTAATATGATAGCAAAATAAGGCTCTTACCTGACTCTCGTACTGAGCTTAAGCATCACCTTATTTCATCTGACAGGTGGGCTCACACACTTAGTGTGAGTTTTTGCTGGTTTAGTCACTATGGGTATGAGATTGACAGGGATGTCTTGTATCTTCATATGCTCTGAGATGAGATAGAAGAAGGTGAGTTCTCAATTAGTACTGTGTCCTTTCACCTGCAGAGGTACAAGGAGTGGTAATTTGCCTCTGGTCCTTACCTGGTAGCGCTGCTTGCCCAGGTCTGTAGAAGCCACCTGTGTTTTTGGGAATCCTGCCACCCCTCTGGAGCTCCCTCTTTGACTGAGCAATGTTGCCACATGCTTGTCTCATGCTGTGTGGCTCACTGGAGATACCCACTTCAGCAAACCCTTTTGGCCCTTGTCTCAGCAAAAGGGCTTCCTGAATTCCTATGGCTTTGGATCTGTTGGGTGTCCTGACACCAGTGCCAGAGCTGGTGAGGTGATTGCCAGCTGTACCTTCAGCTGCCATGCAGAATGAGAACTTCTTATTCATCATCCATACCAGCCTGCCTATGTCTTCAAAGTCATCTCCTGTCACAGCTGGAATTCTTTCTCTACGGTATTCTTTCAGCTTATTTCCTACCAGAACTCATTCTGGTTCCAGTGCTGTTATCTGATTCCTGTTGGAGTTAATGAGCTGAAAGCAGTGAGTGTGGACCAAATGCACTCTTCATCCATCAGTGGCAAGATTCCAGTTGCTTTCATGGAGCAATATCCAAAAAGGCCTAATTCTCAGATTTCTAATCTGCTCCAGATTCAGTCATGTTTGCAACTCACATTTGTTCATCATTTCTATGTGTTGAACATCTTTTGAAAGACTTTGGTTGCTCTCTTACAGGAATGTTATTTTATTTTTGGGCACTGGAATCTTCAGAGATAGCTTTAATTTTATCTTCAATGTTAAAATACTGTAACAGCAGTGAAAATCATACGGAAATCCCAGTTACATTTCAAGACTCCCTTTCCCCCTCTGCAGGCCTGTGTGAGCTGCTGGGAGGCAGCTGTGCTCCCCCTTGTGTTGCACAGGTACAGTAAGCACTGGAATCATTTTCCTTGAGTGCCTAACAGGCAGCATGCGAACTTGTGCTCTGCTTCTCTTTACTCTTTATGCAGCTCATTTTCTTTTCTTTTGGGTTGGGTTTTTTTTCCCTAACACAAATTTTGTGTTCAGGAAACTTTTACATGCTTAGTAGCATAGTTTCTCCAGCTTTGTCCATTTGTCCAGCTTAAATTTGTCCATTTTTAATGTCATTATTTAACTATTCGCTGCAAGTTAGGCTTGTTATATAGAAACTGCACTCTTCAACTGTTCTTTGTAACTGCTCAGCACTCAGAGATGTCTTGGAATATAACATGGAACTGTTAGATGTTAAGAGTCTTTAAAAATCAGGCTAACAGAAATGGACGGGCCTCTTTTTTCCTTAGTTGCACTCAATGCATGGATAAAGTAAACATTGGAGAAACAAGAACCTCAGATACTTAATGCATAAGATGTTGCTGCTCTCTGTGCAGCTCTCAGCAGCTCCAGTAGTGTCCCTGTGTCGTGCTGCAGTCAGAGCACAGCTCTAGAGTATGGGCTTAGCTGGTGCAGCTGTAAAAACCCAAATCCAAAATTCAGTGACAAAGTAGCTCTGCTCATCTATTTCTTCAGTCACACACAGGGAGAGAAAGGGCACTGCTTACCCAGGTGGGTCCTTCACTACCAAGCACCTTAAGAAATGCAGACCAGCACCTTGAAGGTCCCCCTGGAATGAGCAGATGTGACTTCTTCCTGTGATTATTTGATTGTTTCCTTCTGAACTGAAAACAGATTTGCTATTTCATAGTATCTCACATGCTCTTGTGCACTAGTGCAGCTGGCTGTGTCTGTGCCCGGCGATGGCAGGCAGAGTCTGGTATCCCAGGGGGGAATCCTGGTCGCCCTGAAACTTCTTATTTGGCGAGAACTGTGTCTTCAAAAGAAAATGTCAAAGACGCAGTTTTCAAAATAATGAGCTCTTCTCCTCACAGACCTTTTTGGAAAGCCTGTAGGCTTTTTGCTCCCCAGTGTGTTGAAGTAGGAGGGTGAGGTCTCAGAGGTTGCTGCAGTGTGGCTCCGAGGGGCTCTTGCCGCGTGAACATCCCTCCGTTCCTCGCACTAGGATGGGGAGCATCCACCGCGTGTCCTGTGTGCAGCAGAGGTGTCTGACCTGTCACCAGAGGAGCCTACTGGTCACATTTACCTTGACTAGATGGGCAGTTCTGATTGAAAACAGACACATAGGACAGGAAGTTGTTTACCCAGTGGCATCTCTCTTGGTCCTTGGTGGGTCTAGTAAGAGGCCCACCACTCTCCCAGTTCTGCTTAGCATATGAAAATCAGTGATGAAATGTTCCCTTGTATCTGTAACTTGATACTGAGCTGTCCTACTCATATCTGCTTGTGCCAGTAAGAGGTCAGTACGTGCCAGTGCCACCCTGGGGACCACAGAGCAGGTGACTGGCACTGCACTGCTCACACACCGGGCTCAAGTGTGCCGAGCCTGCGGTGCTTCAGGAGCTTGGAGCACACAGCCTGCTGTTGCACAATGGTGGAGAAGTCTTTTCTGGCAGTAAATTCTTGTCTTTTCCTGATAAGCACTACTGTATAAATAATATCCATTACTTTGTCTCATAGTAGATTTTATTCATATGAATGGTTCATCTTTCAACTCTTTATTTTTCCCTCTCCATTGTTACTGTAGCCAGCCCTTCATCACTTTCAAGGACCTTTGCTTTCAATTTCTAATTTTCATAGAACTTACGAGTTGTTTCAACATGCTGATCAAACTTCATACTTTTGTGTATTTTCTGGGAGTTGTAAGTGCTTTTTGAAGAGGTTATTTTGGTTTTTAATTTGGATTTTTCTTACCAGCCACCAGGTTTGGAAGTGTAATGACTCCTTTTTGTGCTAACCACAGTTTCTTTTTATTTCCTGGACATTTTTTCTGAAGGGACCAACACATAACACAATTCGACTTAAATTTCTAATCCCATGCATTCCTCAAGGCAGAAACCTATAGTGCCTAATGATGCATCTGAATCTAAGAACTATACATGGATAAAATCTTTCATAGACCAATAAAAAAAAGTCTTAGGTTAACCACAGAATAATTACAGAAAAAATCTGTATAAATTTGAAATACTCAAATTTAATTCCCTCAACTTACATTAAGTTGAACTATTTCAGGTGTGTCATAAGAGACAAACTCAGTGGATGTTCAGAACAAAAGCTTTTCAGCTGCTGTATTCAGGTTCAGTGAGTGGACAGGACTATAATTTTGAGTATATGCAGTCTTTCAGGGCTATTGATGTAACAAGTAACTGAGTAATGGCTTGTATCACAACCCTTTTAAAATTCTACTAGTAGATCCCCTTGAAGTGCCTCTTTAAATAGTATCTGCTACAAGCATTTAAAATACAGATTCACCCTACAAATTTCCAAATCTCAGGAGCAGTCAGTGTGCACAATTCTGTGCAGAATTCTCAGCCCCCCCTCCTTGCTCTGAACTGTGCGCTCTTTTAGGGCATCCACATCTCCAGGACACCTGCCTTTGTCTCACTGATAATTTACTGTCCAGCACAGGCATCCTAAATTTACAGTGCTGAAAATGGGATAGGAAAATTTAGACTTAAAAGCAACTGCATTGAACCTAATCTTCAGACCCATCCTTCAGCATGGGGGTCTCAGTAGAGTAAGCAGGGAATTCTGCATAAAAATAAGATTCAGTGATAACTCTGAATAAAAGAGTTGAGTGATTACACTTTATTGTGTAAATTCAATTAAAAATATTTTAAAAACCACCACAACTGGGTTTTTTACAGCACTAAAGAAGAAATGTTCTGATCCTGGACTTCTAAGCTGAACAGTGATTTCAGGCATCTCATATTGCTGACATTATAATCTTAGTCATGTGAATTTGGGAATGCTTGACCTGTATTCCCATGTTCCTTCAGAGTTTTTTGATGGAATGGCTGAGATTGTCAGAATAGCCTAAGGAATTTAGGTGTACATCTGCCACTCTCTTATTCTAGGAGCTCAAAAACATTCTTTAGGGACAGCAGCCTCTATCCATTACAAAAACAGCAGGTACTAGTATTGGGCAAATATTTTCTTCTCCTCCTTAGATGATTTCCTTGTTTTCTGCAGCCCAAGACAGTGTAAGAATTCCACTAGGCAGTTTTGCAGGCACTGTAACAGCAGGAATTCACAGGCAGACCAGATGACCAGTCATACACTGAAACAGAATTTTCTACTAAAATAAAGTTGTTTATTTGGTCCTTCTTGTGTAACTTTTCCTAAATACTTCTAAATTTCTAGGAGTTTTTTGCCAGTACTAATGACTTACTTTCAAAGATGCTTAACCAAAATTTTTTAACTTCCCCTAAATTTTGGCTGAATAGACCCCTTACATAGTTTATTTATCATGCGGCTTCTGTCTGGGTAACTAGTAAATCTTGGATCATTGTGGAAATTATGAGATGGATTGTGTTCCCTAAGGATACATGAAGGAATCACCGAACTTAAGTTGAATGAAGAAGAGATTTAAGGGGCAGATCTTCAGCTCGGGTAAACTGGCAGAGTTCAGTGGAAGCTGCTTGATGTCAGCTGTGGATCTTGTCCTTCAGTGTTGAAGGCATTTCCTGTGTGTAATTTTTCTGTATTACTGTAAAACAATTTCATATGGTTAAACTGTATTTTCCTATATTGTTCTGCAAGTTTATATACATCATAGTGCTCATCTCATCTCCTGTAAAATAAACTGTACAGAGACACATTGAGCATGGAATTGTCTTTACCCAGTTGCTTTTTCTTCCACCACAGCCCCACACTTTGTGAGTGCAGTTTGATCAAAGATACTCTGTGGGGTGCCACATGCACATGGAGTTTTGTTGATAGCAGCTTAACGCAGCTTGAATTAGCAATCACATCACTGGGGTGTAATCTGCTTGTACTTACCCTTTTCAGGTCTTTGCATGATACTCAGATGTGTACGGTCCCTATGATTTCTTTCTTTTTTTTTTTTTTAAATCAGTTTAAGAAACTACCTGCAGTTGAATGGTTATTAAACAAGCAAGGCAATGACCATGAGCAGTCTGATAGCAGCTGCTGTGGAATAGGCATGCTTTCATGCTTTAAGTGATCTGCAAGTCTTCTGCAACCAGTCAGTCCTTTACCTGCAGGTTTCACATGCAGCTTGAAGCTTAGTTGAAGAGGAGACACTGATATAAAATGTTGGTGAATTGTTCTCTGAATATTTGAGTTGACACAAATGTGGTTCTGATAAAGTCAAAATTGGCCCTGCCAAAATCCTGTCTAATCCAACAAGTGCCTGCAGCAGTGAGAGCACGGGCAGCCTGCCGTGCTGTGGTGTGGAATCAGGGCTCAGCACGCAGGAGTTGCAGTTCTGAAGAACACAAGCCCACTTTCCAGCAAGGTGTGACTCACTCGAGGTCTTCGGAGGCAGCACATCCACACATCTCATAAACCTCAATGGAGATTCCTTCTAAGAATTTCTCCTGTTCTGAACTCATGTGAAAACTTTGGGTTTGCAATCCCCTGCAGAAGGGCATCCCACAGTGCTCAGTGGCTTTGTGCACAGAGGTGGAAAATATTGGCAGAGGTATTGCACACTCAGAAAGGAGAAGACACTGAAGGTAAGATGTTTTAAAAGTTTCAGATGGAAGCTTGATTTTCACAGAAGAGTCTTTGCACCTTGCACAAAGTAGCCTAAATCTGTTAACAAAAATCTCAGAATGCTTTTTCAGATTCTGGTATAGACCAGCTTGGTGAATAACCTCCACATGCTATGGTACAGTTAACTGTAACTTACCAGCACTTTTGTAGAGGACTTTGATACAACTTTGAAATGGAGAGTTACTGAACAAGACATTTGCTGTGCTGGTGTAGTGCCAATGCTCAGAAGAACATCACAGCAAGGGGACCAGGGCATATGGTGGGAGTGGCAGAGTGGCAGCCTCACAGTCTGCCGTGCTTAAATATAATGGTCAGGAGGTTTTACACCATTCTGCACAGGAATATCTGTGCTAGACTTTTTTCAACAAAAATAATTAAAAAATCAGCTTGGATTCCACCATGCAATTAAGCGTTTGACCCTCTCAGGCTCCTCAGAAGTGAAAAGAAAGCTGCAGGGTCATCAGTGAGGAGATCTGATTCCAGACCAGGTTGTGGCCTAAGAAGCAGGCATGTTTTATGGCTCAAGCTGTTATATAGTACTTTAGAAGTTCCTGTTAGTTATAAATAAAATGTCAATTTTCTGTGGTTTCCGTGATCAGCAACATGAGCCTGATACCTCCAATTATATGCAAGTTTTCTGTATGTCAAACTGAACAGTTATGTTAGGAGTATCCTAACTTGTACTTTATTGCAAATAGTGAATGTAAATGGAAAGCAAAGACTGTGCACACCATCAGACTGATCAGATCCTATTTTGCTTTGGATACTCTTCCTCACAGTAACCACACTGCATTTGTGCTGCATCCCCTCTGCCTCTGGGTGTGGAATAACTCAGTCAGCTCGAAGGCAGAATTTGGGAACAATTCAGGGGTCAGAGTGACCCAGGACATGCTGTGAGGCAGGCTTTGCGTTGTGCATTGCTGTAGTTGTTGGTCCCTCTCCCTCACTGGAAGCTGAACCCAGCAAGGAACCCACATCTCTTCTGCTAGAACCATTTAAATTCAAAAAACACAACAAAAACCAAACCAACAAACAAAAACACATAGCTCAAAAGACTGTAGTTCTTCTTAGGCTGCACAGCCAAGAAGCAAAGCCTTATGCAGAGGATGTCAGCAGTTTGGATAACTAGAACAGGTTTAGGCTTCCGGGAGAAAGATTTGACTCCAAGCACTGCTGGAGCCAGAGACTGAACCTCTGCGAACAGAAGTTTTGCAGCTTTGTGGACTGTGGCAGGAGTTTAAGGAAAGTACCTGTCCGTGCACCCTTCCTTAGCTGTGAATTCCCACCACTGAAGACAGAACTCAAAGCAACAAAAAAGTGTGTTTCCAGAATGTGTCAAAATGTGTCATAGGCTCAGATATGCTCAGTTTTTGTGGTTAAAACAGGACAAGTGTCAGCAACCCCTGCACTCCTGGTTCTGTCCCATGGGTGCAACTGAGCAGTCTTGTTATGAAGAAATGCATTTTTGCCTGATTTTTGCTGATTTGATGTACATTGGAGATCCTTAGAATTCCAACTGTGTTCTGGTTACAGACAAGAAACACACCAGATGCTTGGCAAAAGTGTACTTTAAAGACCAGTCCTTGAGACAAACAATGAAACAAGCAATCTAATGAGTAATGTGATTATTTATCTGAAAATTAATCTGCATGTTCTCCTGAACAAAGGGTAAAGTGCTACTTAATGTAGTGTTTATTTTTAAAATACAAGAGTTCACGCTTCCTCAGTTACGGTTTTGAGACATCATAGAGCTCGATCCCTTAGAGCTTCAGGAGTCACTAAACCAACTGTGTCAGAGGCGTCCAGGCAGACAGATCTGCTGCTGGGAGATGCATCTGCTCTGCTCGCAGATTGCCAGAAGTGCCTGATGTCTGTTTGTGGCTGGAGCTGACAAACAGTTACTTTGCAGAAGG
The DNA here is from genome assembly GCA_013396735.1 of Grallaria varia. Taxonomy (NCBI): domain Eukaryota; kingdom Metazoa; phylum Chordata; class Aves; order Passeriformes; family Formicariidae; genus Grallaria; species Grallaria varia. Next base: position 92,143 of record VWZG01006610.1, read on the forward strand.
TGTGCTGTGGTTGAACAGTTGTATTGCCAGGTGAAGGACTTATGGGAAGAAGTGATCAGGCTGCATAGTACTTGGGTGAATGAGCAAGAGAAAGATCCATTTTTTTCAGAGACATTACAGTCTCAAGACTCTCAGGAGTATCACACCTCCACTTTAGTGGAGATGTAGGTGGACTCAGAACCCTGCAGGGTAATTAGTCAAAAGACTGTTCGTCACGGGCCTGTTAAAGATGAAGGCTGGAAACAGGTCACTGAATGTACCAGGAGAAAGGTTCCTCCCCCTTCTCAGAATTTGTCAGGTAGGGCTGGTATTTTCTATAACAGATATGAGGCTCTGGAACAAGGCCAGACAACTCATAAGGCGGGCGACGGTCCTTCTGGGATAGTGGGGCCTCCTAAAACAACACCACCCGTATCCCACATCACAATCTCCTCTGTTAACAGGAGAAGAAGGGCACCTGTAATAGAAGATTCCCTTCTAAGGGGAAGGGAGGGCCTGACATGCAGCCCAGACCCAACTGTCAGAGAAGTCTGCTGTCTCCAAGGGGCTCAGATAAGGGGTGTTCCTGAAAAACTCTCCAGACTAGTAAGGCGCTCTTATTACTTTCTGCTATCAGTTGTTGAAACTGCCAGAATCAAAATAACAAAGAGAAGTCCAAGGACAATCAGAAGAGATTTCAGGGCCTGGGGACAAGGGGTAGAGGGGTCAGGAGCACAGGTAGTGATTTCATCAATTTCTTCAATAATGAGGAATAAGATGGATAAGAATAGGCTGATCTATCTGGTCAATGTGTGACTCCAAGGTTGATGTAATCAGAAAAATTTTGAGTTTGTTGACCATGAAGTGATCTACTCAACAACTGGTCTACTGACACCTGACAGGACTCACTTTTCTCAGAGGGGAAAAAGAGTTCTAGCACAAGAGCTAGGAGGTCTTGTTGACAGAACTTTAAACTAATTTGGAAGGGGGAAGGGGCAACACCAGGCTCACCAGTGATGAGTGATGGGATGATATGCCCTAGGATGGGACAACCCTGGATGTACAGACAGACTGGGAATGAGATACTGGAAAGCAGTGCTGGGAAAAGGCCCTTGGGGTCCTGGTCAGTGTCCACTTGGCCATGAGTCAGCAGTGCCCTGGAGCCAGGAGGGACATCCCTGTCCTGGGGGGCATCAGGGGGAGGGAGGGGATTGTCCCGCTCTGCTCTGCACTGGGGTGGCCTCACCTGCAAGAGTGGGGCAGTTTGGGGGGACACAATGGAAGGGAGAGATTGAGCCATTGCAGAGTGTCCAAAGGAGGGACACTGAGATGGGTCAGGGCCTGGAGGGGCAGCGTGTGAGGACACTGAGGGCACTTGGAGAAGAGGAGACTGAGGGGACACCTCAGGGCAGGTCCAAGTCCCTGGGGAGGGGCAGAGGAGGGGCAGGCACTGATCTCTGCTCTGGGGGGACCANTGTTATGTCAGCCATAGCTTACTAATGGATTTTTCTTTTTAAGCAACTTGCTTCCTGGGATTATGTGTCCAGTGCCCTTTTACTCCCCTGCAGTTCAAAGCCATTTCTTCACCTCACGGTGCAGTTTTTGGAGTGCCAGTGACAAACTTCCACAGCAGATGTTAGTGTGCCTCCCTCTTTGCCTAAAGAGGGCTCCACACTAGGTTGTCTTTAGGGAACTCCGGCTGTGTCAGTTGAAAATAGTGAGGTGTGTTACCGCGACTGGTGATGGAGCCAAGAGCAGAGAGATTACCCCCTGAGCCACAAAGGTGAAAGCCATCTGCTTTCTGAGATCTGCCTTTGTTGCCACAATTGCCTCATTCTTGCACACTGTCAGTCTGCGGTGCCTCAGTGTAGCCCCATTCAGAACACGGCCAGCGAAGAGGAGGTGACAGGCCATGTCCTGTGATGTGCCATGTGACGTATTTCTAACTGCATCATTTTCTTCATACATGACCTTGATGTATGGTCATCAGAGGGTAACATCACACTTGCAGCCACATTACCTACCTTGCTTCAATCATTACTTCATAACCCTAACCTGAAACCTTTGATGGGATTTTAGAAAAAAAAAAAACGCTTTCAGCATTTTTCTAGGGCAATGCAGGGGCTGGGTAGCACTTGAGACCTTGCTCAAAGAACAGGGCATAACCTGCAGTTAGAAAGAAGTGATGCCGAACTTTTTTACTATGAGAGGCTACAATTTTGGAAGCGCCAAGGCACCCACCATGTCTGCCAGATGGATGACAGGGTGACAGATTTGGAAAGGGGCCACCTAATCCTGTACTGGACAATTCTCTGATGGAACCCAGTGGAGTTCCTTCTCACATCTTCTAATGTTTCACATAACCATCACAAGTCGTCATGTTTCCTTATGAAAAATGTGCTCAGCAATGGTGTCAGGAGGCAGGAAGAGTCGGGGTTGCTCCATGAGGGCGGAACAAACCAGGAGCTCAATGACCACAGCACAGGCAGAGCCCTCACTGATTAGGGAGACAGGTCTCAATAGTGTGCAAAAAGCAGGGTGTTGGTAACTGCGTTCATCAACATTCCAAGACAAGGGGAGGTGATGAACCAGCTTCGCCCATGGAATTTTGTCAGGGTGAGCCAGACACAAGACTGAGAAACAAGGCTACAACAGAGGTCTGAGGTCCATCCAAGATGAAAAGCTGGAGATAACTGCATCGACAACATACCTTAGACACCTACAACATTGCTCAGGCCTGAACTTAAGCAGTGCTCCTGGAACCATGAGCAGAGAGAGTGGGTGGCAGCCCGAGGGCAGATAAGTCCTGTTGGTGTTCTTAGGGGCCTAACAATGATCTGTTGGACCTATCTTCATGTGTGTTGGCCAGTGTACAAATACGAGAAGAGACAACTGCCTTGCAGGGCTTAGGATGGACAGAGAACCCGTCTGCAGAAGGTTGCTTATGATGATTTGCAGTGCTCATGGAAGGATTCACACAAGGTCACTGAATAGGAGCAGTCATAGCGAATGCTGTGAGTCAACTGAAGTTAAACTTACTCTACAAGCTGAATGGGCTGAAAGTGGTTTTGAACCCTCAGAGTTCCATGTGACCTATCTCCTGCATGAGGCCCTTAAAAGTAAAGCTGTGTGCAAAGTTAAAGCAATTGGTTTAACTCAGCTCTAGTAATCTTTCCTGGTTTGCTAGACAGGTTTCAACCACAATATCTGTCACATGGCTTCATTAAATATGGCAATTTCCAAACTGTTGGTTGAGAGCAAATGACCCAAGGAATGCTATTTGCACATCTATATTGAACTATTCTCACACACAAGGGAAGTTTCAGCAGTCAGGATCTTCTAGCTTGACTCAAACCACAGAAATACTCATGTCACATTTCTATTCAAAGAGACTCTCTTCTGGAAATTACTGTCTCAGTCCTTATACAAATGAAAAAAATTACAGACATGCGCTAGTGAAGTATTTATTGTAGGCACAAACAGTCAAGCCTCACTGGTCTGTGCTCCAGGCTGTTTGCACTGGTTTTTTTAAGGCCCTGAAAGCAGAGGATGAGAACATCCAGCTCCAATTTGTTTTTGACTTCCTGTTTTGTAAAGTAGAAAACAAAACACTCAAGTCTCTGGGAGCTACAGCATAAGTTACAGTCTCTTTATTTACAGAGCTATGATTTTTATTTTTTTTTTTAATGCTTTTTGGTTAGACTTAGTAAATGCTGTATGACTGTATCATTTGTCTCTGTTTGCTAAAAGAGTTCAGGATTCTTTTCATATCAGCTTCTTGGATGTCCTTCTTTAAGCTGAGTTCTACAATGCCTGTCATGTCTATGTTCACAGGTACAGGCTTCAGGGGCTCTTGCCCTTTCAGTTTCTGCTAGTCTATGTAAAAGGAAGGCAGGCTGCTTGGTGGCACTGAGAAGGAATGCGAAAACGTGGTAGATGAGTCAGGACACCCTCTTAGCACTGCTCAAAGTTCTCAGGGATTCTTCATGTTGGCTCATATTATCATGAAAATGCCTGCAAATGTGTGCAGCTGTGTGCTTAAGAGCATAGTTAACAGCCTGGTTGCTGTGGTGCATATATATATTGCAGTCAGATGTGTGCTCAATGCCTTTTTGCCCTTTGTTGCTTTATGCTTTTCCTCAGTCTTCTCTATTGCTGAAACATATTAATTTCTTACCTTCCAAGTCTGTGAAAAGGAAATATCTGGGTTAGAGCAAAGGTCCATATAGTCCAGTGTTCTGGTATGCCAGTGACCAGTAAACACCAGTTTCTTAGGGAAAGTGGGAGAAGAAAGCTTTCTAATTAAATACATGAAGTACATTGTGATTCATCCCTAAATTGCACTTTGACCCTCTGCTCAGGGACTCTCTTCCCCAGCAGTGTTAGTGTTGTAGTTATACAGCACTTGACAGATTTTTTTTGTCTCTTGTGCGTTTTTAGAATTCATATAACCCTCTCATGGCATTATGTGAAAACAGCTGCTCAGTGATGTATGATATGAAGCATCTCATCCTGCTGCCGACTGCTCTGCCCCTCTCCAGGTTAATTTGTTGTCTTAGTTTTGGTATGGGAAGAAGCAGCATCTTCTGTAGTCAGCTCATGACCCGACAGCTCACTCTTTTGTTCTCCCCAGTCATTTGCTGTTCAGAGTGAACAGTTCTGACCCAAATCTTCCTGCTATGTGCCCGACCTAGCTCTGCTCTCTCCCTTCCAGGTGGGATGAACAGAACCACACAAGGTGTTTAAGATGTAGACCCACTGAAGATAACATAATACTGAGTGGCTATTTCTTTCCTAATAATTGTTAGCACTTTTTTATTTATGTTGCTTTTCCTTCTGACAGTCCCCCTGATCTGCAATTCCTTACCTCAAAGGAATTTTAGCTAACAGCTATAACGTAGCCCTTTAGGTAACAGCTACGTGAAAGCACTGTTTGGAATTTCTTGCACGGACATGTTTCTGCAATGCTTATGGATGCTGTTATCTGAAAGAGTAACATTGAAATCTAGAAAAATATCTGTATCTTCTAAAATCTTAGAAGAAAATAAGCATAACCTCTATGATGTGGAACAGGAGAGAAGACCTAGAAAAGCAGTTTGGGCACAGGCTTGGTTTACAAGTGAGGTGGTTATGGCAATGAAAATACTAACTGCTCTCTACAGTCCCTGTGTGGAGCTGTCAGTAACCACCAGGGCACTGACTCTAGCCAATGGCTCTGGCACAACAATGCTCTTGTCCGTGTAAATGGTCTTCTTGCACAGATACTGCCTTTGCTGCTTTTGACCCTTGCTTTTTTTAACCATCACACCTACCTGTTGTTCACCCAGCAAAGACAGCAACTCCCCCTTACCCTTGGCTGCAGGCATTTCCTTCTAGTCTCTCACTCAGTTCCTGCCTTGACCTTGACCTTGACTCTTCTACTTCATTGCCTCATTTCAGAGTCAAACCCTTAACTTCCCACTCTGCCTCCAGTAAATGGTCCTTTTGACCTCCCCATTTCTTCCTGCTTTCTCTCCTACCATACATTGTGTCATCCAAGGGCATCTTCTCATCCAGCCACTTCTCCAGTCAGCTCTTCTCCCACCCAAATTGCTGATGCAGTTCTTGATGTTTATTCCCTGAGTCCCCACAGTTGGTGCACCCTTTCCTGCTAAATGATATGTCTGTTTAGTAATTCTACAGCATCCATTGTTGACCCTGGGAGTGTTCAGTTTGATAAATCCTGTCCACAAACCCACTTTCTTCATTTCCACCAGACTTCATCATCCTTATCTATCACTGCTGCTGTTTCTGTCCTGGCTTTCACTACCCCTTATAGGACTGTCCCTCTGTTTGTGGAGCTGCAGCAGCACCCTGGCAGAACATCACTTTCCTGAACACTCAGGGATCTCCATCTTTAATGTGCTCTAGGCAGTATAATGTTTTCTGACTATATTCAAGTTACCAGATAAATAGAAAGATATACAGATAGATAGTTCAGCCAGTGATTGATCAGTTGATCTTCTGTGACACCTTCTTCAAATAATAATTGGATAAATCCACCCATTTCCTTCCCTGAGAGGCGAGGGAGAAAGGAAAAAGCTGAATTCCCCCTAGTGCTTTTTTTTGTTGTCACTTTCTTAAATTCCCCTAGGTGGTGTTTCGCACCCTCTTTCCTAAGCCTTGCTGTCTGCCTGAGGAGGGGAGTCTGCGGCTGGGAACGCTGCAGCCCCAGAGCAGTACACAGAGCCAGAGCTCAGCATCAGCCCTTAAAGGCTGAGGAGGAGGGGAAGGCAGAAGCACTTGATCAGCCTCATCATCACTGCTATGGATGTGGCCCATGTGGTGTCTGTGGTTTGGAGTACACACCTCGTGGAGTCAGCTCTCCAAATGGCAGCAGGCCATACTCTCTCCAAATCCAAGCACTTCCCAGAAATCATATGGTCCTCAAGGTGGGGCAGCTGGGACCCTGTGAGGAAAGGGTGTGTGTGGAACAGAGCAAAATCATCAGGATTATGTCATCTGGGATAGAGATGGCATGCTGGGTGGACAGGACCCTCAGTGAGGGACTCAGATACACACAGGGAAAAGGCCAGGCTCTGGGAATGTGTGAGCAGCCCAGGACTGCTGCTTGGCACTGTCTGAAAGGCTGATGCTGGGCTTAAAGTCACACCTGGCTCCAGAGAAGGCAAAGAAACAAGCTGAACAGCAAACAAGGCGAGTATTTAGCTGTGATGGGAGAAAATAATTATTACAGTGTGATGAACATGATACACAAAGGAACTGAGCCTTCAAGCCTTTGAGGACTGGTTATGTAGCAGCTGAACTGTAATTTCCTGGAGCTAAATTGCAATGACACAATTCACAAGCAGCTGCTTCTCACTGTAGTTCTGTGTGGCTCCAGGAATGGCTGCAGAGATACCTAAACCCCAGATGACATTTAACACAGCAGAGAGTTTGTAAGATTTGGAATGGCAGGTTGAAAAGAAATAAAAATCCAGAACTGTGGTTGCTATGAAAGATGAAAAAAAGATGATGTCAGTAAAATATACTTGATTAAAAAAAAAAAAAAAAACACACGTTACTAGCATCAGGAAAAGTTTTACAGATCACAGAATTTCCTTTACTGAGAGCTAAGACTCGTGGGAAAAAGTAAGAAATGTCCAGAAGCAAATTAAAAGAAGAAGCTATATCCTGAAAGAAAGGACCACTATTATCAATTCCAAAGCATAACTGACAGACCTCTCCAAACTGGAATCTCTGTGCTTCACTATCTGAGCCTTTGAGACACAGACTCTGTCATGCAGAAGGAATGAATTTAACAAAGAATGCAAGTACACATTCAGTCTCGAGGAGAAAAGACAAGGCAGAAAGAGCCGCAGAAAGAGCCGTGCCTCGCCAACACCGCCCATGGAGACTTTCTGCTGTGCCTTTTGCAACCAGCCTTGCCTATCTCGCATCGGCCGCTTTGGCCATCAGCGCAATTGCAGCAAGCGTGGGGAGAGCCCTGCCCAAATCTTCGTTCTTCCTCACCATGAATGAAGTACACATGAATAATTAGCATTCAGTTGACATCTCTGGCTATGGAAGGAGCCATTGTGTCTGGAAGGGTGTGCTCTAGGTGTAGTAAAACATAAAGATTTGTAGCATATCTCATAGCAGATTACTGAGATTGAATAAACCTTATTTGTACATATTGGATCAGTTATCATGCTATATCTAATGGGAAAGCTCTGCTGAACCCTACAAGCCATTCTGGCCTTGAAATTCCGGGGTTTTGTGCCATGCAAGTTTTGATGGAAAGCAAAGTCCTTGGCAAAGACAACTCCAAAGCTGTGGGGAGTCAGTTTTTGGCATGGGTTGTCTCTGTCCTAAGTATTAATATCCCACCTTGTTTTACTTAATGGACTGGCTCGGTAGAGCACAAACTTGTCAGGGCTGTGGGAGGATGGGCTCTCTCACCAAGAAGGAACACAAGCTCTCACCAGAGTTTCTCATAAGGCAGTGGAAATCAGGGCAGTAAAGGTGAGCAATAAATTGATAAAGAGAAAAGGCCTGTTACCAGGTCTACACAAGCATAAAACCCTGGGGGAATGTTAAAGATTCTGTTGCCTGATAATAAATTGTGCTGGTTTATAGGTAAACCGGCAGGAGAAATGAACCCAGCTCTAAAGAGATTATAAGTCAGAGTTACAATTTACTAAGAAGATTGCAATAAATGCAATGACACAAAGAAGAATTGGGTTTCACCCACAAAAACCAGAGGTATATGCCAGCATCCTGGGGCATGAACAGCATGGTGTTCATTGACCCCTGTGCTGAGCACCAAGTGGTCCCTCTCCCAGTACAAAGTAAAAGGAAATGAAAACTTGTTGATGAGAATGATGGTCGCAGTCTGGTCAAGAGTGGCAGTCGCAGTCCTGATGAGGTTCTGGTCCTCCTCTGAGTCCCATGAGTGGTCCCCAAGTCCCCAAACCCCAAGATTGTATATGCTTGGGTTCAGATGAGAATGCCCAGTACCTCCTCCAGGGCAAGGAGTTTCACAATGGGTGATTTACTCTGTGACTCATGGCATGTTTTTGGAATCCTTGATGGCCCATGAGCAGACATGACCCCTCAGGCTGGGTGGGAAGGTGCTGATGACTCCCGGAGGGGAGTTATTACACCTGAGTCATTGGTGTGAAGGCAGGAAAACTTCCCTATCTCACAGAGCTCTCAAACACCCAGCTTGTAGCCTGAGGTGTCCAGTGTGCCCTGGGCAGCTGCTGCCAACAATCTGTTATTAACAGTTCATGAGAAATGACACAGAGGGTGTAGAATACACAGTTTTGGTTACACCCACATAGTGATAAACTGGTCCCAGCCACTGTGACTAGGACATAAGTCTATATGCAAATTGGATAAGTAATTTACATAAAATATCACTTGTACACAAACACCAGTCTAGGTCAATCTGTCTCCTTCACCTCTTGTTTTGTCAGAGCAAGATAATATTTCTTGTCCTTTCTTCCAACTGTCTTTGTCCAGTTTGTACACTTTTAGGATCCCTGGAGTGTCATCTGGCTTCTGTCACAGCCCATGGACCTACTGCAGCCAGTCTTATCAGCTCCTTAGGCTGTAATGTCCCTCCTGGGGCTCCACAAAGAGTGGAAGGAAGGTCCCAGAAGGATACCTGCCTGCAGACCTTCAACTCACAGGAGGACAGTCAGGTTCCTACAGACTCTTTTCACAGCTATGTTAAATGTGTTTGAATTGTGGAGTTCACTGCTGTCTTCTATACATAATTTATTTAGAACTGAGGGGCTTGTAATAATTCTGTGAAAAGACCTCATGTGTGTGGCCATCCAGATTTAACAGCTCCTATACTTTAATGAAATAATAAATAATGCTATAATCTTGTGATGAAACTTGCTGATTTATCTACTTAAAGACATACTTTCTGAACTAATCCATGTGATGATTGTTTTTACCAGACCTCAAGCCTCCAGGGCCTGCTTATATAACAACAGTTGATTTTAATAAACAGAAAGAGGAAAAAAACCCAAACGCATAATAGGGAGGAAAATATCCAGCTACAGGGACTGCTGTTGAGAACACAGGAAACTGGTTGTTGACCATCTGAAACACTTTATAATGCAATTAAAAAGTAAACTATTTCATTAAGATACAGTAAAATCTTACAGTTTTCACACATTTTTAAACCCCAAGTAAAACACATTCTAAACCACTTCAACCTCTTTAGTATCTTAAATGACAGTTCTAGAAGAAATCAGTCTATTTTAAATTGGGGAAGACACAACATATGTGTGGTGTCTGGTGTTTCTAGTGGGTGCTGAAGAAACCCATTGCCGTAAAATGCTATTTAAGCTGAATGCATGTTCTAATAAAAAGCCTTTTAAAGATGCAGGTATATTTTTAAATGGATCAAATATTTACATTTTATTAATATATTACTGAAATATACAACTTTGTATTGATTAAATAGGTTGTTTAACACAGATAGAAGTAAAAAAGAAATACTTTTTAAAGTGCCAGAAAGGTGATAACTCAAATAATGTTCTTGACCTAGCACTAGTCAATTAATTGATCTGTTCTTTACAACAAAACAGTGTATCATAACTGCCAAGGTTTACATGGCTAAACCTTTGTAGTCTGATAAATAATTTTAAAAGTGTTGGTAAGTTATATAAGCTGCATACAATCAATCTGCTCAAACACATTGAAGATATAAGCCCCCTGTCTCAAAAAGTGCCCTTCGGGATTGCAAAGCTGACAGCAGGGATCAGAGGACAGAGCCATCCCATGGGGAGGTGTAGGAGCAGGGAAAGACAGATGAGCACACATAGCGTGGGCACCTGGTGGGACAAGCTGCATGAATAGAATCCACAAGCAGTCCTGAAAACCAGTTATTTGACATACGGTGTTCTCACTGAAACACAGACTGATTGAGGAGGGAAGGATCCTCTAGAGGTCACCTGGTCAAACCTGGAGCCAGTTGCCCAGGATATGTGTTTTTTTACATTTGCAGGTATTGATGTTAAAATAGAATGCTTGCCAGTAAAGTACAGGGAAAATAAATAATTGTGCTATGAAACTGAAAGCAAGCTAGAGAATGAACACGTGACCTGGGGCAGGCATTTGTATTGCATATAACTATTACTTGCTAACCTTTCTGCTGCCTTTTTCTTATTTTCCTTTCAGTATGCCAATTGGCTCATGTTCACCACTTTGAAAACTGGTTATTAACAAACTTAATTGAACTTCATAGATCTCTGGATGAGTTGTATGTGAGAATTAAACCTTATAACGGGTCTTGTTAAATGCTGGAAGAAGGATTTCACAATACTCTGCTGTCACAATCCCATGTCATTATCCATTTTGGGTCCCCCAGGAGGAAGGTGGAAGCAGCACTTACCACGGAACTCTTTTGTCATTAAGGATACAGGTAGAGTAGACCAGAAGACACATCAAAATGGCTGGGTTGTGTCAAAAAAAATAGCGGGAAAAAAATCAGCTAAGAAAAATTGTATCAAAATTTTTCATTTGTGGACTTTACATGGAAACATTTTGGTCTTTCATTTCATAAAGACATTTTCAGCCCTAAACTTAAAATGAAGATGCTCAAAAATGCAAGCAAAAGTTTGCTTCCAAGTTTGTTTTGGGGGATTTTTTTTTATATCTATCTATCTATCTATCTATCTATCTATCTATCTATCTATCTATCGAGAGATTTCCTGTCATTTTGCTTAAACAAAATGTTTGGTCTGAAATTGGGGTGGTTTTTTGAGATGGGGGATGATTTCAGTCTGTGAAGAAAGGAGTCTTCCACACACCTCTCTCTATTTATGCAACACTCCTATGAAACAGAAAAAGTAACAACTTCTCTATTGCTTGAGTCAAGTGGCAGTCGCATACGGATGAAGCTGCTGGGACACAATGTGTGTTCAGAGCCTACTTGTTTCCAGAGTACCTCCTGCTTCCCTGTGCACATCACTCAGCATCAGCTACCTTCCAGACTGATCAGCTCAAAGTGGTTTTTGATCCAGAAGGCCTTTTCTACCCAGCCACACAGGTTAGCAACATCCAGATAACATTTTTCTCATATTAAGAAAACTGGAACATCTGGGATATTAACTCCTTCCTCTTTGCATTGCACATCCCAGAGCTCTAAACAGTCTGGAGGTGAAAGATCGTTCACAATGCTGCCTGTTGGAGGTGCTGTCCCAGTGGACAGCTTTCTAAATCTCACTTTCCTCGAAGACTTCCTCGGTTGTCTCTCCGGTGGTGACCTCTCCCTCACTGCTGTCTGACATGCTTGTCCGGGGGTGGGATGGGAGCGCAGAGCCTGGCTCTGGGCTGAGGTCTGGCCTCTGCCTCACCAGGACCTGCTGCAGCTGCATGCCCCAAGGTTTGCTCACTGCCAGGCACAAGCGATGTTTGCTGCCAAGGGGCTGTTTTTTTCGTTTCTGTGAACATTTCCTGAGATATTTTATGTTTTCCCCAAGAAAACAGAGTTTGCAGCCAAAGGGATCTGCCAGCAGGAAACGGGACCACTGCTTCTGGAGCTCTGCTTTCACCTGAGGGGGAGGAGAAAACAGTCTGGTTATGGTGATGGCTTGTGACCACCCTGTAGTTCACTAATACAAATGTTCCATGTCAAATGAGAGGAGCTGTGAAGTGCTGAGCTTCCTGTCCCACTTGGTGGGGTCCTTGTAGGATAGGAACAGACTTGTTTGCAAAGCCAATCTGAAGAGTCCAACCTCTTCCCTCTAACTTCGGAAAGTTTTCCCTCTGCAAATGTGATGCGTGTGTGTGGGAGAGCTCAAGTGACTTCCCTGTTTACAGCCTGATGGAGTGAGGAGGAGGAAAGCCCAGGGGCTGTGGAAATGAGGACCATGCAGTCTTGCCAGAGCGCTGTGCTTATGTAGCTGGTTTGTTTTGTTAAAGCTTTTTATCTGGCAACCTGACTGCAATCCTCAGCACCGAGTGTCCCACTGCCTGCACCCCCTGAGCCAGTGCTGCAGCTGGAGGGCAGGCTGCAGCCCCATGGGGAGGGCTGGGAGTTCCCCTGGCTCTGATCAGCAGCACTTTGGCCTGAGAACTCAGCTGGACCAGGTGGTAGAAGGCCAAAAGAGCAACTGTCAACTGCAGATGAGAGCTGATAGCAGTTCTGTGCCCTTTACAAGTGTCAGACAAGCACTTCTCCATTGCATTCAAGTGCCAGCTTTCTATTTTATTTAAGTAGTTCTGAAATTGCTATAGATTTCCTTCCTAGATAATAGGTACATCTTATCTATCCTCCGTACAAAGCCCATCAATTTGCTTCACTAGTGTCTTTAGGAAGGTGTCCAAGTTCCTGTAACTCTGTCTGTGTAGTGTGTCCTGTGCAAGCTGTCTGTGCCAGGCTCTTTAGTGTTCTGACACTGGATACGTGTCTATTCTAAATAGTGGCAGTTTGCACCCAGGCAAATATAAGGGAAGTACAGACAGCAAGATTCAACTTAAAAAATAACAACTAAAGTACCAACTAATATTAAATGATATTAACTCCACAGCCTACATAGCATCATTTTCCAAGGTAGCTTGTAGCTGAGAAGAGAAGGCTCCGGGGAGACCTCAGAGCCTCTTCCAGTTCCTAAAAAGGAGACATATAAAAAAGAGAGCCACTTTTTACATGTGCAGACAGTGACAGGACAAGGGGGGAATGTGTTTAAACTACAAGAGGAGAGATTTAGGTTAGATATTAGGAGGATATTCTTCCCTGTGCCAGGTGAGGCCCTGGCACAGGGTGCCCAGAGAAGCTGTGGCTGCACCATCCCTGGAAGTGTCCAAGGCCAGGTTGGACAGGACTTGGAGCAGCCTGGCCTAGTGAAAGGTGTCCCTGCCCATGGCGGGGGGTGGGACTGGATGGGCTTTAAGTTCCCTTCCAACCCAATCCAGTCTGTGCCTCTATGATTCTATGCAGTCAGGGTGATGGGGCAGAGGCAGTGTGCAGCTGTGCCAGTGATGGAGGCACTGGACTGTATGGGCAGGAGCAGGGCCAGTAGTTCAAGAAAAGCGGTTGTTCTCCCATACGCAGTGTTAGGTCACCGTTGACTACTGTGACTACTTTTGGACTCCCTGTACAAGAGCTGTGTTGATGAGCTTGAACTCATCAGCAGAGATCAGTGTTGGAGCACTTAACCTATGAGGAGATACATGCACACTTCAAAGCCCAGATACTGTCTATAAGGGGATCATGGAGGAGGTGGAGCCAGGCACTCTGCAGAGGTGTTTGTTAGGGAGACAAGAGACAGTGATCATAAATCAAAATAAATAGAGGAAGGGTCTGGAGCACAAGGAGCATCTGAGGGAGCTGGAGTGTCTGAAGAAGAGGAGACTCAACGAGGGACCTTCTCACTCTCTACAATTCCCTTACAGGAGGGTGAAACCAAGTGGAGGTTGAGCTCTGCTCCCGGAGAACAAGGGACAGCATGAGAGGAAATGGCCTCGAGTTGCACCAGTGGAGGTTTATGTTGGAGTTTAGCAAAATATTCCGTATCAAACAGGCTGCCCAGGGGACTGACTGAGTCACCATCTCTGGAGGGATTTGTGTAGATGTGGCAGTTGGGGACATGATCTATTGGCAGATTTGTGGTGCTGGGTTAAGACTCAGTCTTAGAGGTGTTTTCCAACAATTCTGTGATTCTGTGGCAGTATGTGGAAAATATATTCCCTCCTGTGTACAGTGAAGCCCTGGAACAGAGCACCAGAGAGGTGGTGGAACCTCTCTCCTTGGGCTGGAGGATTTGAAGCTTAGCTGGACAAACCCCTGAGCAACTTGGTCAGATTTTAGTCTTCACCCCATACTGGCAGAAGGTTAGCTTTCTCTGCTGTTGCCTCCCTGCCCCTAAGAGCAGTGACTGCTCTATCTAAATCCTGGTGCAGAGCAAACCGAACCCCCAGCTGTCCCTTGAGGCACAGCAGGAGACAACTTCCAGACAAGGAATCCCTTTACAGCAAGTTTAAGGCTGTCCTGAGCAGTGCATGCATTAAAAAGTGTCTCTGATATGAGTAGTGCATGCATTAAAAAGTCTCTGACTATTGTGGGGGGTTGGAATGAAGTGATCTTTAAAGTCTTTTGCAACCCAAACCATTCTGTGGTTCTATGAAATTATTTTTTCAGCATATTGTTGTCTAAGATATTGAAGAACCCGAAATGTGGTCACTTCGCTTGGAGTTCAGGGGTAAACTAAGAGGCGGTTCAGCCTAGCCAGCCATGGAGTCTGGGCCTTCAGCTGACTGAAGGAGTGGGGGTTAGGTATGTGCCCAGCCATAAGCCTCTGGTGGTATTTCAGACCCCCCAGGCTAAGCACACCTCCACAGTGCTATCGCTGCTCAGGCTTCAGTGAAAATACTTCGCATTTGAATCCCAAACCTGAGAGAGTTCTTGCTGTCCTCCTCACACAATTTTACCAGCTCAAAAGAATGCACAATAGGCAGAGCTGATCAGTGTGTTCATCCCTTTGAGTGTCATTAATATACTTTACTAACAAATTAAAAACTTTTCTCATAGAACTGTGTCTTACCTCTCCATTAGCAAAGCAATACAGAACTGCTACTAAAAACCCCTGTAAGAGAAAGAGAATGAGGGCAAAAAGTCAGAGTGCACGAAATACCTGACACTTTAGTTTAAGGATGACATTATTGTTAAAGCCATAAATATAAACAATGCTGCTTAATTTTCAAAAAAGAAACTAGTTGCCTGCATTTACTTATTATTGAAATGTCCAGCCACTTGTTTTTGTGCAGTGACTTGTCAAGTGCAGAGCACATTTTGTGCAGATGCTGAAGAACAGACTATACAACTCAGTTTGATCTTCATTTTACTATCATATAGTATTTTTTTCCAAACTATTGCTGTTACTGCTGCTATTTCTAAACATGGTAAGACAAAAATATGCAGCTTGGTATGTCATATTATCTATGCGCTTGTTTGGGTTTGCAAATGGGGCTGCTGAGACAGATCTCATTTGGGTGCTTTTTACAAATTAGTTCTATTTTAAGTGATTAGTGTTAGTTAAAAGTTCAGCTGTATGGAGTGTTACCAGCATTTTAAATTGCTATTTTTCCTTTGAAATTGATTTAAACAAACAGCTTAAGAAATCCTAGAGATAGCACTTGTTTTACACCAACTCCAAAATTATTCTTTCCATTTGCCTTCTCTTTGTCTGGGTTTGGTCTCAGACCAAAGCAACTTACAGGCTGCATCTCAGCCCCACAGGCTGGCACAGACATGCGGATTTATTCCCACTCCTTCAGGAAATGCCCTTCTTTTGGTGTGTCTAAAGGCATCTGTGAACCAAGTTCTGATTAAGAGAATAAATACTCTCACTCTCAAGGAAAAGCTTATATTACAGCTACAAAAGCGGTATAACCATATACAGTGCAGCTGATAGCATTTGATTGTTTTCACACTCAAACTTTTCCAGAAATCTTTCTGCTTTTCTCAGACAAAAGCTTAAAAAGAAATTCACATACCCAGAATCTTCAATATTTTTCATTAACCAGTAGAATTTTGAGCCTACTGTTAATTTTCTAGCAATCCTATAAAGTTCGGAGTCATTAATTCCTTAAGCATATATGCAGTTAAGTATGAAAACAAGCAGTTTATCTGCCACAGCAGTGGAAACAGGGACAAAAGAAACAGCAATCACAATTTCTTTTTCTGTGCATGTTATTCCTATCATTTTTTATGCTTCACCTGGATTATGGTAGCAAGATACATTTAAATTTGACATGTCATTTATCAATGTAATTTTTAAATAATCTTCTGCATCTCAATTATTTCATGGAAATATGCAAAAAAATCCCAAAATATTGCAGCCATTAGAGGTACTAATAGATTATATTAAATAAAATATAACTAATTTAATAGCTTAAAAAGCAACTTTTGATACAGAACTGTTCCTGCACCTGGAGATAGCTCTTTTTTTTTAGGTAGAAAGTTCATGAAAATGTCTCTACTGGGTGGTTTGGAGGTTTTTTGTTATTTTTGAGCTCTAAATTTAGTCTTACAGTCAACACAAGCAGAAACAGGATTTAATCTGCATGGTGCTGTTGGGTGCTGTGACTGCTAAGCCTGGTGACAGTCACTGCCAGAACTGCAGGGACTCACCACATGAGGTGCTGCCTGTGTGAACACGAGTGACATCTCTGTGGGATTCCAGTTTGTAAATCCCTCTGTGAATGCAGGTCACTGCTGCTGCAGGAGCAGAGCATGCAGTGACAAGCAGAAGCACTGTAAAATCATACCAGAAGGTGGAAAATTCTGCTGATTATTCATGTTTGGTGTTCATTTTATGTCCTGATTTGTTTAATGCCTACTCATTTTTTCCCAATAGATTGAATTTCACACCAAGAAAAAGTCTTTCCAATATACTGTGACTTCTCAAGATCACATTTTCAGAATTATCCCAGTGTGAGTGAAAAAGAAGAAACAGAAATTCAAAAGATATATTCATTATCATAAACACCAATATAAAAGAATAGATGCACATGTAAGCCTCACAATTGTTTTTTGGTTCCAATGACAATGACAACGTGATAAATTACTTATTAAATAGCTGTGTTCTCTCTACCAGAAACCAGTAGTTTTCACTGTGACTTACAGTTTGCATGCACCAGGGAGCCAAGGTATTTAGATTGCTCCACTTTCTAAAGCAAAGCAACATCATATACACAGCAGAAGTCCTATTTAGAATTTAATTTTGTGCTCTCTGAAAAATGTTTGAGTTAAACCTCCAGATAAGATCCCAGGGGTAATTTTTTTTTTATTTTTAACAAAACAATTTAACTGCCTTTTAAAACTACTGAGATTTACAGACTAAACAAATGTAATTGTGTACAGTTTATGTGCTTTTTGGCTAATCCCTTCATAAATAATGCCATAGCTAAAGGAGAGAATCTGCAATAAACATTGGCTAAGGTCTTTGGGTATTTTGTAAAGAGGTTTTGCTTCTAAAGCATGACATGCAGCCAAGCACATGCATGTTTCTCCAAAAGGAGGGAAGTTTGTGTTCTCTAGCAAGGATGAGCAAGCTGGTTTATATATCAGATTTCTCTGTACAATCCACTAAATAAAATTTTTGCTTAAAACGATTCTGTGTTTTTAAAATAACATCTAGTCCCTGCAACCTCTCCAAGTAAGGCTATGTCTAACTGAGGAATGCATACCCAACACTTAAAGTCCCTTCCAACCCAAAGCATTCTGTGTTTCTGTGAAGGCCACGTCAAGCAGGGCCCTCGGGGCTGTGACCCTGCGGCAACTCTCGGCTGCCACTCGGGACAGTTCTCCCCTCAGGCTGTAGTGGAAATTTTTAACTAGAGCCTCAGTAAGGGTGTCGAAACGCTGATGCATTCATACGCCAGAGTGCGGCTGCACACGTGAAGGTTAAACCCAAAGATTAACATAAATTGTGGGGAAACTGCACCCACGGCCCGAGGCGGCCCTGCCTGAGGCGGCCCGGTCTGGAGCGGCCCTGTCTGGAGCGGCCCTGCCCGGAGCGGCCCTGCCTGAGGCGGCCCTGCCTGAGGCGGCCCGGTCTGGAGCGGCCCTGTCTGGAGCGGCCCTGTCTGGAGCGGCCCTGCCCGGAGCGGCCCTGCCCGGGGCGGCCCTGCCCGGGGCGGCCCTGTCTGGGGCGGCCCTGCCCGAGGCGGCCCTGTCTGGGGCGGCCCTGCCCGGGGCTGCGGGAGGCAGCGGCCCGTGGCGGAGCTACGAGTGGCGCGGAGCAAGGACCGGCAGCCGGAGCGGCCGCGGCGATCCATGGTGAGGAAAGGACACTTGGAAACTGCTGGCCTTTTGCCCCAAGAAGGTCAAGGCAGCAAAATAAGGGTAAAGGACAACTTTGCTAAGCAGGTTCATTAGCACTACCTGAAAAAGTCATTACTCAGCAGCTCTGCAGAACTCAGACTGAAGCAGCCAGCAGTGTTTTGTGCCAGTGTCCAGTTCTTTGGCTTTGCAAACTGGAGAGCAAATAGTTCCAGGGTCCCAGTCATACCCAGTCCAAGTTATAGCATGAGCTGCTGCTGTCACTCAGCGGTGATTTTCACACTATGACTGGGTATGACTGGCGCAACTCCTTCACCCCCTCGGGCTTGCAGCCAAGATCCGAGGGCAAAGGGTTGCCACAGTCACATTCTCCTCCTTTCCTACCTCAGGTTCCTGCCTACGTATGTTGCAGTGATTATAGCATTAGTAGTAGTTTAGTCAACGCTGCTCCATGAGGTAGGCCTGAAGGAGGCCCTGCCAGAAACAAGTTGGGACTTGTTAGAGTAACAATGTGCTGATCAAGGAAAAACAATGATCATAAGATTAAGTCAAGCATGCAAAGCCAGGTACAAGAAGAATTTGTAACTAGAGATAGGATATGGTCTGGTGGTGGGAGTCAGTTACACAATGTTTAGAGTTAGATTGGTGAGGCAGATTTATGGCGGGAGGGTTAATGGGTTAATGGTTGATTGTATTCAAGATACGGTTGATTGTACTCAAGATGATGTATATAACCGAAATATTTGCTTTGATCATGTAGCCTTGTTTGTTAAAGAATACAAAAGAAGCAGTCAACATGAGGGTTTTCGGGATCCTGACTTGGGACGCTAGTCCGCAGGTCCCCGGGCCCTAATAAAGCACCACATAAACTGACACTCTGTTGGTTTGTGTTCTTGTTCCGGGCAACACGTACACCAGACTAAGGCAGGGTGACTGAAGAGGAGTCCAGGGTGTGACCATCTGTAAGACACTGCTGACTATAGGTAAGAAAGTCCTTTTCCACATGCTGGTCCATCTGTCTGTTCAATCCATGTGAGGTCTCCGACAAATTTTCTCCTAACGCTAAACATTTATGCATGAGTACAATATTTTCAGGACTGTACATCTTAGGAACCCATACTGTCACTTTGCAGATAAGGTAAACAAACACATCCTTTAGGGAAATGGAGCCCAAACCTTGGATGACGGCAGACATTCTCATAGTTATTATTTTGGTGGAGAGTATTTTAAATAGACCACTTTAATCCTGTTTTCAGGGGTCTGTGATGCACTGTCCCCTATTAGCAGAGAACACAGGACACTCTTTCTGAAGACGTCTGATTCCTGTTTTGGTGTTTGGGACTACCATATCTTGAATATGCAGTTTGTGAATGTTTTTTCTGGTCACTGCAATAGTGTATTTAGAGACATTGTAGGTTGCAGCGTAATATTAAATTAGAATTCTCTATGTCTCTGGTATGTATAGGTGAGCAACATATGCACATGGATCTATGACCCTTAAAAACAGTACTTGCAAAGCAGTACTTACATGAAATGAGCTCATTGTCAGTTGAATGAAAAGTCTTATATGTCTTGGAAGTCCTTCCACCTGTTCATCAGTGATGAAAGTAAATACAAATTCATGGATCCCCAGCAATGGAATCAGCACAAGTGTAGATCTTGCCAATCTTAAAAAGTAAATGTTAGATTACTGCATTTTTTTAACTATTCTTGGTATAAAAATAAAAAATTCAGCTACAAAGAAATTATTCCAGAAACATTCCCTCAGTATTCTGACACTGGAATGGTATTAGCAGTTTTGTGATTTTGGGCATAAATCCTCAGATATGAGTCTTCAAGCACACTGTAAGAAAGGTATGTACAGGAAAGAATCTTGGCTTTGAGTTTAAGGTGAAAAGAAACAGAACAGGAAGGGCACTATCATCAAATTTACACTATTAGGTAACAGAAAAATAATTACATAGCTAAATAAGAGTGGTCTAGAAACAGGGTCCTTAGACCTTCTTATCACTGTTGAAAACTCTGTGTACCTACCTTGAAAGCACCCACAATACTGTTGGCAGTCATGTATTTCTTAAAGAATGCAACCAGAATAATTAGCTAGAACACAAGTCTTGGGGACATATTTGCATGGATGAAAGAAGAACTCTCAAAAGAAAGTGCATTTTGAGGATGACTTGGGTTGTGAAAAATAGCTAGACTCTTTGAAAGTTTAGCAAAATTATAAGCAGTAGAAAGTGGAATATAACACAAAACATTAGGCAATGTTAAATACAGGCGTTGGTGTCTGTTCATCACAACCACCTTCCTGTATCAGTCTGGTTAATATAGCTGAGGTCCTTTGGACCTCGAATGTTGAAGGAAAATGGAAATATGCTTTTGTTAGGGATGTAATACTGGATTTTAAGAGGAAGTTGGTAGTGGAATTTCCATCTTCCCCTCCTCCTGCCTGGTCCTTTTAGACAAATAAAATAATTCATCTTAGTAAGCAGGACAGTAGTAGCAACCAGAGGTTCACAATGCTTTGGTTAAAGATACCAAGAGAACAGGAAAGGACTGGGATGTGGAAATCAGTTAAATCCTCATGTTTCTTTTGCTTCCAGGTTTTCACTGCAGCCTTAGCTCCTCGCAGAGCAGCCTGCCCTTGCAGTTCCCAAAAACTGAGAAGATATTTGTGAAAAGGTCAACTCCAGGATTTTACATAAGCATGATGTACCACTGAGAGTTCCGCATCAAGGCCTATAAGAGTACAGACTAAGGAAGAAGGTAGATCAGAAACGCTAATGTGACTTCAGAGCATCTCACGAATCTTCTACACTCCTTTTTCTTTTGAGGACATTTTGTCACATTCAAGGGAAAAACGTGTCACAGCAACAGAGGCCATGGGTGTGAGTCCTTGAGAGCAGAGACCTCACTGCACCGCGATGTCTTTGTGAAAATGCCCACAAAACTCAGCTCACAGGTGCTGATCTGCCTTTACCTCTCAGATAAGAAAGTGTCTGTGGAGCCTGTTTTCCCAGCTGGCTTTCCTATATCATACTCTGGGTATCTGCAACACCTGGTGGCGGTAGGTAAATCTTTAAGGACAAACTGGCAGCCTTCTGATGTTGTGAGAAAATGAAAAAAAAAAAAAAGGGACTAGAGTTCTGTGTTATTTATTACATACCTGTATTTGTAGTCATGAAAGCTCATTTGCTGAGCTTTTAGCTTGGAAATCAGCATCCTGAGAATTTTTAAGAAGATGCCAAAGTTAACCTTGAAGGAAAATATATATGGGTTACTTAAAATAAATATTACACTTACCACATAACTATTAAATATATGTAAAACTGATAGTTAACTTTTGCACAACCTGCCACCAAATAACTGGAATGCAGGTGTGATGAGGCTGGAATACAATCAGGTTATTGCCACAGCTGCAGCAGAAAGGACAGAGCAGCAGTGACAGACTCTGCTGGTATCAACTCTCTCCAAACAAAGCAGGTAACAGTTAGTTTGCCTTTAGGTCACCAAACCATGACAGGTAAGCAGGATGTGTTAAAAATCCACATTGATAGCAATTCCTCAGATAAAGAGGCTTTAGGCAGCCAAAAAAGCCGTGAGCATTCTTTTTCCAACTGATTCACTCCTCTGTTAATTAAATTGTGCTGATTTGGCCAAGACAAATCTGCAAATATTTCTTTCTAATGAGACCTGTAAATGCCTATGAGTCAAGTTCCCTTCCACAAACCAAAAACCGTATGCAAAAAAAAATACTAAAGTTGCAAAACTGAGAAACTTAGCATTTCCTTATTCAGCCTGATGGATGTATAATTTATGATACATGATCTTCCAGTATAAAATTATGTTTTAATTTTTTAACACAGAATTGTGTTACCTCATTATTGGAACTAAAGTTTATTCCTTCTGTCACTTTATATCCCCCTTGATATTTCTGTAGTAGGAAACTGTATCTTATTTGTTCCAAAACGTTGAAGGACAAAACAAGCACTAATTTAAATAACCAAGGATGGGAAAAAGTACAGATTATGTAATTCTTACTGCAATGGAAAACAGCATTGGTCCTCGTATGATCCACCAGATTCCCATGTGTTCATTGGTCCCCCAGCACCTAGAGAAGGATGCAAAGTATAATTACTCCATTTTCACTGGAAAAAAAAAAATTGGAAAGCTTATGTAACTTGTGTATATATTTCAAAAGGCAGTTGATGAATTACAAGTTTTTCAGGTGGCCCTCAGAAGAAACAGAATAAAACTAGGAAGAGTCTCACCAACAACTCTAATTGTATTTATTTTGAAGATCTTTCCACAAGAATGTTGAGAGGTTTCCCTAGACCACAAACTTCAGAACTATCTGGAAAACTCAGCCTTTGAATACATAAAATAACTGTATATGACACCAAACCTTCATAATGAAAATCATCCTATTTAAGTTATCTATCAGAAACTGGAAATGAGTAAGCTAGGAATTGTGACCATGCTTCCTGACCTGCTAAAAAGTTAACACACTGTTTCCTTGAATCTGTCTCCTTTTATTCTTCTCTAGCCTTCTACTTTGTCCTATGCATGTTTCTCCCTGCTAATTAGCCAGAGGTTCTGTACTATCTTGACTTATCATTTACAATTTACATAACTTCTAACTCTATGACACAGTAATTATTATTTGGTTGTTGCTTATTATCTATATTGGCATTGCAAATAAAATTCTCTAGAAGCTATGAATAATAAAAGGAGAACAAGATAAATCATACGTAAACCACACAGGATCACTGAAGACCAGGAAAGTGGAAAACTGATGCTTTCCAGTGCACATTACTGTCCATAATTCCTTCACTAAATAATGAACACATTCATTAGTATCAGCTTTCAGTGACTATAAGGTTTTGTCATTAGACTCCAAAACAATGATTTTTTACAAAATGGCGGTGAATAGTTACTAATTAAACTCTTAAGTGTAGATGGTCTCCAAGGAAAGCACTGATTCTCTTTTCTTACTGACAGGATGATCTCCATGAGGATGTTGGTGCTGACATCTTGTACATGGATGAACATTGGACGTCATAGCTTTCATCTTAGGAATAGTGAAGGTTCATTCTACTACTTGATTTATTCATAAGTAAATCTGAGAATTCCTAGATACTGTTTAATGTAAAAGGAACCTTGAAAATGTTACAAGTATCAATAGCTACTGTATAATTTTAGAATTTAGTAATCAGTACTTGTGTGAAGTACTGCCAAGGGCTTTCACAAAAGTTAAGTAAACAGAAAGCCAGTATTCTAAGGCACATTTTATTTAGTAACTTACCCAGTGTTCTCCAGTTTGGATCTGCTTATTCCCCAAGGGCCCACAAACAGGATCGGAACAACTGAAAAGAAAAGGCAACAGTTGCAGCCAAGCTCGCAGAACAGTGTGGGGCAGAGATATGTGCTCCTCAGTCTTCTGTTTAGAATTGTACAAAAATAAACCCGATCCTGGCTTTCCCCATTTGTAATTCAAATACAAAATGAAATTTCATTGTACAGTTGAATCTTGCATTTTCAGACTGATACACGCAAACACTGCTGATCTTTTGGAATTTTCTAAGTTTCTGACCCTGAGAATTCTAAGCAATTGGCACATGAGGCCTCACAGACTACCTTAGGCAACCATTGTTGAACCTTAAAAGAGTTTTCAGTGAAGTTGTGGAACTCTGCCTAGTTAATTAAAGGAGCTAATCTAGGATTGTTGTCCTGGATCCCTTCAAGGGAATCTGTGGTCTCTATTTCCCTGTTGTTGACCCCACCCCTTCCTGGAGGTCATAGGCTGCAGGCGGGAAAAAAAAAACCCAAACTCTGAAATAAATTAATACTGCATTATTGCAATGGTCTACAAATGTGCAGGCACAAGTCTCAATCACAAGCAGAAGGCATGTGAGCTACAATAAGCAGGCATTCCATTGCATTCTCAGCCCAATAACACAGGAGAGATTTTGTGGTGGATGTGGCAGAAATTAAAAGAAATGTGGGTCACTGAGGCCAGAACAGGGATTATTCAGGATTCTGGGACACTACCTAAGGTTATGGAGAAAGCTGGAGTGTGACCATACAGGGAAAGGGCCAGAAACAAAATACTCTCCAAGAGAATAGATCTCTGAGCAGGTAAAATGGGGAAAGAGCTAAAACGAGTCACACGTGGGTGGGAGATGGCATTGGTGAAACAAGTTGGTTTCAGAGAAAGATCAGGAGATGGAGAACTTGCTAACGGAGCTATAGATCCAGAGGAATATGGTGTGGTCTCCTGAGGAAAGGTGGTACCTGGGATGATGAGGTGATGCTATTGAAGGCAGTTCCTGTACAAGAAGCTGAGGAAATGTCTCAGTCAGTGTGAGCACGGTTCAGCCCTGCTGACACTGCAGTGGTACTGCAAATGCCCGTGAGACAGGTGCCAGATGTCCCATCTTAGTAGTGATTGTAGTAAATATAAAGAAGAGATTCAGCTAATTAGTGGGGAAAGCCTTAAGGAAATCAGTGAATATGATACAGGTATGAGAGCAATGGAGGAGAAATGACAGGCAGATCATCATTATTATTTACACTCTCATGCTAGTAAGAAAATTTCCTAACAGACTTGTCTATTGCAGTTTGAAGAAGGAATAAAATTCCAACAAGTTGAAGGTCAAAGCAACGAAGTGATTTAGACAGGTAGGATCTGACGAAGCCACACTAACAAGTATGAAAGACAGTGGTCTTGGTGCATAAGGAACTTATGTGCTCATACAGCTGTATGGATATAGCACAAGGGTCCTTTAAAGAGGAATCAGAGCGAACAGAGAAATCAAGGCATGGATGGTGAGAAGGACCCTTGAAAGTGCAGGGCACAGCAGAGGACCAAGCTCAGAGGCTGGGCAATGGACAGGAACTTTTAATAGATGAGGAAGGATAGAAATGAGTGTGGAAGTGAAGGAAAGTAGTTTATGTTTGATGAGGAAGAAGCAAAAGAAGAAGTATTGCCAAAAATGGGGTAGCATATTCAAAACCACAAGCCTGAAAAATAATCTTCACAGCAGCATAGTGGAGGAATACAGGTAAAGACAGAGTAAAAAACTCTGCAGGAAATGAGACAAGTTCCAATGTGACTATATATAAAGATGCATGGAAGATTAAAGTAATACCCCACTTCTCTGAAACACTAAAATAATTCACTCCACAAAGGTACTTGCCTTCTTTGGTTCTAGAGAGAGTCTCAGTATTAGTGACCTGAATTTAACCTTGTTAGATAAAGTTAAATCCTTCCTCCATAGGTAGACTAAAGATTTAAGCACTACTCAATTCTAAGAACACACAGGACCTCTGACCTGAAAATGCCTCTCAGAGCACTCGATGTACACAGTAGAAATTATATGGGAGGAACAGAGGAGTTAACAGAGGGTGGGAGATGGAACGTGGATGAAAAAATTAAGAATTCTGTTATAATTGCATGGAGCTTGACTTCATAGTCAGATAATCAGAAAAATTTGAGGGCTTTTTTAAATATTAACTACTTGATTTCCCTATAAACATAAGAAAGTTGGTCTGGAACATGGACTCTTGACTGTGCTGAAAAGGATACAGGAATGCATTTTACCTTCTTTTTTGTCAACTTCCTTTACGCTGAAAAACTACACTTGTTTTGTGGCTAGACCAATTTTCTGAGACAATTTTAACCAGCAAATTTCTGTCCAGGTACCAAAATGTATTATTTGAATATTCCAGTTTCTGCTTAGTATTTGTCCTGACAAAACATTATCCTCCACAGAGATGACTCAACATGTACTTAGGTTTAGCCACCAAATCTGAGCTGTAATATAGTGCCATAGATGTAGAAATTTCATGTATCAAATTTCACACCTGCCTTAGAACCTGGAAGAACTTCGTTTGGGTATCAGGTATTAACTCTGAGGAACTGTGTTCCAAATGATTAATAATTGTTTTGCTTAGGCTTTCCTTATCCCTTCATCACAGATATTAAATAGCAATTTTCGTTGAATTGTTTACTATGTTAACCTGATTAAGTCAAACTTCAACATAACTTGATGATCAGATCTTCTGTTTCAAATGTGAAAAAACTCCCAGTTTTTTCCAATTATGCAGTAAAACCTGTCCCACTGTACATGCTTCCTCGATAAAAAGCAATTATTTTTTTCCTGGAGTTCCTTTCTGATCTGATGTCAAAGTATCAGGTTATGATATAAAACAAGATACTTTTGATTTCATCAACACACCAAACTTTTTTTTTAAATTTTTCCCAAGGTCGCAGCACTTGCTCTGTATGCATTGACTGACATTGCTGAAGGAGTGTGTGGTCCCACCGCAAACATCTCTGTCTAATCCTCCTTCTGTCATCTCAGCTTTTCCACTTGTCCTGGGTTTCTGTAGCTGAATTTTTGGTAGTGGGGGGGGCTGCAGGGGTGGTTTCTGTTAGAAGCTGCTGGAAGCTTCCCCTGTCTCATGGGAGCCAATGACACTTGGCCCCAGGAGGGACATCCGGCTCCTGGCCAGGGCAGAGCCAATGAGAGATCACAGTAACACCTCTGTGATAACATATTGAAGAATTGGAGGTTGTTGTGCAGAAGAAATTCCAGAGAGTGAGAACATGGGATAACAAGGCAGACACCAAGGGTGCTGCAGGGTGGAGGGAGGAGGCACCTCATGGAGCAGGGGAAGGACTCAGAGCTCAAACCCCTGCAGCCCATGGGGGACCATTGTGGCACAGAGACCCCCCTGCACCCATGGAGGAGCCCGTGCTGGAGCTGTGGATGCTTGAAAGGAGGCTGTGACCCTGTGGGAGGCTCAGGATGGAGCAGAGCCCTGCAGGAGACCTGTGGGCCCGTGGTGGGGCAGACCCACGCTGGAGCAGGAGCCTGTGGACCCGTGGGGAGGCAGACCCACACTGGAGCAGGAGCCTGTGGACCCATGGTGGGTCAGACCCACGCTGGAGCAGGTTTTACCCCAGTGAGAGCTGTGGCCCTCGGGACAGCAGATGTGGAAGAGCTGCTGCCCAAGGGGTGGACTCACACTGCAGAAGTCTATTAAAGACTGTCTCCCGTGGGAGGGACCCCACGGAGCAGGGGATGGACTCAGTTGTGGTCCCCTGTAGACCGTGGTGAAGCAGAATGTCCCCCTGCAACCCACAGAGGCCCATTGGGGTGCAGGGACTCAACCTTTACTGCACCCCATGGAGGAGTGACCCCGAGGGGTGGGGAACTCACATCACAAGGGGCAGCAACAACAACCAACTGCAACCCCCATGGACAGAAGGGGGTGGGAAAGTGTGTGTGTGTGTGGTGTGTGTGTTTTAAGACTGTTTTATTTCTCACTATTTAGCTTTTATCCTGTTAGTAATGAATTCAGGTATTATCTCACTTTGAGTCTGTTTTTTGCCCATAAAGGTGGTGGGTGGATGACCCCTCTCCTTTCTGCCTAGTTGCAGAAAGGGATTTAATGAGTCCATGGAATCCCGCCAGGGTCAACCCACTACACCACTTTATTCAATTGTTGTAATGGTGCTCAGTAGCGAGGACTCTGCATTTGTCAGCTGGGCCTCAGAACTCCATCACTTCTCACGGGCCTCACTAAAACAACCTGAATTTCTTAACTTCTGGAGATAAGCTAGTTTTTACTTTATCTTTAAAGAACTAAGAGTTACAAAGTGCTGAACAGTCTGTTAGAGCTCTTCTATTATTACAGGCAGCTAAATAAAATCTTATTTTGGATTTAAAACAAGGAGAAAAGAGCACAAGTGTTCTAATCATTAACGAAAGGAAAAATTGACACAATGTCAACTATGAGTTTTATGTTCAGTTGTAACTAACTGATATAATGCTCCAAATTAAATGTTCTGCTAACATCTTCAGAACAACACATAGAATACTATCGCATGTGTGTTCATAACCTGGTTCAAACACTCTAAGAGACATAATTCAGGTACCTTTTAATCTTATCAGTAGTAGTAAACACAACTCATTTTTGGAAGCGAGAACTGAGGCTTCTGCGTTCTTAAATGGATCACTATTCTCTCAGGGCAGATAGTTTATTTAAAACAAAACTATCTTGTGTACTTCAAGAGGGCTTTGCAGCCTAGTTTTGGAACTGTTTTGCTCAGGTTTCCCCCTGCGTGGTTATTTGGATGCTGAAGTTCTGTTTCAAATCTTACCTTAAGCACTGACATTTTTCTACAATGGTTCTTTATTAATAAATGAATACGTACCAAGAACATAAAAAATGGCCTTATCTCAAATTCACTTAATCCTAGGAATTTCTGCAGTTGCTTGATTTACATGCTATCCAATTTGCATTTCAAAATTTAAGTGATAAGTTAGAGGTTAGAGTAATAAAATGATCTGACTTCTTTCCCTGCGATCATTACAGAGCAAGCTCAGTACAGCTTTTAGGGAACTAAAATTGAATAAGACAACAACTGCCAAAGCTACAGGGAGATTATTACAGCCTTGATAACAATAACCAAAAATTTCCTTTAAATATGTAAATTTTGTAGCATTGCAACTTAATGATTATAATTTCAATAATTTCAGCTTCATCAATTAGAGTCTGAGTTTAAACACCTCTTTAAAATCAGACCTCTACTCATTAGATAATTTTAGCAAGCAGTGCAGGACAGTAAATATGGAATAGTTTAATTACAACGACATAATTGTCCACCATATTAAAATCCTTTTTAAAATCACTTTTCCTTTTTTTTAAGTGGGCTGTACACTACAGTCCCACAGTCCTGGACACACAGTTTTACAATTGACAACACAGTTCAGTAGACAAGGATGTGGTGACAGTGAACCATCTCATAAAACTAACAGAAGTTTTTCAGTCAGAACTTCTTATGACCAACCCGTCTGTCCTACTTCTTAGCTCAGGCCACTGGATTTGATTCAAAAGCTCTTGCAACAAACTTACATACTGCTCTAAAGGACATTTTTTAATCACCATTTTAATTTTACGAAGGCCAGTAAGTTGTACAGTTAGCTTTTAGGTGATTATTTGTAATGGGGGAACCTTAATTTTCTCCTTTTTCCAGGCAAAATACACAATTATACTCGTTGAGTAAGCAAAAAAACCCAAAACTGTCTGAGTATACAGCACAGTATACACAAAATTGTTTAAATGCTTTTAATTAAATTTACATTGTTTTTATTTTATGAAAAAATGGCTGAAATATAAGGCCTGACTCATGCAATGTTTCAGATTGTCCTATAACTTAAAGTATACCTGAGAACTTTCAGGTGAGCTAGGAACAGTAACATTTAAAAAAAATTGCTAATGTTTTCACATTTTTGTGACATAGGTGCTCTAATACAAAGGAAGCAAGTTAAGTTGCTGGTATTACGATAATATTCAGTGATGATAGAATATACAGTCAAATATAGTCAAATTTCTTCCTGTGCTGCCTACCAGGTTCCTGTTTTCTTATGAAACAATTTCACTAATTCCTGTACGAGCAGGTCACTGGCTTCAAAACTGACAAACAAACAGAGTTCAGATTTTTCTTCTTCATTACAAAATATCCTCCACTGATCAACGAAGCACCACGTAATCAAGAACCTGGAAGCAATTGTGGACTTACCCCATCCTATCACAATGTATGTCTGTAGCAGTCGTCTTTCAGAGAGTACCACAGTTATCAATAATGTATGCAGATAAATTCCTTCTACTAATAGCCAAAAGTAATTTGCCCCAACAAAGTAATGCATGAAAAACTGGGCAGTCCTGCAAATGACTACAATCTGTAGGAATGAGAGATCAGGAGTCATTGTAAACACAGGTGTCATGATGTACATCTCAGAATTTTTACTGATGAGCTATTAAAATAATATTCACCATTAACATCTTTCAGGTAATTTAATTTTGCTTGTTGACATGGGCAAGCTCTATTCCCACAACAACATATGAGTATAATTTATTCTAGGTGGTTAAAAAGGAGATGTTGTTATTCCATTTTCTAAACAAATGTAAGAAAATTAATACATTCCTCTAATACAGAAAAGCCTTTATACTTTTTTCTCTCTCTTAGTGCTGTTTCACAGAAAATCACAGAATCACAGAAGAATTTGGGGACATAAGGGACATTAAAGATCATCCAGTTCCCTCTCCCCACCATGGGCAGGCACATCTTCCACTAGACCTGGTTGCTCCAAGCCCTGTCCAGCCTGGCCAGGGATGGGGCAGCCACAGTTTCTCTGGGCATTGTGTGCCAGGATCCTCACCATCCTCACAGGGAAGAAATACATCACTTGATACCATCCTGGCTCTGACCAGGGCAGGGATAACTTTTTAGCAGCCAGGGGATGTACAGCAGGACCCCAGGGTTGCTTGATCCCTCCTCAGCCCTGCACAGGGCAGTCGCATCTGTCTTGTTTGCCAGGTGAGCAGTCACGTGGTGCCAGTTCCTCGTGATGAGTGATTGGCGTGAATCATTTGCCTGCCATGTACCCTGTGTCCTTAGTATTGTGTCTGGTACTGTTCATTTTCTTATCTCATTGCTGTTTCCAGTAAATTGTTCTTATCTCAACCCATGATTTCTGCCTTTTGTGTCTCCAGTTCTTCTCTCCATCCTGCCACAGGGGAGAGGGTGGGCAGTGAGTGAGGTTTGCGTGGTGTTTCAGTGAACACCAAACTAACTGGGAAATACCATTCCTAAACCATGACAGATACTATTGTCGGAAACGCAAGACTTGTGTGCACTGCTTTATGCCATGTGTAACAAGAGTGAATAAAGATGGTGTTAAAGGAGTGCCAAACAAATACTGAGATTTCTTCCTGAAAGATACAGATGTGAGTTGTTTTACTTAAATGCCTGTTTCTAAACAACAATCGATTTATATGTTCTTTCTATAAGAACCTTCATATAAAATCAATTCATTAACATTTGTCAAATAAGGATTTTATCTTGATTACCTCAATTTTTATCAGCAAAATTTCAACATCCAAGGTTCAGTTAACAAACACTTCAAAACATGATGTTGTAGGGCAAATTTCCAAAACTGTAACTGTTACAACCACTAGCAGCACACGTTTACTATTAGCTATGAAATAACACATTACCTCTGGACTGAGGTATAATATCCATCCAGTTTCATTGTTTGGTCTTTTTGAGTAAATATTGGAGTATACAGTGTCTTTTATGAGAACTGCTGTGGCACGCAAGATAAAAGATGCGAATAAATTCATATGGATGTAGTTTCTTGTGCAGTGAAGTTTTCTGTGGGAGAAAAGACAGTGTATGAATCCTGTAGAATATATTTAATTTGCAGAAATAAAGTTTTAAAAAATCAACAAAAAAAGCAGCAAAACTACTGTTGTATTCATATTGTTGCCATGAATGGATTTTGATTAGAAATTGCTTTTATATTCCTTATTAGGAAAATACAAGTTATTTACAGAGAATCCCAGAATGGTTTGGATTGGAAGGGACTGTAAAACCCATCTCCTTCCACACCCTGCCATGGGCAGGGACACCTCCCACTAGACCAGGTTGCTCCAAGGTCTGTCCCACCTAGCCTTGAACACTTCCAGGAATGGGGCAATCACAGCTTCCCTGGATGACTTGTGCCAGGGCCTCACAGTAAAGAATTTCTCCCTAATGTCTATTCTAAATTTACCCTCTTCATGCTAAAGCCATTCTCCCTTGTCCTGTCACTCCATGCCCTTATCCAAAGTCCCTCCACAGCTTTTTTGTAGCCCCTTTAGGTATAGGAAGCCTGGAAGGTACCAGAACATTTGAATATAAGTAATAAATTGAATTACATGATAAGAAGAATATGGGTACAGGGATCTGTATTGCTAAAATGCATGCCAATTTGTACTAACCTGAGTAAAGAAAGTATAAGCAGAGCTAATACAAGTGAGACGAGAGAAAAGTAATATCCTATAGTGTATAACAGCTGCAATGTGGTAAGTAGTTTATGTTCTTCTTCCTAGGAACAAAGAAGAAAAATATGTTATGTAGGCAGGTGGACAGAGCACAAAGACAGCTCAGAAACTTTCAAGTTCACCTTCTCTGAGTTGCAAGGAGCCAGAGGAGGGTGCTGAGGCCTTCTCTCTGCACTGTCTTGCAAAATCAGTGTATGACAGAGATATTTGCAACCAGTTTCTTTTTAAATTCAAAGGCACTCTCAGACTAATTTCAGATTTCTCCTGCACAAACACCATTCATAGTCTGAATCACAGTTAATAATTGACATTATTCCATGCGACAAATGGATCCTGGTGTGTTAACAGCTGCAGAGATCAACTCACTCAACCTGCACACACAAGTGCACGTACTGCGTGTGTGGCCTGGAAACACAGTTACACATCAGTCGTGTCTGTATGATTTTGGGAGTTAGCTCTGTCTAGAGGTATTGAAATAGACTGACTTCAGCCTTGAGTTCAAAGAAAAAAGTAAAAATTATTAAATTGGAGTTTTATAGAATGTCTTTCAATGACAAGTAAGACCTCAGAGAAGGAAGAGAAGCACTCATACTCAATAGATTATTGTAGAATATCCCGAGCTGAAAGGTACCACAAGGATAATTGAAGTCCAGTTCCTGGCCTTCCTTCCAAACTGCTTCATTTAACATTTCTTTTTGCTAAGTTTTGCAATTTTAGCTGCTTATGTTTACCTCTCAACTATTCATATTCCTTTTCTAGCTCAAGGAAAGTTTCTCTTCAGAGGGAATGTGAGATATGTGACTTTCGTGATCTGTATCTGGCCTGCAGTGATTTTCTTGGAACCCGTGTGTTTTCCTCACCGAGTTTGCTGTTTTTCTTGTTTTACTACTCAGCCCCAGGGATTTTAGCGCTGTCCTCATACTAGTAGTTGTCTCTAATAATTTTATGCTTGTGAGCCATGCCTCTCGAAGAGGGTGAAAATGACAAGGGGGAGCAGTGTGGGTGCAGGATATTGCCCGCCATTAGTCACTCTGCTCCATGGAAACATTCAAACAGGCAAGAACCCTGTAATAAGCCTGAGTTGTCATCTTGGCAAAGAATCCTATAAAAAGCCTGAATTATCATCTTGGGTATGTCAATTTTGCAACACCAATGCAAATAAAACCAAGCTGATTCCTCTGATGTGACCAGATACTAATTCTGAGTTATTTACAGCAACTTGGGACTTTCCATTATATACAACAAACAGGTATGAAACCACATTTAGTGTTGATAGAAAAGCTGGTTAAAGCTTTGAAAGAAATTGTCTGGTATCACACAAGATGAAATAATGTGTCTCCCAGACATAAGTTTTGGTCCAGAATGGTCAACAAACCACGCAAAACTCTTAGCACTTACAAATATTTATCATATTTGTATAAATAAACTGAAAGTTTAGGAATTCCTGTATTCAATGTATGAAGAGCTTATTAAAAATTTAGAAGTGCGTGGAGATACTGAGATAATAGTGTTTTATAACTAATCAATAAAGCAATGTTAAAGTAAACGAAGTAATAAACAGCAATAACATATTAAAAAGTCAAAAATAACAGTAATAGGGCTCACCTAAGAGATCTAATTTTGACATCAGCTAAGCTGAACTCCATGGCAAAAGTTTCCCCTCTGTTGACAAGGTCCAGGCCTTGGGCCTATACAACCTGGGAAATACTGGGATGGATGGCATTAGCATTAGGGAGAATCCTCCAGTCTCTGACCAGCTAAACTTGAAATGACCAATTAATGGCTCATTAAATGCTGAAGGGAAGTTGACCTTGATAATCGACTACTGTGATTTGTGGAGACGCTGGGATGCTTTGAATTTAAGTTATTTGATTGACAAGTTGCAGGGGGTTTTTTCTGTTTTATTAGGGAAAATCAACATATGTGAACACTGGACTCTGAACAGAAAATAATTTGTGGCATCTAAAGGAAGAATCCCCTCCCTTAAGATTTCCTCTTCTGCTAAATAAAATAATAGCTTCCCATCTGGCAATTTAAATGAAAACTGAACATTCGTTGCAGGTATTCAATGGAAATGTTGTGTTGGTTACTCAAGAAGGGAGTAAGAAGATTAAAGTATTCAACAATATTATAAAACATGCTTACTTTTTTTTTGAAATGATTTTTCTCAGAACATTCTGAACTATCCCTCCAAATGTCTGTGGAATTTTCCTTTGTTTGCCAAATCCCTTCGTCCAAGCAGATTCTGTATACATGTCCTACACTTCCTGAAAGTAAACAGAGGTTTAGTCTGAAAGGTCAAAATAAAGATTTCATTTTTCATACACATTTGAAATATTTCTCCCTTTTACCACCGCCATAGGCACCACACCATCCACACTCAAAAAAGGAATAAACTCCACTTTTCTTTTGTCTTTGGCAATATATTTTCCAGGTTTACATGGGAAAAAGAAGGAATGTAGTCTAGCAGAAATAAATTCCCAGATTGTACCTGTTTTTTACAAAAAAACCCACATAGTTACTACACTAAAAAAAAAATAATTCTTCTCACTTCATTAATTTTCCTTGATTAAGCTCCTAAACTCCCTCAAATATGAGTCATTCGTTGTCCAGGTTATGCAGTCAAAATTGTAGGATAATTTGGTTAGGGAATGATCTTTCTCTGCAACAGCAGATGTTGCAGGCTGGTGTTTTGTTTCTGTGCTATGGGGCTCCTTCAGCACCTGGAATGACCTGGTGAATCTTTCTTGGCTTTCACTACATTGTCCTAGTTTTTGTAGAAATTCAGACAGATAGAGAAAAGAGTCTCTGTTAGATGGAGGAAAGATAGTTTTATGTTTATTGTGAAGAGCTAGATTTTTTCTAAATTGTTGGCAGAAGCAACAGTTGTTTGGGAGACTAGATGGAAGCTTGGTCTCTTTCTGCTTATCAGCATGAAAAAGGACAAATTATATTACAGAACAAACCATGTGTGGTGTGAGCTGGGATAAACCACCTGCAGTAGTCTCCCATATATTATAAAGCTCAGGCAAAAGTGGTCTCTCCAAGTGGTACTAGAAATGCAGCTAAGAAAGGCTGTGTAGCAAGATTCAGAAATGCTGGTCTGTGGTGGTAGGAATGCCCTTTTGTTTCTTTAGGAGAAAGGGAATGTTACTTGTTCTTCAACAATTTTGTTCCTGAAGATGTTTTTATTTTTCCCTTCCTGAGAGCCTCCCTGCTCCACTCTCTCCAGGAACACTTCTTGGAAAGATTGGTTGTTCACTACACCCCTTGCTGCTGGTGTACAATATACTACTAGGGGGCTGAGTGCTTGGACTGCTGCTTGGTTTGGCTCCTATAGCTTTCTGGGAGAGAGCTTCATGTCTGGGGGTCAGTGGGGACCCCAGAAGTTGAACCTCAGAAGCTGAGCCCCAAATCTGTTACTATCAATAAAGTCCTGGCAATACGGTTACATGACTTTGCAAATGTTCCTTTATAGCAGACAATATGGAGATATGGCAAGCACAAATGGAGAATAAGAACTAATACGCATCAACAATGATTTTGTGCCTCAGTTCAAAAAAGGGAAAGAAAGACTCGAGCCAAGGAGCACTCAGACACTTCAGAGGACACTGGGACAAGGTAGAGAGGCACCACCTCTCCTTTAGATGAATTCTCAGCACCAATTCCAAGTTACCACTTTCACATTACCATTTTCCAACCATGGCAAATATGAAGGACAAGGAACAGAGACATTTCCTGGGGGTGAATAAGGCCAGCAAACAAACTGATCAAATGTCCCATTGCAATGTATTCCTGGGGAGAGAAGCAAATAAAAGTTTTACACAAGTTGTCCAGACAATGACCAATCATGGAAACCATTTTGTACTGGCCCAGGTAACCTGCAAGCTACTGCAGAGTAACAAGATGTAGCAGAGAAATGTGCATTCCCTGTGCTGTGCTCCATGCACAGGGCAGAAGCACCTGCTGCCCTTCTTCCCTGGATGCACACAACAGCCACAGGTTTCACACGCCTTACGAGAAGATAAGGGCATTGCTCAGGATCACCCAGAGTCTGGGGTCAGGACTCACTGTGGTCTGTGGCTTCCTCACAAGGGGCAGTGGAGAGGCAGCCGGATCTCTGCTCTCTGTGACCAGGAACACGACCTGAGGGAGCAGCTGGAACTGTGCTGGGGAGGTTTAGGTTGGATATCAGGAAAAGGTTCTTCCCCTAGTGGGTGGTCATGCACTGAACAGGCTCCCCAGAGAAGTGGTCATGATCCAAGGCTGTCAGAGCTCAAGGAGTGTTTGGACAACGCTCTCAGGCACATGGTGGGATTGTTGGTGTGTCCTGTGCAGGGCCAGGAGCTGGACTGAATGATTCTTGTGGGTCCTTCCAATTCAGGAAGTTCTATGAGTCTGTGATTTCACAAGACTATGATCCTGAGGCCTCTGTGGTCCAAGTGTAACAGTCAGATTCCAGCCATGCTATCACTCACTGGTTTTGGTACATGCAGCAGTCTGGTGAATGGAAGATATTTCACCTTTCCCAACCCCTGTGACAACTGTTCATAGCTCAGACCTCTGCCAGCTTCTCATAGGGTCTTCTCTCAGTCTTTGGACAATATCTCTTATTACCAGAGATATTATCAGAGGTTTTATCACTGGTAATATCTCAGACTAACTCAGTTTTAAGATTCACAGATAACAGATAACTCCCAGGACTTAAGGTTAAGATTAAACATTTGATAATGCAGAATTGAAACTGTGCAATCTAGTTACAGTAACATAAAATAAAATGCATTAATGGCTTCCCTAGTGTTTTGGTTAGTCTCTATCTTTCCTTTTCGGATATATTGAAGTTCTTCTCTCTTAACTTTAACTGGTTTGCCCATCCTAAGCTAGAAGAGTATATCCTGCTTTGTTTACTGCAATGCTAGGCAATACTTCGAGAAACTTATGTGGGAAGAACACAGGGAGCAACAAAGATAGCTGTGTGCTATCTCACCAGAACCTTTTTGGGATGCTTCTGCTAAAATACAGAGCACAGTATGTGTGTTCTTACTAATTCCATTCTGCCTTTGAGGCTAAACATCTGTGGCACCATCTGTTTTATGACCTGTGTAGCTGTTAACATTTGTAGCTGCACTTTTATTGTTCCTTTCCCCGATTTCTGATCAAGGTTTGTTCATGTGTGGATTGGGTATGCTGCCAGGAGAAAATTACCCTTTTTTTGGATTTCATGAAAACTGGAGTTCTGAGTCCTTGTAGTTCTCTTCATCACCTACTACAAACTACCTCCCTTCAGTTCTTGCCAGGGTCATCTGGCTCAGTTGTAATTGCCACCAAAGCCACCATTCTCTGCCTTCCCACCAAAATACACTCTTCTTTTGCATCATGCTGAGCATTTCTGCACATCAAGTTCACCACTAGACATTGACCTCTAGCTGCTCACTACTGCTTCTCTTTCTTTCCTGTCAGCATTGGTTGTAAGCTGCCCTACAAGTGTACTGGGTGAGGTGATCTGGGCTTTGCTTCCCTTGCTTTCCAGTAAAGCACTCGTCCCCGCTGCAGTTCTCATCACTTCCTGGCCTTTTTGACTGTAGTCACACAGCGTGTAACTTGGGGGAGCTTCTTTCTCTGACCTTTCTGTGTTTTCTTCCTTACTGTCCACAGATGGCTCTGCCTTCTGACATGTGCACCTCACCTCCCAGTCTGAAGTCACCAGTGACTGTAGTGAAGGTGCTTTCCATCCCTGCCTATCGCCAGATTCACTGTCAGTCTTTCCTTGGCGAACTGCAGTCACCTCTCTCCCAGCTACTTCTTGGACTTCTACAACTCCTGCAACCAAACACGTTACCTTTCCCTGAAGACAAACACCTAGCTGAGCAAAGCTGATACATTTAAGAGTGAAATAAATGCAACTATAAAATTACCTTTCTCCAAAGAGCATAAAACTTTGAGCACCCAACCAAAGGTGCGAGGTGTGGATTCAGAATAAGACACTGCTCTCTGAAGCTATGCTCTTTTTCCAAGAATCCAAAAGCCACAGAGACAGGAGGGAAAAAAAGGGACATAAAGCTAATGTTTGTGTCAAGTGAACATGGAGAAACCTGGTTCTGTATCTTAGCGAATTATCTAATGGCTGTGTCCCACAATGCACAAGCATTGCTGTGAGAAGGCAGCAGCTCCTCAGCTGCCTTGACCAGGCAGAAAACAGGTTCTGTTGTGCCCCAAGTATTTTTGGTCTTTGCTTGCCAAAACTCAGTTTTCAAAGTATAGAAAAGGGAGGCATCTTCTTTTCCCTGGGTGCTCTGTTCTCCTGTGGTTAGCATAGTTTCCAGCAGCTGGTTTGACTTCCTTCAGGCTGAAATAGAATTGAAAACTGATCTTACCAGGTTCTTACCAAAAATAGCTAACAGAAATTTCTGGGCCAGGCACTCAGTGCCACAACAGTGTCACCAGCTGCTCAGTAGTTCCTTGCTTTGTATGATCTCGTTTTACATATAGGAATATAATGTGTTTCAGGAATGAGAGAGCCATTAATTTTATGGCATCTTTGCCTGATCATTACAGCTGATTGAACTTAGGAACAGACACATACTGCTGAAAAGCAAGCAGAGGAATATTTGCTTATTCATCAACGCTACTTAACACATTCCTTTACTGGGCTGTTTAACTCCTTACCGGTATCTAGAGTTGATTCCTGTAGCATTTTCAAACATTCCTGTTTGTATTTGTTCCATCCTGTAGTGGTTTTTTCCAGCAGAGATCCTTTGGCCTGGGAGTGAAAATACTGTACATGAGGAAAATTAGTTAGAACCTTGTGGTCTTTAATAGCAAGTTTCTTTCCATTATAAGAAATTTCAGAGGAGAGGAGAGAAGAGGACAGAGATGACAATGGAGGAACGGTAGATAAAAAGGGAGGTAAAGACAGACATTCCTACTCCAGGAATCATAGAATCACAGAAACAAAGAAAGATTTGGTTTAGGGGGGAGATTAAAGACCACCTAGTTCCACTCCCTCACCATGGGCAGGGACACCTTCCTCTAGCCCAGGTTTCTCCAAGACCTGTCCAACCTGGCCTTGAACACTTCCAGGGATGGGACACCCACAGCCTCTCTGGGCAATCTGTACCAGTGCTTAACTACTCTATTAATGAAATTTCTTCAGTTGCTGTCTTTGCCCAAACAAGAAATGTATTTCCATAGTGCTATATTGCCACAGATTTTTTTTCGATTTCTGTGAAGTCTCTTTTAAAAGATCCACACAGACATTTAATTGCTGGAAACTGTGGGGGTGCCCTAAAACCTTGGCATTCATTCCTCTACTGTAGAAAATGTGTACTAATCTTCACTAACTTTACAGTCTTTCCAGGCTTTTTACAGTCAACTTGTGCCAAGGTCAGCTAATATTTCCTGTGGATTTATGTTTCTGCTAGTTTAATTTAGGAACCTGATTGATGATAATTTTGTGGGCTGTTTATTTATAGAGTATTTTTAAAGATAATCAAGCACACCTGTTTAAATAGTACAGCCAAAAAAATTTAAAAATTAATATGACAGTAATGAATAAGCTTTGTTATTCAACTACTGAGTCCTTTCCTCTGGTGCATTCTGTACTCCTGTCCAGCATTTCAAGGACCATTTATTTCACCAGCAGCTGCTACTGTGCTACAGATATCTTTCTTTTCCTCTTTTTTTTCTTTTTTTTTTTTTTTTAAGAAACATTTTTTAAAATCTTCGTTTTACTTGCCCATCTGCACCAACTCTGTTGCCCTTTTTGTCTGGACAGAACTCTGTCTTGCTTTTCTCTTGTGCCCATAGGTGAGAAGAGTCTTTGCCCTCAAGATTTCCCACATAATAAAACACAGAATCATCTTTCCCCTTGTCAAAATTCTCTCCATTTAAAACACCTCACACAGATGGATTTTTTATGAGCTTTTGCAAGCACATTTTTCTTTTTTTCTTGGTTATTTGGGGTTTTTTTCTTTCTTTTGTGGAAGTGTGTTTGCACGTTTGTGGGGCTTTGTGGGATTCTTTTTGGGTTTTTTAATATATTTTCAACATCTAATGTTATATCTAGTATCAATATATAATGTCTATGTTTTACATATTTTCAAAGCTGGCTTTGTATGGGCCTTCCTGCCTGATCTTCCTCTTCCAGAGGAGATCAAGAATTCCTTTAAATTCTGAAAAGCTTCATTTCTGAAGAGAGTTTAGTCTGGAATATGATTAAGTTGATGTGATCTGTTTAAAGAGAATAGAAATAAAAGCTCTTCAAGAAAAATCTCCCTTTTTCTAGTGGAGCCTTGAAGACAGGCTTACTTTAGGCTTTAGTCAGTTTAATGACAGCAGATTCTGCAGAGCCCCCTCTGGAAATGGACCATTGCATGATTACAAGAGCTGTCTCCTCTGCTTGGCTGCTCCTGTGCTGGCTGGCTCCTGGCTCCTTGCTATCGTGGTTTAGGAATGGTATTCTCCAAATTAGAACTTCCAGTGAAACCATGAGCCACTTCCTCTCCCCTCTCCAACTGGAGGCACAAAGATCATGGGATGAGGTAAGAGCAATTTACTGGAAACAGCAATGAGATAAAAAAGAGTAACAGCAACGGCAACCAAACTAATGACAGAGGGAACACGAAAAGATTATTCACATGGAAAACCACCCCTGACAGTAGGCAATAGCAGATGGGTCCCAGTACCGCGTTTTCTTGACTGGAAAGAATCCCTTCTTCTTGGAAGAGAGTCTCTTCCCCTGCCCCAGCAATGATGTGAAGCGGTATAGAATAATCTCTGGGTCCTGGCCATGCGCCCTCCTAGCTACTGCAAAAATTAACCCTGCCCTGGCTGAAACCAGGACACTTGCTCTGGCTCTTTCTCTTTGCCTGTTCACCCTTTGCTTTGTTCTGGAAACTTCTGTGCCCAAACATGTTTAGCTGTTCCTAAAAACACTCTTTTCTTTTCTGGGTGAAGGTGGGCTGAGAATACAAGTGAAGCAAAAAAGGGCATTGATGTCCAAATAGGCACTTGTTTTGACAGACAAATTCTGGCATGTTGTATGGGAGAGGGTTGCTGCATTTATAAGACATGGATGGCTCTTTGGCCACAGAAACACAGGGCTTGAGGAGATTTTCAGTAGTGATTGAAAAGAGACTGAGAGTAGAGCCTTAGGAGCCCTGCTTGGACATGCTGGCCTTGAGTTCCCCCCTTGGCGCTGGGAAGCAGGTAAGCAGAAAAGAAAGAGGCCTAAGATGTTAGCATGAAAAGGTGAAGTGAGGGATGTATATCACCAGTTGCTAGCAGAGAGGAAAAAAATTAAATTTATCTCCAAAGATAAAATTATCTCTAATATCAAATCTACTGTTAAAAAAAAATTCCCAGCTATAGACAAATTTTACATACCGTGACTGAAGTGTTTAGGATGTGGCAGACATCTGCCACATACACCTTAACAATGTAAGGGTTGCAGTTATCCCAAGGGAATCTCATGCTCTCCCTAAATATCCATCTTTCTGGCACATCTTTACCATACAACACTCTGACTGCAGAGGCCTTTTAGAGAGCCGTAGCTGATGATTACTGTTTGGAAAAGCAATGGCTAAAATTAGAAGAATTAAATGCGAAATTGATAGGTGATTTGGGCTGATGAAGAAATGCCCAATTAGAAGCCAAGCAGTAGAGAAAGGATGATGATAGACACTGCTTACAGTACAGTATTAGCACAATGACTTGATCATTATTTATCCAGGAAAAAGAACACCAGCCTAAGCAGCCTCTGTGCAATAAGCCCCCTGGTCTCCTGAAGCCAGAGGCAAGCTAGTAGTCATCAAAAATAAAAACCTCATTACTGGTTGGAAAAGTTACCAATTTTAATAAGCATATTTTGGAGATCAAACATAATATGAGTTTTCTAAAACAATCCTTCTATCAAAGGATGCTTTTCAGCTCCCCAGGAAAACTCAGTTTCCGGTTCTCTGAACTAGACCCTTTTTTAGAAAT
The DNA here is from genome assembly GCA_013396735.1 of Grallaria varia. Classification (NCBI taxonomy): domain Eukaryota; kingdom Metazoa; phylum Chordata; class Aves; order Passeriformes; family Formicariidae; genus Grallaria; species Grallaria varia. The sequence goes on from VWZG01006610.1 coordinate 134,291, forward strand.
TGCCTTTCCCACATGCTTGGTTGTCCTGCACTTGTCTGAGCTCAGTGATGTGCTAAGGGCTGGGATTTATAACCAGAAAAATGTATGGCTGTGAACTTCACCTGTATTTGTTTCTTTGAACCTGTGCGGTTTTTAAAAAAAAAGAAAAGAAATCAAAACAAGAACAATGTACACTATGAGCTAGCTCTTACCTAGGATCATTATTTCATGCATGTTTTTACTGTCTAAAATGTTATATGCTCAATACTCTGCTTTTATTCTCTCAGCTAATTTCCAGACACCCTGCCTTAAGTTACAGGAAGTAGAAAGACTATAATTATTCTTCCTCTGATGGCTTTGTAAGATAAGGAGAGAATATTTACAACAGCCATGAGAAAGGAATGCATGTTTCCAAAATAAAAAGCATCTTGACATTTCCCTCATGCAGGCCTAGAAATGCTGGGAGCCAGGGCAGATTTTTCAGACACTCATGGGTCAGTGAACCCCATTGGAAGAGGCAGAGAAATGGAGATGATGCATTTGTAGACACGACTTTAAGACAGAGTTAAAGGGAGAACACTTCCGTTTGTAATAAACAAATGCGTTAAAGCACCCAGGAAATACAAAGAAAACCTCACAGGGGCTACCTGTCTGCTTGCTTAGTTCCATTCCTGGGGATGAGATTGACACACAGGCATGAAGAAGTTCACTCAATCAGTCTGAGGAGCAGTTTAGGCCTAAATGAAAGTTCCACAGCACTTCCTTATGGAATTGTCCATTTCTTCAAAGTTGCAGGAATGGTCAAATAGCCAATTCCTGGTCACTATTGATGCAAATACTTGTGAGATGTTTGTTTTCCTACCATGAACTTTCTGATGAAAAAAAATCTAGTCTATGTAAAACCACTCACTGATCTGAAAAATTAATTCTCAATATACTTAGAAAAACATATACAAAAAATTAAATTACTAATCAGAACAGAACAGTTTTCCCAGAGCAGCTGTGAATGCCCCAACCCTGGAAGTGTTCAAGGCCAGATTGGGTGGGGATTGGAGCAACCTGGTCTAGTGGAAGGTGCCCCGACCATAGCAGGGAGGAATAAGGACCATTTAGACCACAGAGAAACATGAACACTTTGGCAGAGCATGCACCGTGATAGAAATTAAGTGTCATGAGCCACCAGCTGAAAATTACAGAAGCAAAGAATCAATTAACCAGGAAAATACCTTTGAGATGATCAAGTCCAACCTATGACTGAAACCCACCACGTTAAGTAGACCATGGCACTAAGTGCCTCATTCAGTCTTTCCTTAAACACCTTCAGGGACAGTGATTCCATGATGTCCATAGGTAGCCCATTCCAATATCCAATCACCCTTTCTGTGAAGAACTTCCTAATGTCCTAAATGTTGCAGTACAGAAGGATATTGAGATTTCTGGAGTCGTACATACAAGGGAAGATGTCGAAAGGGAGTACAAGACAATATTAATGAGGAGTACTTGTCCCTAGCACAAATCTGTCTGGATAATATGACTAAGTCTGATGGTCATACCTCAAAAAAAAAAGATGATAAATATGCACATTGCAAGGAAAGTGCTAAAGTGGTCTTAATTGTTGATTTAAAAGACTAAGAAATCCCTCTAGATCTATGTTGTCAGAGAAATGATAAACAGATATTCAACAGCAAACAATGATATCTTGAATCACAGAAATTTGTTAATTGAGCATCAGGTACTAACACAGGGACTACCAATAAAAATATCTTAAAAAAGCTTTTCATACATGACTATTCAGTCTGCAGTGGCTTCCATTCTCTCTGGAGAGAGGACATATATGTAGAGAAAGGCCAAAGAACACTGGAATTGCCTGGGAATGAGGAAAATCAGCTTTCTTTCCCTTCTCGGCTTAAAAAGGCATGATGCAGGTGCCCCAGGTAGGTGACTTCAGTGTTTTTGGTGGTGGACATCCTCCTAAGGCTTTTCTGTGTTAACTGCATTGAGAGTTATTCACTGTCCTGTGAGAAACAGAGAATCTTGGAATGTCCCAAGTTGGAAGGCATCCACAAGGATCATCGAGTCCAACCTCTGGCCCTGCACAGGACCACAGAATGGTTTGCGTTGGAAGGGACCTCCAAGACCATCTTGTTCCAGCCTCCTGCTGTGGGCAGGGACACCTTCCACTAGACCAGGTTGCTCTAAGCCCCATTCAACCTGGCCATGAACATTTCCAGGGCTGGGGTGCGGGTCCTGTGGCTATGTTCTGAGAAGACCAAACAAATAGCTCTCTGCAGCTGATACAGATCATAATTACAAATCCCAGCAAGGTTTTACTATGATCTAAGTTTTAGGCTACTCAGTGCTATCAAAATTTAGATACAGTGCACGTTCACTAGTAGAAACAGACTTTCAGCTAAATTTCCTGTGATCTCAAGCAGTGGCAACATGCAGTTCTGCATGGCTTTTGATCTCAGTTTTATGTTTCAGTTACCATTCAGCCACTGCATTTAAACAGGACTTCTGACTCAGGAGAAATGAAACTCCAGCATCCAAGACAGAAGCTCAGAAAGTCTTTTGCCCTATCCTGGACATCACTTCAGGTTGTCTGAACTTTTGCTAGTCTCCAAGGAACCACCTCAGCCCGTGAGCCTGCAAATGTGCTTGCACCAAAGTTGACCCATACTGAAATTTAGTCAAAACTCCCTACAAGAATTGACAATTTATTTAGTTTGCTCAGAGCCCACCAACTGCACCAAGATGACACCATTGTTTAAAAATATGTTTGATGCAGCAGAAAGTGCTGCCTGAAGGTTTCATTTAGGAAATGGATTGTATAGGGTTTCAGACTGACTTAAATTTAAATTTTTCATAACTGACCACAGTATAATCAGGATTTCAACCCTTGTACTAAGCTAACGGTGAAACGACATGTTTCTGTTTATTCAGACTGTGCAACTGTGGACAGAAAAACCCCTTCAGTTCAGGTATAAACTAGAAATAAAAACTTTTATATTTTCTTATTCTTTCAGCCATGGTCTGGGTTTGTTATTTTTCTTACCTATTGTAATGGGTTGACCCTGGCTGGATTCCAGGGACTCACTAAATCCTTTCTGCAACTAGACAGAGGAGAGAGATCATTTACTTATTACCTTTACGGGCAAAAACAGACTCAAAGTGAGATAATCCCCAAATTTATTACTAATAGGATAAAAGCTAAAGAGTGCGAAATGAAACAGTCTGAAAACACACACACACTTTCCCCCCACCCCTCCTTCTGACCATGGGGGTTGCAGTCAGTTGCAGTTGCTGCCGCTTGCAATGGGAGCCCCCAGCCCTCGGGGTCACTCCTCCATGGGGTGCAGTAAAGGTTGAGTCCCTGCACCCCAATGGGCCTCCGTGGGTTGCAGGGGGACATTCTGCTTCACCACGGTCTTCACCACGGTTTACAGGGGACCACAACTGAGTCCATCCCCTGCTCCATGGGGTCCCTCCCATGGGACACAGTCTTTCATGGGCCTCTCCAACGTGAGTCCACCCCTTGGGCAGCAGCTCTCCCACATCTGCTGTCCCGAGGGTCACTCCTCCATAGTGGTCAGTCCTTCATGGATGAGATGTACCAATGTGGGCCCACACATAGGGCCACAGCTCTCACTCGGGTCAAACCTGCTCCAGTGTGGGTCTGCCTCTCCATGGAGCTGCAGGTCTCCTGCTCCAGCGTGGGTCTGCCTCCCCACGGGTCCACAGGTCTCCTGCTCCAGCGTGGGTCTGCCCCTCCACAGGCCCACAGGTCTCCTGCAGGACTTTGCTCCATCCTGAGCCTCCCACAGGGTCACAGCCTCCTTTCAAGCATCCACAGCTCCTGCCCGGGCTCCTCCATGGGTGCAGGGGGGTCTCTGCACCCCCATAGTCCCCCATGGGCTGCAGGGGTTTCAGCTCTGAGTCCTTTCCGCTGCTCCCATGGACTCCTTCCTCTGCCCCCTTCCACACCGATCTTGATGTCTGCCTTGTTATCCCATGTTCTCACTCTCTGGAATTTCTTCTGCGCAACAACCTCCAATTCTTCAATATGTTATCACAGAGGCATTACTGTGATCTCTACTTGGCACAGCCCTGGCCAGGAGCCAGATGTCTCTCCTGGATCTGGCTATCATTGGCTCAAATAGGACAGGGGAAGCTTCGAGCAGCTTCCAACAGAAGTCACCTCTGTAGCTCCCCAACTACTAAAATTCAGCTACAGAAACCCAGGACACCTATAGAGGTTTTTGCTAGAAAATACAGATATAGTGATTTATGAATGTTATCCCTTTAAATTTTTCTTTCTTATGAAATAAAATAGAAAGAAATACAGCACACATTTCTTTAAACAAGCTGCAAGACCACTATGACAATTAATTCACTGTGACTTATAGTCTTGTGAAGTTTTGATCTTGCAGAAGTACTTGGGAGATTTTCTGTTAGCATTCATGCAACCAGTCTTTGACTAAGGTGTCTCACATGCCTGAAAGTTGTTTCATACAGATGCAAACCTACTTCCTTAAAAAGCCAGAAAAATGAAGATGAATAGATAGAATTGCCTTATAGCTTTCGGTTTAGACTAAGTCTGTTGATTGAACTAATGCCTATGTACACTTTTTTCATAGAAATGTACCCTGAATCTATATATTAATTTTATTCAGTTGAATTGAAATTTGCCACATATTACTAATTGTTTTTAAAATTTATTCAAATCAGTTATTTATTCAAATAGTTATTAATAAATAATAACTGTTACAAACCTAAGTGAAAATTTCCGTGAAGTGGATTATACTGAGATGTTTGTCATTGAATGCCTAAAGCTCTCCCAAATTATAAGGCAATATAGAAGAAAGAAGTAAGCATTCAGATTTCTTGTGGATTTAGCAAAAAAAAAGTAGTGAATAGTTTAGTGGATGTCTACAGGAAATAAAAGTAGAATTCACATATAAATTTACTAGCCTTCTGTAGGAAGGTGAGGTGCTGAATGAAACTAGTAACACCAGATTTCACAAATGGGAGATTCCATGCTCACCCCTCATACAAGGGAAAGGCTAAAAGGTAGTGCCAGAAACAAAGCAAAGCTGGTTTTAGAACAGAGAAAAAGCAGTAGAAAATAAACATAATTCACATTAGTATTGATATCTGATAGGAAAACTGAAAATCAAATGTAATTCCATACTGATCAATAGTGATATGAAAAGATATTGTATAAATGGTTGTAAACACAATTTGTAAACACTGGGAATGAGGATTAATAGAAGAAAGTTGTAATAAATTACCTAGTCAGAGTGTGTTCTAATATAAAACTCTACAGCTTTGGAGCCAACATTTCTTATGACTAATTTGTATTAAAAATAAGTTGTTACATCAGGATTTTGGAAACAAATATGCTGTTTGTGAAGGTTAAAATGTTATGTGGTAGGAATCCACTTTTATACTGTCCATTATTAATTATTGAATTAGCTTACCTGTTTCACGAGAAACAGCATCATGACGGAGCTGGCAGATGTGGGAGATAGTCTGGTCCAGAGTTCCATGCTGGAAGAGAGACAGAAAAGTGTCGCCATGCCCATTCTAATAAATTTTCCCCAATATGCTGCTATTTCACTCTACTACAGATCAATTGTATCACTCTGTTCTGTACCAAAAAAAAAAAAAAAAAAGGGCAAAAAAATCTTCTTTTCTGAGTGCAGCTGTTCCACGAATCGTCTCTACAAATAAGTGAGGAACTGTCCTGAACTGCCTAAGCTTGCTAGACTCCAGCTACATTTTGGTTTTTTTCCTGATTTAAGGCAGAGAGCTTACTCTAAACTGCACAGCAACTTTGCTTACTGTAGTTTGTCCAATAGCCAATAAGAAGTCAGAAAACTATTAAAACATTAAAGGGCTGTTCCTGTTCCCTTGAAGCTCCCTGAGAGTTTTGCCAGTGGTTTTGCCAGAATGAAATCCAGCTCCATAAATGCACATATATATTTATGCACAGCTAACAAAACCATGAAAAATTCCTTAGAACACAGAAAAACTTTGTGTAGCAAGCTTGCTGACTCTAGTCGGCTGTTAGAAAGCAGCTAAATAGTATCTGGTTTTATGCTGTCTGAGAGTGTTTTGTCAAATATGCACAGCCAGTGCAGGATGAGGGGGAATCCAAATTTGCAAAAAAATTTGTTACCAGCAGTTAAAGTTTTGCTACAATTCTTGTGACATTTAGTGTTTTCTTCGCAGCTTTAGTCGCCGGGTTGGAGTAGAGTGAAAAAGAATTTCAGCTTTAATTTTCAAAAAATTGTTTGCCTTTTTCTAGTTGTAGAGAAAGGCTTGCATATATTAAGAAATCGTTGTATTATGGAGGTTTAGAAAATAAAATAATTTATAATACTTTATATATATATATATTATATATAAGTATAATAATTTTAGGGTCTAACTTACAATTGTCATGCTTTGAATTGGGAATAAGAAGGGTCCAAAGGATATTGCCTCAGATACCTGTTTCCAAGAGTAATGAAACTTCTGGATATTTGTATTGAAGGATGGGTCATGTCCTTTCCAGAATCAGAGAATCATTGAAGCATTGTCCAAACACTTCTGGAGCTCTGGCAGGTTTGGAGCCATGCTCACTTCTCTGGGGAGCCTGTTCTAGTGCTCAGCCCCCCTTTGAGGGGATCACCTTTTCCCAATACCCAAGCTCAAGCTGTCCCGACAGCGCTCCGGCCATTGCCTACTGCGAGGGAAACTTATGGACACCATGAACTGACCAACATGATCAAGGCAATGCCGTTTATTGTTGTGAAAACACCCCTTCAATAACCCAGATAGCACACACACTGCAAACCACCCTGTGACTGGTTAATACGAATAACACACAACTCTATTGGTGTAAAATAAAGTCCTTGTGACTTCTCTCTGTGGCCGATGTTTTTCAATCTTCTGCTGCAATTTCTCTAAGTTTACATTCTTGTCCCTGTTGATCTCCACAGAGGCTTCTTACAAGCAGCTTCTCACTGCAGTCTTAAAGGCCTGCCAGCATAGCTGCATCTAAAGCACTGAGGTCGCTCACATGTCCATTTTCTGCAAGAAGTTTCCCAGCAATTGCCTTGGCCCCTGGCACCGGCGCTGGCACGGAGGGCAGGGCTCAGCGCCTGCCCTCTCACCGCCCTGCAGGGGAAGCTGCAGGCCCCGGTGGGGTGTGACCTCGGCCTCCCTCAGGCCGGACGGCCCCGGCTCCCTCGGCTGCCCTTTGCATGGCACCTCTGGGCTCTTCCCCATCTTTGTCTCCTTCCTTTGGACACTCGGTAATAGTTTTAGATCTCTCTTAGTTGTGGCATCTAAAACTGACCCCAGAACTTCCGATGAGCCTGTCCCAGTGCCGAGCAGAGTGGGACAATCCCCTGCCTCTCCTGACAGGCACTTCCAGGGCACTGCTGGGTCATTTCATTTTGCTGTTGGCCAGGACCCTCAGGCAGGAGCAGCTAAGCTGGAGAACAAGCAGAAGTGCCACCCTGGGACTGTGGTGGCCAGCAGTAGCCCAGTTTTCAATGACAGACCTAGGTTAAACCCAAACAGCGTGGCAGATACACCCTGCAGCACACCCTGGCCACCACTGGGACCTGACTTCCTCTCTACACATGTGACAAAACTCTCTTCTGGAGGCATCCAGGAGGCGAAGGGCATGATGTACACCCATGTCTCATCTTTGCATAAAATCTGGATGTGGTAAAAAAAGAGTACCTGGACTTGGGGTGTGGAAGTGCTCTTCAGAGTGGAAATGCATCCACCCCACTCCAGCAGCCTGGCAGTTGGACTTTATCATCCTTACAGGTCACTTCCAACTGAGAACATTTTGTGACTCTCTGATTCATTGAGGGCACGGACTCTACGAGCATGCGAGTCCCCGCATTTTCTCCACTGGTAGCTAACACTCAGCAGCTGAGGTTGTTCGTTAGTTATTGACATCTACAAGTAGTCAGTTTTTACCTGCTCATTTCTAAAAATCATCTGAAGTTTAAACCTGAAGGAACTCTGTGATCCCCGTCTAGAATTAATGCTTCTCAGGACTAGGTCAGAGAAGGAGACCACAGTGTTTTGTAATGACACTAAGAAATTGCAGCCCTAGGTAGTAAAGACAGAAGGCAGAGCTGAATTTTGAATTTCTGAGTTACTGTTCAGAATTTTTACTAGTACACTGTAAGTGAGGAAGGTCATACTGCTGAATGCTCACCACAGCTGCCCACCCTCGTGCCCTCTCAACTTTACTCCAGCAAAAATCACTGCATATAACACTTTGAAGGAGGTCCAGCTAATATATTTGCTACTCTTGTATTTCCTTTTTTTTTTTTTCACAGTTTGACAGAACTAACCGATAAATGCTTGTGCAATAGATTTCTCCTATTGTATAGAGCATTCTTATATGAGGAATTGATTTGAAAGTTGTGGTACCAGCATTGCTACGTCATGAGCAGAAAACTGTCTCCATGAAATCCCTTAGACTTGCAGCTGTCAACCAGAAGGTATCAGTGGTTTTACAGGCCTCAGAATATGTTTGAATACAGCCATACGCAGATTACTCATGAGAATAGAAACACAGATAAGTGTTAATCCTTAGAAGGACTTCCCTCCTTTCTTCCCTGGCACCAGTCCTGTTCCCCCACTTGCTGGGCAGTTGATAATGCTGTCCAGAAGCAGTGTCGATGCACAGAGGATTTATGTGTAGTTCACAAATGCTATATCCTTGTTAAAATGCAGTAAGACAATGATGTAGAAAATAATAACTCCTTGCTCAATCTATATCTGACTTCAGGGTTGTGACATTTGCTCTGCCTTTTTAGTCCAGACCTGCTTGGTCTTTTAGTCTCTTGCAGGCCAGGTCTGTAAGCTGAGCTCTTTGTAACAGCCTACAGCAGGCATTTATCACGTTCCTTTGAGTTCCATGCTGGGATTCATCAAGCCACATGCTTCTCCAATTCTGACATCTTTGGGTAGAGAGTTGTCTTAAAAATTCAAACTATTTTCATTAGAAGACTTACGTATAAGTTCTGTGTCTGTCCTGTGGTATCATTCTCCTCTAGACATGTGTTTTGACTTTAGAGTTGTAAAGTGAAGCAGACACTAACACTCCTGCTCTTTTGGTTCTTTGCATCACTTATTTGCATCATCAAACAGGCAGGAAAAACAATATATATAACATGTAAAGGAGGGAAATATTTCCTAGATGAAGGGAAAAGAAGTGCTATTTCATAGAGAGAGCAGATGCACAGACAAAATGAGGATCATTCAGCATTTTCTTTACTGTTTCACCTAACTTAGGCAAAACCTGTATTATGTGTTCACAGAGGCAGACTGGACAGTGCCCAGGAACCCATCAATAGCAAAATCAGGAAACTTTCATTTGTCACTGGTGGAACTTCGGGCATATGCAATTGCCTTTCCAGTGTTCTTGGGCAGTGCTGCAATGGCTGCGAAATGCTGTAGCTTAGCAGCTGGTTTTAGCTCTTCAATAATTTCTTCCTTGTAAGAGTCACAACTGTATTCAGTTTAAACAGTGTTCAGTATAACAGGAGCATTTATTTATTTTTTTATTCATTTTATTTCTTAGCTATTAAATATAAAGGTTCCATCAGACTCTGTTGATCAAAGTAAATGGGCATAATTTTTTTGTATAAATAAAACCTTTTTGGTTTCATCCTGGGGTTCTTCCAATGCTTTTGTGTTTTATATTTTTACTCCTGTGATTCATGGGACAAACTATAATTTATTTTCCCACTTCCTCATATTTCTTTCACAACACATTACTGCCAAACGACACTGTCTTATATCCTTAATCCCTCCTGCCACATGATTTCTGGTCATGCCCATATGTCTGCTCTTCGTCTTAACTCCTAAGCTGGTACAATTTTCTGAGAGGAATGAAGAATGGGATGGTAAAGACAGGCAGGTGTTTCACTAGGCAGATAGACACATACATTTGTAAAAGGTTGTTTCTAGAATAATTGCTATGCAGTCCTGGAGGATGCCAACCTCAGTCCCAGAAACAGACAGACGACACAGAGCTTCAGCAGCATTTTCTCTCAGTTTTCTCTCTTTAGCCTTCTCTATTACAGCATTCAGTAGCAGTTACTGGTGTGAAGGGACAAGAAAAGTTGCCAAACCTTTCTGTACAGGAGAAAGCAAAGGGGATCTCTGCATCCGCTTCAACAGCCCCGATGCGAACAACAACCAAGCTGTGCAGTATATTTGGGAGACAGGAGATGACAAGTTTGTTGAGCGAAAGTTTCATGCTGGGATTTGGTATTCCTGTGAAGAAATGATAAATGAAGAAGGTGAGTAAAACCATGTAAACTTATGAACGTAATCAGAATTCTTCCTGCTTTTTTGGTATCCCCTTCCCCACTGCTGCACTATCATGTAAGCATTTTATTGTATTCATACCCTTAAAAAGTTGCTCTTCTCTGGCAAAGGGAACCTTAGAGGGTACTATATAGTCAATTTCTAAAGAATTCTTAATAAAGGTTGCAAAGAACGTTAGAGTGACAGGTTGTGGTACAGATGAAAATTTATTTATTTATTTTTCATTCTTCTAACCATAACAACAAGTTAAATTACTTTAGAAGGAAAATGTTTCATTTTCTCTTGGTCAAAAATGATCATACTTGTCTTAAATGATTGTTTCTGAACCTATATGGCAACAGAAAAAAGCACGAACTGATCCCTTTTTGTTTTAAAAATCATTTGTAGTAGCAAATCTGTGGGATCGAAGTTAGTTCTGGATTTCCTCTTGAGCACAAGTATTTCTACTTTCTTACTGTGATCTCACCTACTATAAATCAAAGTGGAAGAAGATTCTTTTCATCCTGCAGAAACATGATTTGGAGTCTCACCTGTCAAAAGTGGTGACATTTAAGTGAGTCTCATTCTGCATTGTAAATGTCTGTAGAAAGAAACAAGCTTGCCATTTTAGAAACTTTCTACTTAATTTTGGATCTTTCTATAAGGGAATTATTGGTTCAAGAATTCAAGCATTTATTGTAAATGCAGATCAACACTAATTTTTTCCCCTTATTGTCCTGATCAGTTTACATATGACAACTAGAACAGGACTTCAGAGTCATCTGTGCTAAAAAATGCAAATATTTTTGCAGTCACCTGTCCTGAAGATCCAGTTCCACCAGAAGGTCTTGTAAGTTATGCAGTTTTAAGAGGCTAAATGCCAAAGTTCAGAGAAAACTGCTTGTCCTAAAGATACCTTTCAGGCAGTGCTTGCTATGAATACCAGGATTGTGTAATTTGTACATCTGCTGTAGCTACTTCATGTTTTCCAATTTGGTGCAGTTAGGAGCTGGAAAAAAACACCCAGCATTTTCAGACCAGAGCAGAATTAATTCCAAGAGCTTTGTTCACAGCATCTGTGGGGGGTCAGGAGGTCACATGGGTTTGAAAATCAAAGCTTACAGAAAGAAATTGAAATGAAGCTTTGAAGGAATTTGGGTGCGCAGCAGCCTTGTTGCTTTAAGGAGAGCAGCTCTCCTCTCATGGAGAAGATTATATGTAGGATGACAGTCTTCCAAGGGAATTGATGATTTTCCTATTTTGGCTTTCACAGCTACCAGCTTTTGGAACTCATTTCATAGCCATTCTCTATCTTCCAGGCTCTGGTTGTACTTTAAAACAGTCTGTAAGGATTCTCTAGCTAAGCCCCAGGAGGAGATTGATGTACCAGGCACTTTGTGTACAAATACACATATATCCTCTCTCAGTTTCTGCTTTTATGATAGATTTTGCATTTTCTTCTTTCTATTAATCTATTTCTTTAGATCATTACAGAACACAAAGTAATCCTGGGTTTGGGTTTTTTTTTCAGGTGAGAAATGTAGAAGCTTTATCAGTCTGACTCCAGCTTCTGATCGAGGTAGATATGCATACTTTTTGTGCAATCAAAACTTTCCTGATCACATTTACCAATATAAGTATTCTGCACTTTAATTTCAAAAATGCTATCTTTAATCCCACATGGACTTTTTGTCCTTTATTTAGTTTTTCAACTACAAAATGAGATCCATATTACTTAAAATATCAATCCTTGTCTTTTGGCAGACACACCATTTGAATATGAATGGCTTTTGAAATTATTTTGAATATGGGTACTAGAAGTCAAAATTCCTAAGTTTTTGCCCTTTTTTTCATCATGCCTCCATATTCAGTCAGGAATTCTGTGACCTGCACCACGAAGCCAAGAGGTCAGAGGGACAGGGAGGCTGTGAACATTCACCCTTGTATGCTGAGGGGACTTGATGGAAATGTGCTGTGGACCAAACCAGCCTTGATGTCAGCCTTGAAACTCCTCCCTGCGCCTCACAGAGAGCTGTGAGAAGGCATTTCCATTCTCTTCTTCCAAGGAAGGATTCATATTCCTATAAGACATTCCTGCAGATGCTGTTAAGTGTCCCCTCTCTTGCCCAATCCCCAGTGTAAAAACATCAGTTCATCACTGATCTAACCAGAACATTCACTTTGCAAGTGGCTGATGCAGGGGAAAAAAAAAAAGTATTTTTTTCCAGGGCACTGGAAGTGGATTATTTTCCTGGATATGCAATTTCTTCCCCTCTGGGAAGAAGAAATACTCGGTCTCTGAAGGCTAGTCTTCTTTCCACCTATTGCAGCTTGTCACTGTATAGTAATAATTCAAGAGTTTTGTAGCATGAAAAAACCATAGAAATGGGTGTCGTCACACAGATATGTTCCTCAGAAGTGATGGGTGTATTCTGGGCCCTGCCCTAAGAGTTCCCCACAGGGAAAACTGCTGGTGAATATTGTGCTGAAACTAACTCTGGGAAAAGCATCCACAAGTGTTATAGGTCAGAACAAGACAGCCAAGTACGGCATCTAAGTACATGAAAACTAAACTTAAAAGCTCTCCCTGAGCAGTGAAATCCTCTGTGGAAATGGGCGCCTGCCCTGCACAGGAGAAGAGCAAGTTTGTGTTCTGCACGCCTGTGGTTGCTCTGTGCACAAAACTCAGGATGAAGCAGGCTCACCCTTCCTGAATTTATCACTCGTGGGTCTCATACACAGCCACAATCACCGTTGTTCAGTGCATATGGAATGATGGCTCAGTGACCGAAAATGTTAAGGTGCAAGTTCTCACAGCTGGAACAGCAAAACTGTTGGGCAGTGTAACATCTGGAGTTCCTGAAGAAAATCACAATTTTTCAATGAGACAAAGATTTCCTGGAGAAATAAACCTTGCCCAAGAGTGTCCACACATAGCCTGGCTCAAGAATTTCATGTTTAAATGGCCTGTGAATAAGAGAAGTCCCACAGACACTGTCAAAGCCAGCAGTAGGGGTTATTCACCACTTAGTAGTGTCAAGGACATGTCTTAACAATGGTTTGATTTTTAAGTTATGATAGTTCTCATACGTCTTCATGTGATGTCACTATTTGAATCTGTAACCAGGTGTGTCCAGGCACACTTATTTGTTTCTAAAAGAGTTTTGGGAAGGCCATTTGCCAGTTCTTGTCACTGTGAATCTGGACACAAGAAGGCCTTCTGCTCCTGGCTGTGGGACATTAGCACACTAAAGGTCAAACAGCAGGCTGAGAGACTTTAATGGAAGGGTTAACTTCTTGCATAAGATGCAATTACTGCATATCCAAAAAGAGATTAATTAGTCGATAACGAGAGAAATGAATCTCAGTGAAACCTGGAGACTGTCTGGGCTCATGAACACTTCTCTGTCCAAAAAAGTCCAGATCCTGTTTGAGAGAAAGTTAAACCCATGGGAAAGATTTCATGTAATTACTAGACCCACAGCCAGTGTGGCTATGGGCATGGCCTCAGAGTTTGTTAGCGGGTTGACACGGTCTGCTCTTCCAGTGGACTTCTCTCTGGACTCAGAACCATCAACAGCTAGATAATCGGATAATAATTCTTTCTTTTTATATAAAGGTTGGTTCATGGTGGTCTTAGGGTAGCTGCTGAGTATAAAACCATACTGTCCCACTTCGTACTGTAAGCTTCCAAGTGTAGAGCAGGACCACACAACTTCTCGTCGACTAAACGGCCAAGTCAGTAGAGGAAATTATAATTCAGGGTATCCATTGACATTTGAAGCCTTCCTGTTTATGTTATCATAGCATCCTCACAGACTTTGAGATTCTGTTTAGTGCTGTATGAACAATATAAATGAAGACAAAGGAAATGGTGAAAATGCTATATGACTGCTTATAATATCAGTGCTATTGATTTGGTTTCCAGGGGTTTTATGGCTGTCTATTGTAGCAGAGCTTCTCTACATCATTTTGCTTCTGACGGGAAACATTCTTATGTCAGTAGAAATGTGTTACTACAGTTCTGTCATGGATGGGCTAAAGATCAACGCCTACTCTGCAGTAGTCACCGTATTAGCAGGTACAGTTCAGTATCTCAATTAACTACATTCAGAATAGTCTTCCATCTGAAAATTAGTAAGTGTCCAAGTTACAAAACTCTTGCAATACCTGTGTAGACACTAACAATATAAGATGAAACAAAAAACTATGGAAAAATAGTATTTTCAATTAATTATTTCTTAATATTATTTATTTTGTATTTTATATTTATAGCTTTAGCTTTTTTAAATTTAGTTATTTAAATGTCATAATTTTTAATTTCATTGCAGGCCAGTGCAAATTAAACTTCAGCTACTGGAAACAGTAGCTATATTGAAAGCACATAATTAAGAAAGTCCTGTCACAGTATTTAACTGTTGTTAAAAAAAATCACATTAAAGCTAGTATTTGATTTCTCAGTTCCCTCAGTCTTTAGTTCAGACTAAACTAAATTCTAAAATGTATGTCCTAACTGGTGCAGAATATGGTGATTTAAAAGAAAAATCTTGCTGTTGACATTTTCTGACTGTAGGTGTTTAGATTTATGATGTCACATATGCGGCTCTTGACTATAGAGAAATTATTCTAATTTGTGAGTGTTTTCTCTTAAATACATAAGCACTGTTAGTTAACTCCACTGCTATGAAATACAGATTATTGATAACATAGTCCTGTTGCCCCTACTGCCCTTTGATGAAAATGAAACTTAATGGGCACTATGACTGTGCAGGCATATGACTATGCTTGTCTTTTATATCTATACTAGTAACATTTTCACCATTTTTCAGGCACAAAACTGCCTGGAAGTCACCACTGAGATGCTGAGCTTGACTCAGGATTTAATCCTTGCAGCAAGAGCTAACAGGAGAGTTCCAGCACAGGAACTTATGTTCACATGCCTGTGATACGGATTTCTAAGCAGCCAGACTGGGGGAATCAGGGCAGAATTTGTGTGACTCAGCAATGCCTACAACACGCTGCCTCTCTGGTGGGAGATGGGCAGCTGGTCTCTGTTTCCTCATAGCCACATCAAACCACTTTTCCCAAACAGTTCAGTAAGGAATCTGCAATATTGTGCCAGATAACTACCAAATTCAGGGCTTGACAGCATGAAGCCTCTTGGCTTGGCGTTACACCAAGGGTTCTCCTAACTGCCTGTGGGTGGTGTTTCAACCAAGTCCAGTATTTCAGGGAAGGTCATTTCCCAGAAGCTTCTGAAGCCAAGCCACTGTTAGCACTGACTTGTTACTCCTGAGAGCCTGAGGCACACTGCATGCTAGAGAGCAAGCTGTCCAAGAATTCATGAAACAGACCTACTTTAGGAACACCAACAAAATTGAGTCTTGCAAGCTTGGTAAGGGACCATCTGCTTGGAGAAGCTCATGTGTTTTAGGCAGTGGAATAGTTGATAATTCAACGGTGTTTATCAATTTGTAAATGAAATTTGAAACAGAAAAATCAATGTTTACAGGGAAGATCACTAGGGGGAGTTAAAATGCTAAAGGAAAACAGATACTCCCAGACTTAGCCAGTAGCCTACAGGAATTTTGAAAATTAAATTATTCAATATGAGCCTCTTTCACAACCTACATTTTCAGTATGTTTTAGTAAGTGTTGTCCACATTTTATTCACCTACATAACTAATAAATCTGGATGCATTTTCAGTAGTGGGAAAGGACATACAACTTTGGAAAATCTTTCCGCTGACTGACAGGAAACTGTGGGAAATATATCCATGATAATGCAACTGAGCAATACCTTTCTGTAATAGCTGATCCTTGCTCAAGATTATATTACTAAGAAGTTTTCAGAGTATGAGACCCAATTGTCTGCTGCTTTTTAAAATCTATGGGTTGCATGTCCCACTGCTCCCCCAGATTCCTTTGGCATAGAGAATATGTGTTAAGGGAGTGTATGAGTGAGTTAGTGTATTGGCAAATACATGACACATTAAATACTCTTGAATTATAGATGATGATGATGATGGTGTCCAGTATTTTTTGGGTGCTTTATAGAATTCAGATGCTTCATAAAATATTCTTCAGGAGTTCAAGGGACAACTGCAAAAAACTTACAAAGAAGAATGTCCTCAATTTGCATTCTAATGTTATTATAATATTATACTTTTCAGGTCTTCTGGGCATGGTTGCTCACATGATGTACACGACTGTATTCCAGATGACGGTAAATCTTGGTCCTGAAGACTGGAGACCTCACACATGGGATTATGGCTGGTCTTATTGGTACTTAGTGGTTTATATTTGGTTTTTCTATTACATTTCAGTCACTTTACCCTATGTTCAAGGAATGCATATGTAATTTATAAGCATATATGCTTTAGACTGATGTATTTAGAACACTTCAGACAAGATGGTTCAAACTTGAAAATATGCTTAGGTAAAATTCACCTTATTTTGGCCCTGTAGATACCTGAGGAGACCTAGTGAATCTTTTCAGAAAAGGGGCTGTTCAGATTTATTTTGCTACAGAAGTGTGTCTTTGAAAATCCATAAAATCTGATCAATAGCAAGTATTTGAATATTCACGTGCTGGAAACTGCTGCTATTTCCCCAACTGTGACTGAGAAAAATAGTAGGAACAACTTTATTAGGTTCAGGCAAAAGTCAATCAGGATCAACATTTTAGGTCAGAAGACCAGAGCTCAGGCTGATGATCTTGTTCATACACACTATGACAGGTGAGATCACAACTCATATTGTCAGTTGTTCTTGTTGCTCTTTGTACTTCTATTGTACCATTATCAAACAGGAGGTTGTAGCTGCAGGTGGTCTCTATGATGCAGACACACCAGGGCTTTTTGCAGTGAAGTGGAGGTTTCTTTTGTCTTTTGTTCTGTTACTTTACACATTCTTGTTAACTCAGATCTTATTTGAAGGTCAGGGTACATTGTTCTGCCTCTTTCCAGGAGTCTGTTTCCCAAGAAGTTTGTTTGAAGATATTGTTACCTGTGTATAGATGGAGATGTTTCTCTAGTGCTTTCACAGCACTGAAGGATGGGCCTGGTCAGTCCTCCCAAGCTGGAGATCAGCCAGTTCATGACAAAGTGTGTATTTTACCATGGCTGTCCAGCAGATGAGGTGACACAGCACCTGCATGTCATCCACTTACTCAAAGTCGAAAGTGTGATCATGCTTCTGTCAGGAAGAATGGTTCTGAGTAGGTCCAACACCAAGCATGCAGACAACACCCAGGACAATGTCCAGGCCCTACTCGGATGACCTCAACAGATATCACAGGAGGTGTGCAGGATCCTTCTGCCCTTTCAGGTTTACATTTTTCTTCTTTGACTCTCACTGCTTTCATCCATTCATGCGTTTGTTCTTGTAACAATAATTTGGTTTCAGTGTGTTGGAGATCTCTTTTCTGGAAGGTCTCTCCATTTCTTTCATGAATAAGATTGGGTGTGGTTTCCCCCTAAAACCATTAAGAGGAAAGGTCAATGGAAAGAGGGGGAGTGTTTCTTCATTATCTCCCTCTTCCTAGGGGAGTGGAAACAGAAAACTGCAGACTGGTACTGAGGATCCTCTTCCCTCCTTTCCATCCCGGTGGGAGGAGAAAAAAAAAAAACACGCAGCTCACTAGTACTGCCACTGCCACAACCCCATCAATGCCAAGATCACCATCATCATTATGTTAGTCACTGTTGTCATCACTGCTGCCAGTACAGACAGTCTTCTCCTGAGCACTTGAACTAGTGACTTTTACCATGTAGCACACACTCAGGAATTGAGGACTTCATGGCTGCCCTCCAATGATTCAGTGCAGCTTGGGCCACCGAATGCCCCAAGAAATGCTTCTACCAACACAAGACTTTCCAAGACATCCGTACCTGCATACAGGAAGACATTGAGGAGAATGATCTGTGTAGCGCATTTTTTTCTTATCAATTTTATGCTCCATTTTTCTATTAAGATTTCCTTTCCTCTTTCTTTTTTTCTAGGCCTAAATGGCAGCTACATCATCTTGTTTGACAGTAATCTAAAAATAAAGCAAGCCATACATACAGGTTCTTCACTTCCTACTCCCAGCTGTCTCCCTAGTGTTCTTTCTCCTTGTCCTCTTTCATATATAACGTCTCCTTTCTGATAACCTACATTTGCACCTCTCTTCCTGTTATGTGGACATTCATCTTCAGCCTCCCTTAGCTGCTCTCCCAATGACTGCATGTGGAAAACTCATTTGATGGTAAGAGAAGAAGGATGCTGATGCTATTTGTCTTTTACAAGAGAAAAGAGATACCAAAAAAGGGGCATTAATGATTATAACTGACACTCTCTTTCTAATTACCTCAGCATCTACTTGTGGCCAACAAAACCCTGAGAGGGACATAGGCAGACAGACGCACAGGCAAAGACTGCTCTTTTATCGTTGGGACTTAAAATAATCTCCTTAGTAGCAAAAAAATTTTCCCCCCAATCACCAGACGTAGTAGAGCAGTTATTCCTGCAAGAACTACTGAGCCTCTGTCATGAATCTTCTCCCTGCCACAGTGTCCCCTTTGACCTCACATCCAGCTGCTGTGGTCAGGGCTTTTCTTTCATCTGGCCCAAGAAGCACGAAGACTTTTCTTTTTCCTTTACTGTTCTGGAATTGCTAATGATGGAGAGACTAACTCTGTGGTATCCCTGAACATCTCTTCAAAGATTCCTTCCATATTCATGTTTTTTCTTCTTCAGCAGCTTTCCTGGAGGTTGAAAGATGTTTCTGGTATTGATGAATCTCTCACTGTCCTTGTGTTTCTCAGACTGAAGCAATATTTAATCTCTAAAGAACTGCTCTCTGTACTAAATACCCATAACCCACTTCATATGGGATGCTCCATACAGGAAAAAGGAAAATCCATAATCCAATTGAGCTTCTATTGGCATATCTCTTACGCAGATGAAAGCCTGGTCACTTTAGTTTGTTTCCGTATCAAGTCAACCTGTTTAATTGCCCCTTGTGTTCAATGCTCTTCTTACTGAAATTGAATTTCCACAGCAGCCAAACTGCCCTTTATACTCTGGCTCGCTCAGTAACAAGAATCATTTCCTCTCTCAGTTCTTTCTAGTCAGATTGGACACTCCCCATTTTTTGCAAATTGTTTACAGAAAAGCAAAATTTCTGGTAAGTACTTTGAAGAACCATATTAATATCCATAGATTGTCAAAAGAAACCATTTATTTCTGTCTTTTTTTTTCTCTTTTTAACATAATACTGGTCTACAAGAGAATCTGTTCATAATAGATAAATTTCTTGCAATCTTTTCTTTATAGAAGCTCTCTTGAAATGAGTTTCTTATCCTTATGTCATTGAGTCCTTCAAAGAGCTTCAGTTAGGAAAAACACCTTTGAAAAAAGCTGTGCTTCATCTTATCATTTTAACAATTTGTCTACTATTGTGACTGTTCTTCAGTTATTCGGTCAAAAATACCAACTACATGACTCAGGACTACTGAAACCCTGTCCATTTTATCTCATTCCAGAACCTGAATCTTCAGTTCTATCTGCCATGGTTGGCTCAATCCACAGGTTATACAGCACTGGGGGTAGAGCTGCTGTCCCATTCTCGCTTTGTTTGCATGGGGAGGTAAATCTGGTGATTTTCTCTTATTCTTGCTCTTTGTTTGTTATAAGGGTTCTTCTACAACTCCCTGCATTTGAGACTTACTCAGGACGTAGTTTGATTAACGTTAGGAACAAAGACTGCTTAACCTGCTCCCCTTCTTACTTCTGGGATTTTTTCACATCCCTGTGCCAGAGTCCACTATCCTCAATTTCTGTCAACACGTCTGATTTCTGATCACCCTAAGAATCAATACTGGCCAAAAGTACTGAGGGGAAGAGGAGGAAGAAGGTGGGCAGGAGGAGAGATTTATTTAAAAACATAAATGAATTTGTTGAACCACATCAAGGATGTGGTAACAAACAACTCTGAGGGAGAGGCGAGATAAACACAGGAGTCACTTAAATTGATTTCTCCACCAAAGCATGTTTCATTTGGTAATTGTGACCTTGCCATGTTAAGACTGCCACTGAAGAGCAAGTTCCTGCATTGTTAATTCTGATCCATGCCCCTGTGAACATATTTTCACATGCAGCTTTCACACCTTCAGCGTGCACTGCCCACTTGTAATCTGGAATTTCAGGTATTTTTAGCAAATTGTACCTCAATATAAATTTTTTTCTTCTGTCTTCTTAGGGTTTTACCTTTACCATTTCAGAGCTAATATTCTTTTCTATCTGTTTTGTCATGACCTGTATTTTTCCACAAAGGCATTTCAGTGCTCTAAACCTGCTTTAGTCAACTATTTAATCTCCTTTCATTTTAACACTTTTGAATCATTCACACGTATTTTTCTCAGTGTCTCCTGTGAGATTTGTACTCTTCGTACCTTTTAATTTTTTCTGCATACTTATAATTCCTTTTTCAGATATTGAGCTCTAAGCAGCGTAAACAGAGAAATTGGAGATAGGGTTTCATTAAACATAAATGTCAAATGTGAATATTGTAACAAATACGTAGAGGTCAGCGGTATAAGTCAGGTCTGCAGATGGTCAATAACCAAGAATCTTTCTTCCTCACCCAGCGTGCTCATCTTTACGCAATACACACCGACACAGTCACACGTATGAACTGTTTTCAAAAACAAAATTGAAGGGCTTGGATATGAAAATTTCCTGCTAATTTCTGATAAACCTTTTTGTTTATAGCCTCGCATGGGCTTCCTTCGCTTGCTGTATGGCTGCAGCTGTCACCACTATTAACAAATACACAAAAACTGTTTTGGAATTCAAGCACAAAAGAAAAAATCTGGAAAGGAGTTTAAAGATTAAATACAAGTTTCCTGACCATACAGCTCCAGAGAAAACTTGCAATGTCTATATGAACTCATTTCAAAACACCACGGAGGACCCCACACAGGCAATAAGAGGCTTGCGTCACCTGGCCACTATTACAGTTCTGTAAAGCTGAACCCTATCTCAAGGCATCCTGTAATTGTAATAGTAGAGCAAAATGAAACAGTATTAATGAATAAAGCATATCAATGTGCAGTATTATTTATTTTTCTTAATAAATAAATTTTATTTCCACGGATGTTTCAAGGACATCTTGATATTGGAAAAGTGGATTCAGGTGTCTCTTTTCAGAAAACAACGATTTACCCCCACTGGTCTGCTTTTTAAGCAGTCTCTAAGGCTAATAGAGAGTATGTGAGTTTGTTAGAATTTCAGAACACTATGGATTCCACACTAATCCTTTATTGAAAAGACTGTAAAAAAATCCTATACCAAAACCAACACTCATGAAGAGCAAGGCAGCAAATAAGACACATGGTGCATGGCTTGATTAATGCTTTTGTTATTCAATGGGCAATCTCTGTGGAGGAAGGAAAAGGAAAATCTGTGCATTACAACTTATGATTCAAGTGTTTCACCGTATGTGTAGTGGATTTACTGTGAAAGAAAGAGGCTTTCAGTGTAAACACTGCTCATTTAAAATAGTTAGGAAGGCAAACCGAAATCTGGAAGACACATGGTTGTAGACAGCACATGAATCACCTATGGAGTTCTCTAGGAATAATTCTGGGAACAGTGTGAGAAAGAATCAAAATTTGAATTGTGATTATTGCACATGAAGAATCTATAATCAGATTAAAAATGGGAAAGTAGAAATTATTACAATCCTCATGACCAGGAACTGTTCCACTGTGAGGACCAAGGTGGAACTTCCCCACAGAACTGAGCCAAGTGTACCTCCTTTGCTGGACATGAGCTTTTCTTCATTTTTGCGTAAATACTCCTGTTGACAAGCCCGTTAGGAAAACACAGTTGTGAGCTCTGAGCAGCAGAGGTCTTATACAGTATATCGAGCAGCTCTGGGCTTTGAAAAAATTACTCTACATTTTAATTCAGACAATAAATACAGTTTGAGCTCGTTATGCCAGCAGAATCTGTAGCAGGTCAGTTTATGGCCAATGACAAGGTGGAGCTGATAACAGAGAAGCACAATCAGCACAGAAGGAAACCAGAGAAGAAAACAGAGAGACAATAGCTGTGTCTCAAGGTGAGATCACAGGGCAACACATGGGCCCATTTTTTCGGAAGGGATAGGGTGGGAAGCCCACGAAGGGCTGGCAGGCACCTGTGCCCAGCCTCCATCCGCTGTGTGCCTGGGGCTGACTGTCCCTTGGGAGTGCTGGGAGCTCAGCACTGGAAGTGCGTGGGCAGGATGCAGGTAGGGGCCTCAGACACTCCTTGCAGTGTTGTTTGCTACTGGTGCTTGCAATCTGTGCAATGGTTCTGGCTTCTGCACCAGTTCTTCTGGGAGCAAGTTCAAGGCTCCTCAGATCCAGGTTGCAGGTGGGAAAAACTGGCTCCCCATGAGGGATTTTCATGCACTAATGTCACTAGTACTAGGGAGAGAGCAATATGGGTGCTAAGCTGCGAGCTTAGGGAATAGAGCATTGCTCTGAAAAGGACAGGAACGCTGCTAAAGGCAGTGTGTGAATGCTCAGCATTGGAGGTGACACCTCCGTGGATATTGTCCCCGGCATTCACAGGAGCAGCAGTCCCAGGCACAGCAGAGGTTCCTGGCGCAGACTCAGCTCCTGAGAAAGAACGCAGCCCTCTGGGTCGAGGGTTTCCAGGACTGCCTGGGGCCACCTGCAGACTCCTGGGGCCAGGAAGGCTGGATGTTGTGGCTTCTGGTAAGAGGGGTTTGTCTAATGGCAGATCTGCAGCTGCAGAATACTTTGGGTCTCCGGCAGCAGGCAAGAGGCTGAGAGCTCTGCCTGGCGAGCACTGAGAGCAAGCTGAGCCTGCCACATGCAGCAGAAACAGGGAGCATGGCAAGTGCTAGCAGCGGGAGAATGTGTATTTCAGGGCTTGGTAACTTGACTTGGTATCCAGGGATGTTTGCTGTTTGCTCAGGGTTAGATCTGAGGTGTTTCAGGGGGACTACTGAAGCCTGTCGAGCCCTTAGACTGCAATTTCATGTTGATTATCCATGTGGACACCAATAGTAATGTTCAGGAGGCACTGACCAAGTAAAGAGGGCCTACGTGATTCTGAGGGGGAAGATGTAGGACATTAGGGCCAAAGTGGTGTTCTCATCCAGAGAGGACAAGGCTTGGGAGTAGGGCATGGGTCATGTGGGTCAACACCTGATTTCATACAGCAGTCCTGGTAACAGGGGTTTGGCTTTGATAACTGTAGGTCTCTCTCAGAGGATGAAGAACAGATGGGGAGAAAGACCACTTGGCAAAGCTGGCCAACCTGTTGAGAAATATTTTAGGAATACTTTAGGAGTAACAGAAGAGTGAGATTTTGTCATGAGATAGAAGTCTATAATGATGGAAAAAGAAGATGTAAGGTGACATGAAAAAGAGGCACCTCAGGTATGATAAAACAGGGTAAAGAAAGCCCCACTCCCTAAGGAAATGCAAACAGTCTGGGAAACAAGTGGGGAGGACTAGATCTCCACATCCAGCCAACGAGCTGTAGTACCTTTGAAATAAGAGATGTGGTTGCACAGTTGGGCTGCTGTGGTTGCTGCAGGTTAAGTTAGTGCAGGTGGACTTGGGGATCTTCTTGATTTGAGATTCAGCTGAAAATGCAACTGGCAGAAAGAAAGCCAGCAGCGTCATGGGCTGTATTAACAGAAACACACTCAGTAGATCCAGGGAAGTGATTATTCCTTGTCACTTAGCGTTTGTTAAATGACATACAGAATCCAGTTTTGGGCTCCACAAAACAGGGAAAACAGGAACAAAGTACATCAAGTTCAGCAGATGACCACAATGATGGTGGAGAGGACAGGAGCACTTGTGGTAAGAGAAGAAACTAAGGCTTCTTTTTGCCTGCACTGGAAACTTCAGAGTGATCTGAAGCCCTCCAATACCTACAGTGCCAGACAGGCTTCCAGTTTCTACAAGGAAGTTGTTTATGACATGGAACCAGGCTCTTCACACTGGTGTGGTGTAGCAGACACTGGGCATAGATTCAGCTTAGAGACACTTGAATTGGATAGAAGGAGAAGCTTTCCCATTCTGACGACTGGTCAAGCAGTGAAACAGGCTTCCCAGAACCTCTTCTTCCCAGAGGAGGATGTGCAGCCTCCCTACTTGGTGGTTTTCAAAACCAGACTACGTAAAGCTCTAAGCAACCTGGTCTTACCTCATAGGTGACAGGAGGGTAAACCAAAAAACTTACTAAGTACTTTTCCACTTGAGTTATCCTACGATTCTCCCCCTGCTGCCTCCCAAAACTGAAATCCAATATTTGTAAATGTTTGGAGGTGGGTTTCTTTGTTTGGATTTTGGGGGTTTTTTCGGTTTTGGTTTTGGTTTTTTTGTCCTCTTTGGTACTGACTGCTTTTTTTCGGTCTATTTCAGACACCAAATGAACCTTTATTTTTAAGATTAAAGTTTTGGCCCTCTACCCAATAACAGAAATTCCTTTTCATTAGCCAATGTTTTCCAACAATCAGCAGTTGGTTCCTATACTATAACAACACCTCAATGTGTACAATTTAAGATTAGCATAATAATTTCTTCATGCTTTTCACATCCTATGAAAATAAGTTATATGAAGGCTGCTGGTTTTGTGATTAATTTATGGTCATTGTACACCATCACTTCAATAACACAAACTGTAAAAAGACTATAGTATTTGCCATAGTATTCTCCTTATTAGTTTAGCATTTAACCTGTTGCCAACTTCTAAACACTCATGAACACCTTTGTGAGAAACTGAAATATTAAAAGTTGATGACTCAAACAATTGGCCTTTTGCAAAACAGCAGATGCTTTTCTGAGACCAGGTTTACACCTCGCAGCCCAAGGGGAGGAGGAGAGTTTTTTGGGTGTGCGGTGGCAAAACCTCCCTTCTGCATAAGAACAGCCCAGCTGAAAAGAAGGTGTGCATCCCACTGCTGGAGAATGACCATGACAAACCAACCTTGGTTTATCAGCAAACTGGGAGTTGAGCCAGACAAGGGTAAAGGCTGGTAAGAAGCAGATCCTGTGAGCTGGGATAATGTTTTTATCATACCTCCCAATAAGGTTCAGATGTAAAACTCTCCCCTGGGGAATGTATCACTACATTCACATGAAGGCCTGAAGGTTTTCATCCCTCCTGATGGGGCGTAACTGGCCCAACCACACTCGTGTGAGAGCCAGCTGTCATGTCTTACAAGGTGACATAAACCATCAAGGACCCCCAAGGCACCCCCAGACTGATTTCTGAGGCCTCCCACTGAAGGGCTGTACACAATGCACAGTGTGATATCAGCCAGTGTAAAACTCCCCTCAGAGGAGGTACCTGGGCGTTCCCACCTGAACGTGAACATGAACTTTTGGTTTCATGGGCCCCCAACCCTGATAGATCAAGACTGCAACCATGACCTTGACCAAGAGGCATTGAAATTTGTCCACAGGTGGTGATATCTTTCCTTTCTACCTTCTACTCTTACCCTTTCTTTCTCTTTCTTTCTCTCCCTTATGTATTTTCTTAAATGATATTTTCATACTTTTGTATTGCTATATTTCTATAGATACTAACCAAAACAGCTACTTAAATCTTTTCCATTGCAATTAAATTGTTCTAAAATAAACCCGCCATATATATATATTTATACACTGGTCATTCAGTGTCGTTTCACTTTAATCCTCCCCAAGGGGTCTACTACCAAGAACCTCAGTGGCCCTACCTCATGGGATGGGTCATAGAACTTTAAAAACAACCAATCAAACAAACAAATATGAAGTGGTGTCTGCGAATAGGAGGTGGTGTAGACTGCATCCTAATGCTGACCCCTGGCCACACAGAGCTCTGTGAAACTCACTAAAGGATGTCACTCAGGTATTTATACCCAAAGTCATCTTCTGATAACTTCATTAGTTTGTTGATTTTTTGTTTTACTCTGCCTAACTGGACTACAGTTCTATTATTTTCAGTGGTTTTGGCAATTAGCATTCATCCAAAATTTCCCATCCAGTAGGAAAACTGACAAAATCATACTCTCTGGTTGAGAGAATTATCAAAGTTATTTTGTCTGGAGGTGAACTATAAGACTCACCTATACCTATAGACTCACACAGAACTAAAGTATAATTTAAGGTAGAAGTTTGTCATGAGAAGTTTGTTGTGAGGTTGAGAGATTTGTGTCTGGTACAACCTTCCCTCTGAAAGCCAGGCCAGTGTTGTTATTTAGAAACTTAAGCAGATGAATTTTTAATATATTGAAGAAACGAGATTTCCTGACTGTTTTAGTTTAGAGGAAACTAAAGCAATTCTGTCTGTTAGAATTCCTTTCCCAAACTGACCACACCCCTTTAAATTTGAAACAAATATTAATTAGGAAAATGTGTAGAAGAAAGGATAACAGTTCTTAACTGCAAAATATACATATAAATATATCCAAAACGCCAGAACAGAACAAACAAATCCCCTGTAAACAAAATCTCTAAACAAATGAGTCTCTGCTGCTTTCTGGTGCAATTAAGGTCACGGAGAGAAGGCGTCGATGTCGCGCCATGGCCAGCTCAGCCACGCACCTTGCCGGGGGGAAGAAGGAAAAAGAGACTCCAGGGGGAAAAGAAGTTGCCTGCAGCGGCTTCCTAGCGACAAAAACTCCCGTGGATTTGTCTCTGCGAAGGGACAGGGTGGAATCTTTCCCGTCGGCACTGTGGACTCTCTCTCCTTGCCCTCTGTTCGGCAAAGCGCCGGCCGGGTGCGGGCAGGGGCGCAGCAGCAGCAGCGGCTCTGTCGACGCCCTGGGCAGCCTCGGCAGCATCGCCGCAAAGCCCAGGCGACACTGATAGTCCCTGTCCCTCCGAAGGCAGGGCACCGGGCGGTAGGGGCTGGAAGCAGGGAAAGAGCCGGACAAACTAAGCAGCTCCCTCTGAGATGCTTCTTTTCCAAACCACTGCTGAAAACCGAAACCAAAATCCCAAACCAAAAGAAAAGAGATCTCGGGCGATGAGGCTGTCCTTTGTTAGCCAGCAGCGCTGGGGAGGCTGTCAGCTCCCGAATTCTGTGCTGGGAGGGACAGAAAAATTCTGACAAACTCTGAAACTGTAACACTGACCTCGTTGGCAACCTGTCCCAATGCTTCACTGCTGCAATTGTAGTAAAAGCAGTTCCTAACGCCAAATCAGAATGTCATGTGCTCCAATTTGTGTCCATTACCTTTTTTTCTTCTACTGTGCACTTTGAGAAGAATCTGGCTCCGTCTTGTCTACGCCATCCCACCAGGTAGCTGCAAACAGCAATAAGATTTCCCTTTTCATCTTTAGAAAATCCTGCTTTTAGCCATTATGGTTGTTCTGAAACTGGCACCTTCCATTCTGCAGGGGAACAAAGCAGTTGCTCGAGAGTTTAGTATTCACCCAAGTAGAAGCAGTTCCTTGACCAGAACACAAGATCTTGATTCCTCCCACTTACTTCACGTATTTCTTTGTGATGAAGATGTTTCTAACATCTTCACTAACATAGGAATCATTCCTGAGTCCATCCGACTTTCTGCTTTTTTCACTTGCAATAACTCTTTTTACAACAGATTTTTACCCATCTCATGTTGTTCCTGGATGTCACAGAGGAATTTTCACCTCATTTAGGAACATGCTTGGTTGGTGCCTACAAGTCTTTTAAACGATCTAATGTAAGTAAGCGCTTCATTTTTTTCTTAGCCTGCAGTTTACTAACACAGACAGCCAGTGTCTGCCATAAGCTGTTTCCTCCGGATTGTTTTTCACAGTGGGCTGAACTCTACATGAAGTGCTGTATGTGGACAAGGGCTTTTAAACAATTGCCCAATAAGACCCTATCCAGATCAATTCTTAAATCTCAGACTCTTTTTCTCACATACTAACCATTCCAGAAGCTGTGTATCTCCTGATGGATGTCTGGTAAATAAATTCACCTGCTAGAGCCACATTATTTGACGGCAGGATAAAAACAGTGGCATTTCTATTCTCATTCATTAGAACAAATCAATCTTGATTAATGTAGCATCTCAGTAAACTGCAGGTACCTGTGACACAGGTACATAGATCAACACTTGTGCTGGTTGATCTGGAAGTTAATGAGAGAAACAGGCACTTCTGGGTTGCAATTCCTATTATCCTGAGCTGTAAGTCAGATAAATCTGTCTACAGACGTGTTTCTTTCCACTGCTTGAGAAGAGGGTCTGCAAGACCAGCCTTGAGTGGGCAATATCTAAGGCAGATGTCTAAAATTAGACAAGAGGCTTTAAACTATTTTAAACTATTCTTTACCTCAAGAGTCCTAGTGTCTAGAAATGTCTAACAACACCAATTTTCTTGGACAAGAAAAATAACAGTTGATTTCAGCACAAAACCCCATAAATGTAGAACAGTGCAACTGCAGCTCACATTGAAAGAAAATTATATGCCCTTTGGGCATATTGGAAGCTTAAAAAGTTAATTAAATGAACTGTATCTGATTATCTTTCCCCTATGACATACAACTAAATCTGCAGGCCTAGCTCTACCCTCATTAATAAAAGTTCGTATTATTATGGAATCTACATAGATTAAAATACGGTTGAGTGAGGCTCAGAGAATACCTCTTACTGAACTCATACTATTTCTTGCTGTTATCATAATACTTTTATATGCAAGAAATATTCACAGGTGAGACAGCGAAACAGATAGAGACTAATAAAATAGAAAACTTCAGATTAAATAATAGATTTCCCCAGAGGAAAAAAAGTACTGTTTCTTAAATACCAGCAGCAAAATATTGTTCTCAAGATGAGAAAAACCCATGAAATAAGAGAAAAGTGTGACCCGTTTAAAAGGTCATCTAATCCTTCCTTTCCTCTAGGCAGGATAAACTAAAGCTACATTGCTTTTTTACAGATGTTTCATTAATCTCTTCTTTAAACCTTTCAAACACAAGCATTTGAAAATTTCTGTGCCAATTTATCTTTTGTGCTTAACTATTCTTAGTAGCAAATTCTGTCCCCGTCAACCTCCTTTGCAGTAATTCTAGCACATAGTCCTACTTCAGTAGAAATGGAGAACAGTTCAGTTGTATCTTCTTCACAGTACATTCTAGGAATTTGAAAATCATCAAGATACAATTTTCTTCTACTTTCTAGATTAAAACATATCTGTCCTTTTAAAATTTCTTATTAAGTCACTGAAGTTATTTTCCCTTTGTCAGTCTCACTGCTTTTTATTCTGGGTCCTTGAACCATTCACACTTTAGAAGTGAAATTGCATTAATTTCTGCTGATATCTAGAACATGCAAAATCGAGCAGAAAGATTGTTCAGCTTACTTTAACATGTAATCCACTTGTTTTTATGACAAAGCAAGACAATAATAGAAATCACAGAAATCACAGGATGGTTTGGGGTGGAAGGGACCTTCAAGACCATCTTGCTCCAATCCCCTGCCATGAGCACCTTCCACTAGACTAGTTTGCTCCAAACCCCATCCAACCTGGCCACGAACACTTCCAGGGATGAGGCAGCCATAAACAATGTTGATTCATGTTTAGATGTGATGTCTTATGATTCCTGATCCTTTTCTGATTAAATTATCCAGTTATTCTGTATTTTGGTTTTGTGGAACTGTGAAGGGCTTGGCTGTTGCTGAGGTACAGACACAGGTAAAACTGAGACCACAACAAATGCCTGTTTGCTTGAAGGAGTAGAGTTCTGGTGAGGAGCAAGAAAATTTTGAACAAAATGATTGTTTGACTTCCCAGTTAAGGTATAGTCATTCACACAATAATAAACCCCCAGTGTGACAACAGAAAATAGATGGAGCTCTAACAGGTACTGCAGGAACTCTGTGAGTGCTGATAGCTCAAGGCAGGGCAAAGGAGGGTTTAGGAAACACAATTTAAGCCCTTAGATGAAAAACTGAAGATCAGGATACCCTCACATTAACTTTATTTATATTCCGATTCAGCTCCCAGGTTGAGACAAAACGGCAGAGCAAGGCCTCAGCATGAACTGGGAAAATGTGACTGGGGAGAGGAGCCTAGAATGACTAGGAGTGAGAGAATTTTGGGAATATATGGAATTGAGACAATTGACATGAACAATGACCATGGGTATGTTGGACATGATGATTAATTACCTTATATGGCAGAGCAGACAAGGGAACTCAATGCTCAGGACCAATCAGAAAAGTCAGAAAAATGTCTCAAAATAGGGAATTTGCATAAGAGACGCAAAAGAAGAAAATAAGTGAAAAGCCCAGGAAGCCTCTGTATGGCTGTCTGTGAATCCAGTTTGTTTATCTCTTTTGAATGCTGTATGCACCTGTGGACTTGTGGACTGCCCATCTTAAAAAAACAAAAACAAAACCAAAAACCAAACTAGTAAGCCAAAAATGATAAAGAAGGATAATCTGGACTTCTCACAAAGAGAGCGTGAATAGATAGCAGGGTTCTCCAATTTGGAAAACAGGTAACTGCATGGAATTTATGATGGGTATGAATGAGTGGGATTGAATGTACCATTGAAAGTACCATTGTTTTGTTGTCTGTCACACTAAAATAAGTAGGAGATACCAGAAAATAGTACCTGACATCAGCTTTAAAGCAAACATTAAGGCTTTCCTCAGGGATAAACTGTTTCAAATAAGGATTTGAAAGATTTGTGTGAAAAATTGATAGGTTTTAAAAAAAATACAGAGTCCGTTTCAAACTGTGAAGCAGACCACCAAAACCTGAAAGACTATAATACCAGGAGTCTCTACATATTATTGTCCCATTCTTCTGCCTTATCTTTTGAGCTTGTACTCCAGGCTCCTGTTGTGGATAAGATATGGAACTAGATAAACTCTTATTGGATTTTCCATTTGCATATCCTGCAAGAACTTCCAAAAAGCACATCTGAGGAATGCTCTGATCCAGGCTCTAACTTGGTTTTCCATTAGTTTGTACTCCTCTGTCTCCAACATATCCCTACTTTCTCATCCCTTTGTGTGTGTAAGTTCCCATGAGTTCTAGCACTGAGAGACTGTTCTGGCAAGTTACTGCAGGTCCTCAAATTTTGATTCAGATTGGGAATTCCTGCCTTATACAGTGACAGAGTTCCTAGCAGAGCTTTCCCCATACTGTTGCAATGCAAACAATGACATCTTGTCATATTCCCTAAATCCGGAAAAGCAGAAGTTCCATAGATGAATGTATGTCAGTGGTAGCAGCTTTATTCTACTCACAGCAAGCAGCAGAAATCATTGACATTTGAAACAGAAACTCTTTTTTCAGGTAAAAAGCAGAGAAAATAACTAAACAAAATCAATTTTCCTCTTCTGTCTTTAGCTTTTCCCTAATCCCTGAGGCAACAATGGCAAAAAACAGCTCAGGGAAGAAGGTTCGAATGTAAACTGCTGCTCTGGGGATAGGGTTGGCCATGAGCACCTCCTGCTTCCTCCTGCTCACCGTGCGCAAGACTTCCTCTGCCACCTCCACTGGGTGTGCACCGTATGCCACCTTCCTGAAAAAGACTGTGAATCAGAGAGGAGTGAGAGCTACAGACAGGCAGCCAGGCAGACAGATACTCCGAGGGAATGCTGGGGAGTAGATACACAACTAGGGCATCAGTCAAATCAATTGAATTCCTCCAAACTTTAAAGTCTTTACCCATTCCATTCTCCCTAAGATCTTTTTACAATTTTGTGGTAAAACCTTTACAGTCCCTAAGAGAAGGAGCATCCTGAGTGCAGTGGAACTCTCCCTTCGGACCCTTCATGCTCCTCTCCACCTCTGTTCTTGATGTCCTGCTTTATTTATTTTCTCACATAGTGTTGTCTCTTTCCATGTTCCTTCTCTTTTCACCAGGCCCATCTTACCTCTCCAGTATCTCTTTTCTTTTGTTCCCCATACCTGCTCAACCTTTCTGTCATTTTGATTCTTTTTCCTATCCTCTTTTCTTCACCCTGGAAAAGCTTCTGTCCTGTTACATGGGCCCATCTTCAGCCATCAAAACTTACATTTCCAAATAGATGCCTCCCAGTTGCCAAGTGCTGGTTGGCGATGGTATGAACAGATGAAGGCTGGATTCACAGTGCTGACAGAAATATCAAATTCTTCCATTTCAGCTCTAAGACAATCAAAAAAGCCTACAGCAGCATGCTTGGAAGCAGCATCTAAAAGAAAAAAGCCCACATATGCATGTTTAGATATACAACTGCATGTATGTAAATGTATAGTGCATCGTACATCTTATGGTGCATAAAGCATCAGTGTTTGGGAAAATGAGCATGGAATGATTAACCAAAAGGCAAAAGAATGGTGATTTATTTCATGCAGTGAAATTATCATTTGAAGTATTTAAAACAAGCAGTAAGAATTATTTATAAAGGACAATTGTGCATGAGTTATCTAGGCAGCCTCCTGGACATGTCAAACAGCATGCACCTGCATTTCCCAGCTGGAATTAGTCCTGGGTTAGGGAATGTGCTGGATTAGAGACTAACACGTCTATCATCTTTACACGTGATTATCTCAAAAATGTTTTTGGTGGACAGAGCTGTCCCTGAGGGGAGTGCCCACATCCTCTGTTTCTGCACTTTGTAACACATTCATAAAATGCAGTGTCCATTGCTGTAATGCAGGAGTACTAATATTTTGTAAATTAATTGGGACTTTGCCCTGCAGCAGCAATCTGAGGTGCTTTTAAGATTAAAGTGAAAGTAACTGAATGTCAAGACTTCTTAAATCTGCTTTTAGTGTATTTTTATTGAGAATGGTATTAAAGCAAGATGATAGTATGTGAACATTGAGCAACAAACAGAACTGTGTATTCAGTGCAGCAGAGCTGTAAAGCATTTATTCGCCTTTTATTTGACTCAATTAGCAGTGAAAATCAACCTGTGCATAATATAATATAAACAATGGCAGGTAGGCTCTGGGAATGGAGAGATGCTTCTCCATTCACCTGTTTTGACATTCTTTCTTCTGGCAGCTTCATTTCATGCTACATAAATATTGGTAGGGGCACTGTAAAAACTCTCTCTGTTGGCTTTTCTACTTCTCATGGTTTTATACACACACTCTACTGCCTGTATCCTAGATAGAAACCACTCCACACGTCACATCAATGTGTTCTTTCTTTTTTGAGCCTTTTCTGTAGTTCTTATACTTCTTTTGAGATGGGAGACCAAAACTGTACACAGTGTTCGAGGTGTGGGCACTGCATAGATTTATGCAGAAATGTACAAAGACATAAAGACAAATTTTGCATTATTTTCTCTACTGCTTTCCTTATTTTCCATTCTGTCACTGAAATTTGCTTTCACAGGGCTATAAGTAACAATTCTGAGATCTCACAGACCCCTTAATTCAGAGTTCATAATTCACTCTGACCTCCTGTCTAGTTAAAAATTTCTATTTGCATCTATCCCAAGTTTAAAATGTCTATTTATATCTATCCTATATTTTCTGTCCACCAATTTTATATTTTATGAATGTGAAGACCTTTCATCATAATTCAGGATGGCATAGTTTCCTTAGAGCTTTGGGTGAAAGGTCTTGAAAAATTTCCAGAAAGCCAAGCAAAATACAATTACTACATATCCTTTTGAACTCCCACACATAAGTACATTAAAAGCATGAGGCTTCCTTTGCAAAGCATGAGTTTGGATCCACCCATATTTTATATTTACACACTATTCTACATGATGGTTTCTACCAATAAGCCCAAGCATATATATTTTATCTAAACAATATATATTTATATATATAATATATATAAAAATTTGCTGTCACATTTGATAGGCTCTTATCCTCAAGTGTCTTCTTAGGCAGTAGTTACATTTAAAGGCACAATTTTAACTATTTTTTGCTGAATTCCACTTCTTCAAAAAAATGTCAGCCAAATACTGTATTGGTAGTCTTCTGAATTAGGGTCCAAATGAACACTTTTAATAACCTGTTATCAGTGTCATGGACTACTCACAGCTTATGCATTACAATGTTTTTACTATGTTTAACTTACAAGCTGCACGAAATGGGATTCCTATTTTCCCTTGAATGCTATTAATTAGAACAATTTGGCCAGTTCTTCTTGAGATCATGTTGGGAAGAATGGCTGCAAAAAGAGAAATACAAGGAAGAATCACATAAGTAAAAGAGCTTCATGTATTTATTGAAAAGAAGTGACAGATGAGGTGTAGATAACACAGCTTTATAGAAGGTTTACTGAATACTGCAAGCAAAAGTATCACAAAATCCACTAGCTGGAAATTCAGTGTCCTCTAGACTTCATTTGGATTCTACATTCAGACTTAGTTGTAGTATTCTCCCATTTAATTGTCAATCTGCTTTAAGTGATAACAACAAAACGAGTAAAAATAATTAAAATACCTTTGGTTAATGTTACAGGTCCAAAATAGTTGGCATCCATTATCTTTTTATCAAGTTCCAATGAAATGCTCTGCACTGCTCCTTTCACCTTCATACTTGCATTGTTGATCAGTATATCCACACAACCATAGCAATTCAGGATTTCCTTAGCTACATCTTGAATGCAATTTATGTCTGAGATATCCAGAAGTATAAGCTTTGGTGCATATGTCTAATTAAAAAAACACTCATTTCAATGATAATTGTCATATAAAAAATTTATTTCTATTTACTTGTCTTGCAGATGATTTTACTTTGATATTTGAAGAAAGTGTTTTTATTATTCTCATATAAACTTAGATTTTTATTTTAACCCACTCTAGAGAGAAAGCAGTTCAGCAATGAGAGCTGGTGTTGCTTAGCCTATGGAAGTCTCGGGGGAGCCCTTCAAGCCCCTTCCAGTGTCTAACAAGACTCAAGTGAGTTGGAGAGAGCCTTTGCACCAGGGCTTAGAGTGACAGGACAATGTGGAATGGCTTTCCACTGACAGAGGGCAGGGTTAGATGGAATACTGTTGAGAAACGCCTCCCTCTGAGGGGGCCAGGTCCTGGCACAGGGTACCCAGAGAAGGTGTGGCTGCCCCGTCCCTGAAACTATTCAAGGCCAGGCTGGATGGGGCCTGGAGCAACCTGGGCTGGGGGAAGGTGTCCCTGCCCATGGCAGGAGGTGGAACTGGTTGGTCCTTAAGACCTCTTCCAATCCAAACCATTCTGTGATTCTATGATTCTATGATGAACATTCATAGACACTGAAGTTCAGATGAAGCAGAACACCATGGGAAGAATAAGCTGGACTAGCTCCTACTGAGCTTTGTCCCTCTTGTATTCAGTAGAAACAGAAAATAGGCACAAGTGTGACTCCCACCAGTCCAAGTCATGGCCTTTCTATGAACTTTGCAGACCACGGAGACTATGGTATAGTGCTTCAATAGGTAGCTTACACACACATGAGGACATATGGAGGGCAGGAATGGTTTGTTCAGCTATAGGTTATCCAAATAGAGTTTGTATCTGTGTGATTTCTGCAAAGACATAGATTTTATCAGCTGTGGGACAGAGGAATGAACTTTAAGTGTTTTCTCTTACTGTACTACTTCAACAATGCAATGCAGAGTCCTTAGCATAATATTTTTTCCGAGTCAAATATGTACGCTGGTATGAACACACTATTTTTTTGTCATGAATGAAGTTCACTGCAAAAAGCCCATACGAATATTTTTTAGTCTGATGAGCAATAGCTGTAGAATTTGTGAAATGCCTTCAGGAATACCTGCATCCTGAAATTAGTCAGCTGTCTGTTGATCATAGAAGGAAAGATTTCCCATGAGCATCTAAGAAACGCCTGCCAAAGAGCTGGAGCAGGGGCAGCCTTGCATGCCTGGTGACCCAGCCAGGAGGAAAGGACAGTGTTATTCATTTGCTCCCAAGACCTTCTAGTTGGGACTTCTCCTGGATGTAGTGGAGAAACTCAAAATTAATTTGATCTTTAGACCCATCTCCTATTCCTTGAGCACACTCATTACAGGAAAAATTGATGACATTTCCTGTGATTAAATGAAGCATTTGGATTCCTTTCATCCAAATTATCAGGCAAATTTCTCTGCTGAGGATTTCTAGCTGAATGGCTTGTTCAGACTGCAGGAGCACTCAGATGCTTTACAGGAACTGCCTTGGATTAGTTCAAGAGAGCAGGATTTTGGCATCATGCTCTAAAGACCTTCATAGGTGTTTCTTTCTTTATCTCTCTGGACTGTGTTTGGTGCATTACTTGGGTGACCAAAGTCACCATTAAGAGGGAATCATGTTTCTTGTATCTTGTTTTACTGGATCTAAAAGCACATTGTGTACCTGAACAAGGTGTTTACCTCAGGCTATGAATACATACCGTACTGGGGTCTGTAACACTAATTAAGGCATCATACAAAGCTTCTAATTTTTCCCATGTCCTGCCACACAACACAAGCCTTGCTCCTCCTGTGTGAAACACACGAGAACATTCTAGGAAAGAAATACATTCAAAAGAAAGAATTACAATAATGGCAATTCCATTTTATTTATTTTTCTTGAAATGGGATGCTGTTTTTGTTAATGATGTTGAATCTATGCTTTAAATTTCATTCTTTTTGAAAGAATATAAATGCATATGAAAAAAGAAAACATCAAAATGTAACAGTACATATGAGAGTAATAAATTCAAATTTAATGCAATGTTATAATGCACAGTTAATAGTACAGCACAATGGCACTGTTTAGCAATAGGATTTAATAAAAAAGTAATTAAGAAAATAACAATATGTCAGTTATAGATAAAGGGTTTGAGTTAGAAAAAGTTTTCTGAATTTATTTCACAGACACACTTGCTATAATTAGAACTGCATACAAAAATACACAGGTTGTTACAATACAAACTGCATATTTTGCAAATCTTCATGTCTAATGCACTATAAAGAAAACAACAAACCCAAATAAACAGTAGAACTAGTTCTGCGTGCTACCCTCACGAAACTCTTGGCAACATGGAACTCGTCTACAACTTTGATAGGGAGCAACACAGATAAACTTCCCCTCCATGGGAGCACAGGTGGAGCACCCGTGAGGGAGCCATTTCTCTTACAGACCCTTCCCTTTCAATGTAATCTATCCCAAGAGCTTTATCTCCTGAGTACTAAACCTTCACAGTAATCAGCAGAGGCATCAGGGACCAGCCTGTGCAATTACATTTCCTGAAGCCTTCCTGAGAAGGAAACCAAAAAGTTTCTGGAAATCCTGCACTGGCACTGCATTTTCTTCATTCAGACATATTTTGAGCTAGGGATTTACCCCAATTTAAGCTAGGTCTCTGGCGAGAATTCTTCTCCCTTATTTAGTACAAGTGAACTACGATCGTGCTATTTTGAAAGTGGGGACTTGTATAACAAAAGGAACTGGCAAGTCAGTGTTATCCATCAACCTCTCTTAGCACTGGCTATAAGACTGCAACCAACTCACTAGTTCAAGTCTTCATGGGAGTATGTGAGCAGTTCAAACCAAATTATGAATACAAGGCTGTAGCACCTTGGCAACTTGCGTGTGGTCTATTTTCTTCTCTAGGAGGTGTTGAGGGAGAATATATTCCTCATCATCCTGTCAGTTTGACCAAAAAAAGGCACTGAAAAATGTGGAGTATAGATACCTATAGAGGGGCATCTCTGAGGAATTCATTGTTAGTTGTATCCCCCTGGCAGTTGTAGGTTGCTACAGATGCATGTTCTAGTTCAGTTGAACTGAAACAGTCCAGGAATCCATTAAGGCTGTCCTCCTGACCAGGAAAAGTACAGAGTTGCCTGCCTTTTATTTCTCAGAATAGATAAAGTCCTGCAGACAGGCCTGAGGATGCAATTGCCCAAGTGGTGTGCTCAGGTGCCCCAAACCAGAAGTCTACTTTGCATGCAACCAAGAGAGCTAGTTGACAATGGATTATGTGTGCTTTTATGATTAAAAATCCAGAGTTGTTTCTTCTGATTAGGTCTTCCAAAAACATCTCAGCCTTGGAGATCTCATGCTTGGTCCCTGAATCACATCTATATGACAGCTACATAATCAGCCTGGGAAGAAAAGGAATATGGTCCTACAGTGCCTTTCAGCCTATTTGGTTTATCTTAGCTCCTATGGCCTTTGTTGAATAGGCAACAGAACAACTCCAGCGCTATGGTTTGCTGTCCTCCAAGAAGCATTTTCTTCAGATTTCAATACCCACAGAAAATCCAGTTATGCTCATCTACACATTTAACATTTCTTAAATGCTCATGTTTAGACTCCTAATATTTGCATTGGAAGCATTTGTGGAGCAATCTTGCATTTTTGCAAACCTGTGCAGCTGAAGGCTTTTATTTAAGCAATCTTTTTCATTATTTAGAACAGTATTTTCACAATATCTTTCATTTTCTTTTTTTTCTAGCATAGAAAGAAATTTTATTTGAAGCCCAAAAGATGATTTTCCAGTACTACTACAATACCGTTATTTTCCCTATAAACAACAGTTGGGGCAATCTTGTAAAAAAAGGCCAGAAAGACTACTGTGTGAACACCAATAAAGGTGAAAAAAGGGAAACCAGTGATGTTCTCTTCCAGAAGTTTCCTGGACTTTTCAGAGTTACAGCACTCAGAAGAAACAGGAACTATGTTTCAATACTAACCATAAACCATTGAAAACATCTTCAATCATCATAGTTTTGTTTTCCTTTTTTTAACACTGATGAATGTTGTCTTTAGTCCAGAAATTCTGGCTTGTAGGAAAAGGAACTTGGCAGTTTTTTCTAAGAGCCCGCATCCACAGCAGCTGGCCACACGGTATTTTAAAGCTTTGAACAAGTGGCCATCACATATGCATGAGTGGACTGCACAGTAAATTTTGTATTATTTGGAATCACTCAAGCCTGCAAATAACTTCTTGGTGTCACCCTATGGGATACTGGTTGTAGATATAATAAATAAAAGTGCTGTGAGTTACCTCCTTTTTCATCTCTGTGAAGAGGAGGGTGGGGCCACCACACACCCAATTACTTTTCTAGACTCAAGAAACAGGCAACAGTTAGTTATAGGAAAAAAAAAAAAGAAAGAAAGAGAGGAAGGAAGTTTAATAAGGAAACTGCAGTTAGGAAAATCTTCCCTAGGGGTCATGAAGCGCTGGATCAAGACAACTGGAGAAATGTTCGATAAATGTTCTTTATTCTTGGACGAATCCAAGATTTGGCTTGAAGCCACATCCAAACAGATATAGCACTGGTGATATTTCTGCTCCAAGTGAGATTTTTGTCTAGAAACCCATATAACCTGCAATTCCACAATATACCCAGTCTCAGAAGTGCTCTGAATCATGTCTCTCCAATAAAAATATCGAAATTTAACTGTTCTGATTCTGACCAGGGCGGGGATAACTTTTTAGCAGCCAGGGGATGTACAGCAGGACCCCAGGGTTGCTTGATCCCTCCTCAGCCCTGCACAGGGCAGTCGCATCTGTCTTGTTTGCCAGGTGAGCAGTCACGTGGTGCCAGTTCCTCGTGATGAGTGATTGGCGTGAATCATTTGCCTGCCATGTACCCTGTGTCCTTAGTATTGTGTCTGGTACTGTTCATTTTCTTATCTCATTGCTGTTTCCAGTAAATTGTTCTTATCTCAACCCATGATTTCTGCCTTTTGTGTCTCCAGTTCTTCTCTCCATCCTGCCACAGGGGAGAGGGTGGGCAGTGAGTGAGGTTTGCATGGTGTTTCAGTGAACACCAAACTAACTGGGAAATACCATTCCTAAATCATGACAATAACCAACCTGAGAAAATGCACATGAATATTATCTTC
The DNA here is from genome assembly GCA_013396735.1 of Grallaria varia. Classification (NCBI taxonomy): domain Eukaryota; kingdom Metazoa; phylum Chordata; class Aves; order Passeriformes; family Formicariidae; genus Grallaria; species Grallaria varia. The sequence goes on from VWZG01006610.1 coordinate 174,372, forward strand.
AATTGGAACTGAAATGTACTGGGGAAAGGGAAAGACCAGGTGGGATGTGGAGGCCAGAATTATTTCATACCTTGTCTCTCTTGCAGGCCTCTGCTCTGTTCTGCAAAAGAATAATTCTGTGGGAGCATTCCCATTTGTTCTCTGCTTGGGAGGGCAAAGTTTTTAACAGACAAGTCTTCATTAAAAACAGCAAAATACAGCCTCAAGCTATGTTTGCCTTATCAAGCACTTGCATTTACTGCCCCTCAAGTGATGCCTAGAGCATGGCTGTACATAAGGAATATATGACTTGGTACCTTTAATCAACAGCACCATGTAAGCAGGAAATAGGAGCCAAGAAGTATATCATGGAATCATAGAATCACAGAATGGTTTGGACTGTAAAGAATCTTAAAGACCAAGCAGTTCTGCCCCCCTGCCATGGGCAGGGACACCTTCCCCCAGCCCAGGTTGCTCCAAGCCCCATCCAACCTGGCCTTGGACCCTTCCAGGGATGGGGCAGCCACAGCTTCTCTGGGCAACCTGTCCTAGGGTCTCACTGCCCTCAGAAGGAGACATTTCTTCACATATCCCGTCTAACCCTGCTCCCTTTCAGTGGAAAGCCATTTCATTTTGTCCTGTCACTCCTGGCCATTGTCCAAAGTCTCTCTCTCCCACTCTCTTGGAGTCCCTTTAGGCACTCAAAGGGGCTCTAGCTTCTTGCCAGGGACTTCTTATCTCTAGGCCACCCAGACAACGAGCCATTTAAGTGGAAAAATTGTCACAAACTCTTTTCTTCTGTCCTCTGAAATCACCATTACACATAAAGCAGGCAGCCCAGTTAGAAGTACTGGAGGATGTCAAGTGAAGAGGAGTAACATGGGTGATAGAGGGGGCAGAGATACAAAGAGGGACAGAGAGGTGAGCGCTGCTTTTTATGGGGAGTAGGAATTGTTGAAGTCTTTAAGGGCTGAAAAGAAACATGTAAAGAGTAAGATGACACCTGTTTATATGATTTGCAGCTACCCTGCACTGACAGCCTATGTAATAAGATCTCATAGTAGCAACATGCTAAAAATAGCACTCAGTGAGCTTATAAAACCTCTCATTCTATTGAATTAAATAAATACAAAGCTCTGCAGTTCCTAGAAGTTTACCAACAGGTCCTGTGGCTGAGACTAAAAATATAAATGTAAAACCCATAGTATTATTTCATAAATATATATTTTAACTTCTCCTTCATCCAGGCAATTCTGAACATATACAAGGCAATGTGCACATTTTATCACTCAGAGAGTCATCCCCTGGCTGTTTCTGTTCTCTGACACAAAGAAGAAATGCGACAACTCACCCTTGCCTAGTCCAGAGATGGCGTCTGTGATCACCACCACCTTGTTCTGCACTGCTGATTTGGACAATAGCCACCTGACTGACTGGTAAATATAAATAATTCCACTGATCCCTAAGAGAAGCAATGGTAGAGCAAGTACAGCAAGAATACCCATCTCTGTGGGAAACAAAAGACCATATGAGAGTACAGTAATAACAATACATATTCATTAATTTTCAAGTATTCTTATTTAAAAACCCTATGCTTTCATATATAGGAATTCCAGTGATCAGCATACCAAAATCTTGAAGCAGTAGGAAGGTTGTTTCCCAATCAATGTCATAGCATTATTATTTAATAGACAGGATAATATTGTTTCTTTGTTTTCCTTATATTTGTATGGTCTAGGCACATCTGGATTCCTCTTATTCAAAATTACTATATCTTGGCCAAAACATACTAGAATGTATATATATATGTACATAGATGTATATTCCCTTGTCTTGAGACAAAACACAAGCTAAAATGTAACACTGAACTTTTAATTACAAACTTTCAATTACTTTGCTATTATTAGAAAACAGGGAAAATCATTTTAATCCAAATTTCAGATAAAACTCACAATAGAAGTCTTTGCTGTTATAAAAGACAAAGAAAATATAATCACTTACTATGGCTATGAAGACTCCAGATACAGATAAAGCATTCTACTGCATTTTTGTAAAACTTCGTGCTACAGGTTTAATTAAGATCCTTTAGCAATTTCATAGAGCATTGATTTGTTGAGGCTGCTTGCCCTGAATGAGAATGGCTATGTACAGCCCCGTGACAGAGGCACTGCCAGAGTAAATATAGCATCCACAGTGTGATCCACATGCCTGACCTATCTAGCCCGACAGTTTGGGCAGTCATATAAAAACTCTTATTACAGTGTCAATTCAACTGTAAAAAAATTCAACTGTAAAAAAAACAGCCTCTCCTTCTGCTTTGCTTTTGGTTGTTCATAATACTGTCTCAATTTCTTATGATTGGCCACATATCAAAACATTTGTCTAAACTCTATAACAACAGATCTTCAAAACCAAACAAAAAGTACCAAAAAGGTGTTGTCACTTCAAATAACCACAGTTCAGCAATATGAACGATGTACGAATGTGTCAGGAAAAGGTGTCTGAGCTAGCTGACTTGAGAGTCAGTGCATCATACAGAGCTACTGTAGGCAGAAGAGTGCTGGAAAACAGACCAGGCTGGCATCCTGTGCTGCCAGGTCTTGCAGGCTGTTCTCCACTCTTGCTATGTGCAAGACAGATCTGCCTCTTTCCCAGCAGTTTCAGGACCATACCAACTTTAGGTAGGTGTTCTAACTGTTGCATTTCCTGTAGAGAGACATTATCTGTTCATAGAATCACAGAATGGTTTGGGTTGGAAGGGACCTTAAAGAACTTCTCATTTCACTCCCCTGTCATGGGCAGGGACATGTTTCCCTAGGTCAGGTTGCTCCAAGTCCCATCCAAGCCCCATCCAGGGTCAAGGCTCAAAGCCTTGAACACTTCCAGGGATGGGGCAGCTACAACCTTTCTGGGCAACCTGTGTCAGTGCCTCACCACCCTCTGAGTAAAAAGTTTGCTCCTAACATCTAGTCTAAATCTCTCCTCTTTTAGTTTAAAACTGCATCCCTTGTCCTGGCATTATCTGCAGATGTAAAAAGTTGCTCTCTCTCTTTTTTATAAGCCCCTTTCAAGTACTGGAAGGCCACAATGGAGTCTCCCCAGAGCCTTCTCTTCTCCAGGCGAAACATTCCCAAGCTCTCTCAGCCTGTCTTCAGAGCAGAGGTGCTCCAGTGCTCAGAACAACTTCATGTTCTCTGCAGGACTCCTTCAACAGGGCTACGTCCTTCTTGTGCTGAGGATCTCAGACCTGGATACGGTACTCCAGGGAAAGCGTCACAAGGGCAGAGTAGCTGTTATTGTTAAGCTGACAATCACACTTACAACCTTCGGGGTTCTAGGGAGAAGAAGGGTTTACCATAAATCATCTCTGATTTTCTTTTTCAAAAATTTGTATCACTGTCTTAAAACTGCAGTTCTGACAATCAGACTCGCACTTCTGGCTGTGCTGTGTAACTGGTCATCTAAACTCTAATTTTCATCTCCAGTGAGAGAATGCAATTCTAAAAATGATAGTCATTGATGTTGGAGTGTTCTAACAATGAGCAAAGGCTTCATGATAAGGTCTGCAGGTACCAGTAAAGTGGTAGTTTTTGATGAATGGGAATGGATAGAAGGTTATTTAAGAGGGTGTAGGAGGGGACTTTCAGATGTAGTTTGTAAACCTAACTTGCTCTAGAAGCTAATGATTTTAGGAAGCAAGATATGTATTCTTCTCTGTGAAAGCTGAAGTTGCATGCCAGAGAAACCATGATTTAAGATTTCCAAACCACAGAATTGCATTATGTACCAGTGTTTGAAACATTGCATGCATTTGCTTATAAAAAGACTCCATTGCAAATAACAGATAGGAATAAATACCTGTTTTTCAGTGCAAAATAATCGTGGTGTCCTGTAATGTGCATCAGTTTCTAAAGGAGAATGTAAAAACATTAAATCAAATTAGCTGAGAAGTCATGCCAAGCCACCTGTATCAACAGAGAGGAAATCTGATTTTCCATCAGTCCTAAAGCCCCAGCTATCTTCTCTTAAAGCATCAGCTTTTAATAAACAGTTGTGTAGTTCCATATCAGCAACTGAGCTAGTTTGTCCCTCCAATAGAACACAATGGTTTTTTTGTTTAATTCATTCAGGGTTCTAGAAGTATTTTTTTTTTGGAAAGTACACACTGAATGTAGAGTATTTATATGAGTTTCAAGTCATTTGTTTCCAAATGAACCTGAACATTGGTAAAAGTATTGTAGGAGCAAGATGAGGATAAAGTCAATTGAAAGAAATAGACAGCCCACAATGTGTAAGTTTGTAAATGTAAAATGTTAACATGTCTACTACTAATAATGAACAATTTTAAAGGAAAACTGCCAGAGTCATCTCAAAAAATACAGACATACAGTGACTGCAAAACACACAAATCTTCCCAAGCACAGAAACATCCATCTGTTGAAGTACCAGGGAAATGACACTGCCACCTTCAGAGCACTGTTGGGAACACCAGAGGAGCAGGGATAATTAAAAACTTCTAGAGGGCAGTTCCCATTTAAAGAACACATTACCTACACGGAAACTCGAATAAAAGTGAGGCTTTCTTTCTCCCTCTTCTTGTTCTGAAAGTCTCTATATCCCGAGCTCCAGGAACCGTCCCAGGTGATGCCAGAGCTGAACAGTGTCCAAATCTGAAACTTGATGGAGCTTATTTCCCTGAAGTGCTCAACCCAAGTGGCTGTCTGAGAGCAGCAGCATGTACTTACAAACATCTACATGACTGACAATTCACATTGTTCAAAAGTGCTGGACAAAGCATTGGGTGGATGTTCTTTAATGTTTTGTTTGTGGTTTTGTTATTTCTTGGAAGAAGAGTTTAACTCACTATAGGAAAAGCAATGATTAGGGACACTGGTGGTTAGTGCATTCATCCAGGAACAAAAAAACAAGATTTCAAATCTGTGTCTGCCCAAAGAAGATGATTCCATCTTTACAGTTGTCATCTTTTGGGCTTGTGAGGTCCCTAAACATGGGCATATTCTTGTCCACAGAACAACTATTTGGTTTAACCAGGTTTGTCTAGGACTAAAATTCTGTCTTTGGTTAGAAGTGGAAAGACATATGGATTTTCATATACTTTGAGAGGGTGTATATGTCTAGCACTGAAAGTCAGAGACATTTTTAACACCAGCAGTATCCAGGCAAAGTATTTTATTTCTGTGCTTCTTATGCTCCTTATAAGGAAATGTATACCACATTTGTCTCAGCCAAGTGAAGTTGTAGAGCATTTGTTGTGACTGAACTATTTTTCAGAGTTAGGTGAATTTTATGAGTTTTTTTCCGCCTCATCCATTGTCTCTGTATTCTTCCATTCTTATTTTATTGATTCTTCTTGTATTTTCTTTTGATAGCTTTGAGATCACTGAGCATACTGACAGGACAGTTTTTCATATTTACTAGAATTCCTACATTTATACCTATGTCATAACCATTTTTGAATGATGCTCACCTCAGAGACCTGTTGTTGACTTGCAAGATCAGCCCATCATAAAATACTACTATGAATTTTTTCAAGCATTGAAAAACACAGAAATTCTTGCTTGAAAAAGCAGTCAGCACCACGTTTGGTCCTGGGAGAAGCAGGAACATAAGTTCCATTCATAACATAAAAAATCAATATTCACAATTTTAGATTAAAAACCTGCTCTTTGAAAAATACTGTGATCACAGTGCAAGAGCCAGATACTTTAAAATCAACAATGCAGTATCAACAGAAGAACATCTACTTCAAGTCAAACATGCTGCCTGCTCAAGATAGAAAACACACCTCGGTCCATGCTATTATTTATTTTATATTCTCTTCTCACACATCTACAACAGCGGTGTGCCATGGTATGTAGACATAGCTCCTCCTACATACTCCAAAAGATAAGCATCCTGATCAAAGGCTACAAGGAAAGTTGGTGTTTGTAGTGGGTTGACCCTGGCCAGATTCCAGGGACCTACTAAAGCTGCTCTGCAACCAGACAGAGGAGAAAGGTAGAAATAAGAGCTGGGAAAGATCACTTACTGATTATCTGTTGGAGATCGGCTTTCCAGCCTGCCACCCGAGATGCTGTGTACAGGGTCCCGGGGAAGCTTGCCTGGACATGTTTCTTGTGTGTCAGTCCCATTTCCCTGCCGGTCCTGGTGTCCTACCAATCACCTGTCCAGGGATCGATTTCCCAGGACCTCCCCTTTCCTGCCCCTTAAATACCCACCACCTTTTACAATAAAGTAGATCGGTCCATGTGCCTGAACTGCACGCCGTGCCTGCGTCTCTCCTTTCGGGGCTCAGTCGCGGCAAACTGCAGCTTAGAAGCCAAGAACCCGCCGGTCTGAATTATTCCCTTGCCCATAACCGTGGCAATTATCTTCATAGGCAAAACAGACTCAAAGTGGAATACTACTTAAATTTATTACTAACACGATAAGAGCCAAAGAGAGAAATAAAACAGTCTTAAAAAAAACACCGCTTCTCCCCACCCCTCCTTCTGGGGGTTGCAGTCAGTTGTTGTTTCTGCCACTTGTAATGTGAGTCCACCCCTTGGGGTTACTCCTCCATGGGGCGCAGTAGGGTCTCTGCACCCCAATGGGCTGCAGGGGACATCATGCTTCACCATGTTCCTCACCACGGTCTACAGGGAACCACAGCTCTGAGTCCATCCCCTGCTCTGTGGGGTCCCTCCCACAGGAGACAGTCTTTAATAGACCTCTCCAACGTGAGTCCATCCCTTGGGAAGCAGTTCTTCCACATCTGCTGTCCCAAGGATCGTTCCTCCATGGGTGTACAGTCCTTCACAGATGAGCTGTACTGACATGGGCCCCCCCAAGAGGGCCACGAGTCCTGCTGTGGAAAAACCTCCTCCAGCGTGGGTCTGTCTCTCCATGGTCCACAGGTCTGCTGCTGGACCCTGCTCCATCCTGGGCTTCCCATGGGGTAACAGCCTCCTTCATGCATCCACCTGCTCCAGCATGGGCTCCTCCATGGGCTGCAGGGGGGTCTCTGCACCCCGATGGTCCTCCATGGGCTGCAGGGGGACAGCCTGCTCCACCATGGTCCTCACCACGGGCTACAGGGGACCACAGCTCTGAGTCCTTCCCCTGCTCCATGGGGTCCCTCCTCCCCCTGCTTCAGCACCAACCTTGGTGTCTGCATTGTCATCCCATGTTCTCACTTGGCTGGAATTTCTTCTGCGCAACACTCCTCTGTTCTTAAATATGTTATCACAGAGGCGTTACTATGATTTCTAATTGGCTCGGCCCTGGCCAGCAGCCAGATGTCCCTCCTGGAGGTGACTATCATTGGCTCAATAGGGCAGGGGAAGTTTCTAGCAGCTTCTAGCAGAAGCCACCCTTGTAGCCTCTCTGCTACCAAAACTCAGTACCAGAAACCCGTGACATTCTCCACGCCTATACCAGTAATAGGGACATACAAATGCATAGTCCATCAGCCCTTCACCCCACAGAGGGAGCCTCTATCGAACTGACCAACAGGTTTCCCTCTAGCTTCCTTGTGCGTTTAGATCTGCAGTCAGCTTCATCACAACCTGCAGGCATCTGCACTCCTACTGTTGGAAGATCTCATATTTTCTCTTCACCTAATTCCATTCACCTTTTTCTGCATCTGAATAGCTTTTTGTAGCCATTCTATCTCCTTTTTCTTCTCAAACTCCTTCCAAAGAAGCATTCCACTCAGAATTTCTTTTTGCACTTTCATTCCAATTCTGCAACATACGTATCTAAGTTACATGGTTCTGATCTGGTTACCAGGTAGCCCTAGCCTGATAAAGTGTTACTGATATGATCAGGGAGTGCCCTACCAAGACTCTGCACCTCCAAATTACCCTACAGTTGTCCCATTTATAACAGTTACATACCAGTTACATGCTCCATGAAAATGGTCATTGCACTTCCGCCTGTATCCCTCGGCCTCACTCACAGCTGAGCACAAGGAGCTTTATATCCTACCTGCAGACAGTCTACACACTAGAGCAAGAGAATATTTTTCACATTCTGATGAGACCGGACAGCATCCTTGTCCAGGAACTGGCTCAGACACCATCGTGTTTCCCTGTACACTCTTTGGCTGGCTAAAAGGTCTAGTGTTCCTGAAGGATTTTTGCTCACAGACTGCCTCTTATGGATCGAAGAAAAGAGATCGGTTCTCACTGTGCACAAGTTACCGTAGCCAGTCAGATTATATTTTTGACCTACTGTGATCAGCAGGAAACTTGAAAAATGTCTCATGGCTTTCAAACTCTGGTCTGCCTCATAACTTACAAGTACCTATGGAACCTGTAGATTGGCAGTACAGTGTTGTTTCATAGTATAACCAAGTCTCCATTTCATCAAGGATTTCAGTGCTTGGCACCTCTTCCTTCATTTTTCCCCTCACCCCCAAATTCTATGCAAAAAAGACCATCTTAACCTTCTTGTCTGTGGGATGACAGCCCCCATAACCTACAGAAAACATCTCAGCCCCTGGAGGCATATTCTCCGAAACCATTGTCAGCTGATAATGAATTACACAAGAAGGGACAAAGGGTCCTGGTGGCTTCCCAAAATAAGGTTACTGAAAGATGGAGTGTTTGGAGATAGCATGGCCTTTCTTCACATATCCTGGGGAAATACAGGAAGCTGACCCTTTAAGCCTATGTCATCTGCCTATCACCCCAAAAATAATCATTGACTATAGTCACTCAAACTACCAGAGAAAAAAGTATAAAAAGAAATTGGATATGAGCAAAAGTCGGGGAAAAAGACCACCATTTCTGCAGGGGTAACCAATGAGCTGCCTTGTTCCCTCCACGCCTTTGCACAGTGAAGGGGTGAGCAGTCATTTAGTCTGTTTTCTTTTTCCTATGCTTTATACCGTCCTTTACACCCTTATACCTTAGGCTATGCCTATTACTTTATATCTTATGCCTTACACTTTTTCACTTTTACCCCATAGCTACCTTTATTTACTAATTTACCTGGCTAATATCTTTATTTCATAAACACTATACCTCTTATACCTTGCCTTACACCTCATAACCCACCAGGTATATATCTTACTTTATATTAGTTGTTGTGTTCCTTTAAGGTGTGTAATTCCTGTTAATGTGTTTGTTAGTGGGAAGCAGCTGTATTACAGAGAGCGTTGTGTGTAGTTCTTTTTGTTGCTTTGTGTTACCGAGAGGGTTTAGATTTTTGTTTTAGGTTGTTGTTTTTCTGGTTAGTAGTTTTTCGTTGTTAGTAAAGTACGTGGTGAGGGGAAGATGTTGCTTGAGTCAGTATTGAGGTTTAGGTTGGTGTGCTGTCTTTGTGCTGGTTTCTTTTGGGGTTTTGTCATCAATTAAATATAATCATGCAGCTAAACATCATCATCAGCAACATGAAACCCACAATAATTATCACACCCTTGTATAAATAAAAATAATTTCAGGAACTGCTAGAGTTTATTTCAGTTTGTTCCTGGTGCTGGCAGCGATATAATTTCTAAGCAAACCTGGTGGAAAAGGATCTCTCTTGTTATTAAAGTGTAGTTCTCATTGGAGTATCACAATTCCTGTTCAGCCAGTGAATCTGTCTCAGACCCTCAGAAGGGTCTCTTTAGGTGGGACATAGACAGACTGTGTTGGATGTTAAAAGGCTTTGATATTCTGAGGACACTTAAAGCTAATAAAAAAACTATGAATGCAAGTGTGGGGGTGGGACCAGAAAACTTTGCATTTCTGCCTTTCTTTCCTGTTTAACGTGTCATCATCCTTTTTCTTCCATGCCTTTTAAAACCTTTTCTATCTTGTCTAGAAAACCAGGAGGCAGCCTTCTTACCGTGCTCCAGGCTGGACATATGTCACCTTGTATTTTCAATACTACATCTAAAGACTGTTTAATTCAGTTCCACACTATAGCAAATACATGAGCAAATACAATACAAAAACCAGAATACATGAGGCTTATCTGCAATAGATGAGCTTGGAAGTCAGTCTTGATCTGATTTTTTAACCACCACATGGTTTATTAAAGGATGGCAAGAGGCATAGAGTTTGTCTTCACACAGGGTCTCATGCTGTAAAAAAGCACTCCTTTGGTCTCAGCACCTAGAATATCATCCCTGAAAAATCTTCTGGGGAGCTAGTTCAGTTTTCAGAATGAGCCACCATTTTTAACTCTTGATGCTGGAGACATTTAAGAAAAATGGAGAGTACTGATATCAGTTAGAAAGTCTCTGACAGTGCTTTAGAGGTTTCACTGCTGAAAATGCTTGAAGAATTTTATCTATTTATTTTAAAATGGCATGAGAGTGTTATACAATGGAATAATTAATCAGGTATGAAAAACAGCTGAGTATGCTTTGCATTAAGAATAACTGATAAAATCAGAGGAAGTTCGGAAAGAATACATTCACTCAGACACATTCATGACCATATCCATAACAGTTCTTGGTGTCAGCCTGTCAAGTTCAAATGTTCTTGGAGAACTGGGTTCTTGCAGCAGATGCTATTCCACCTCACTGATTCTGATGCTGTGCCTATAACAAAACAAAAATTAAGGTATCAAAGATGATTATGAAGATTTGAAGAGTACTGGGCCTAAGATGGAGTCCTATGGAACCCCACTAGTGACAGTTCACCACTCTGATGTTACTCCATTCACTCTTAGCCTCTGTGCTTGACCCATGAGCCAGTTGCTCACCTTCACATGATGCGTTTATTCAGCTGTGGGCTGGACATTTTGTCCAGAAGGACCCTGGGAGAGACAGTATCAAAAGCTTTACTGAAATCCAAAAAGATTACATCAGCTGGCTTCCCTTGATGAGCTAGGTGGGTTACTATGGGAGCACTCTGGGAGTAGGAGCTGGGTGCTGAGGTTTGGTTTTGGGGAGCCTAACGCCATGTAATTCACCAAACATCTGAGGTTTCTTTCTGATTACTCACAGCACTCCAAGAACATTTAGTGTTTCAGAGGATTTTCTGCAGCGCACATAGCCCAGGATCTCTTGACATTGCCGTTGCTGCTTTCTTTTCCCAAAGGGCTTTGCTGAAAACATGTTTTTTCACCAACGTCCCCAAACAGGTAGGTTCCTCCCTCACCAGCAGCTCTGGGGTTTTTTACTCGTTTGGATTTAGAGCTCCATCCGGCACAATCACAGTATCAACAAGCGCTTCACCAAAGTGCCCCAGGAGAAGGGCAAGCCAGAGACAGGTCCATTTTGGAAGCTCCGCTCCCCCCACCCCGTATGCCTACTGGCTCAAGAACAGGACCTTCAAAGAACAAAGCATGCCTCAGTACAGATACAGCCAGCCTCTACCGAAAGAGCCCAGCAAGAAGCACAGCCACTTCAGCCTAGGGTCCCATAACCACCTTGAGGTCAGCATGGATCTGCAGCAGCTGCTGCAATAGTTTGAAGAAGCCACCAGCAGCCAGAACTGGAACCTCATGGAGAACAAAGCAGGGCAGCAGCACAAGCAGCCTGTGCCAACAGCCAAGGGGTCTCAGCTTTTCAGCTCTGCCTCAGGGACACAAGAAGTGCAGAGTGAGCTGGCCAACTGAAGGGTGACATTCACTGGGAAACTCTCCTGAACACCCACCTGGATGAAGGAGACTTGTCCACTCTAGGGGATCTGGAGCTGCTGCCTCCCATCCAGCCTGCAACATTTCACCTGGACTGGAAGGACAAGGGCAGCACATGGACTGTCCACAAAGGCAGTAGCAATTCCTCACCAAACCCAACCACAATAACCTAGGTTTGGACAAAACCCTTATGGCCATGGCTTTCCTGGAATGTGGCCTGGCATAACAAGACAAGCGATAATCTCTCCAATTGTGCCACCATCAAGCAGGGGGCTAAAAACTTTCAGGACTCTTTGCCAGGGTGGCTTGTCACAGACTTGAACTTTCTGACTCACTTCTATTATGACTTTATTATAGATGATAGATGATGTGATATAGATTACATTAGATCACATAATATGCTGAGTTGGAAGCGATCCACAAGAATCATTGAGTCCAACGCTCAGCCCTGCAAAGGATCATCCCCAAGAGTCCCTCCCTGTGCCCTAGAGGATCATCCAAATGCTCCTGGAGCTCTGGCAGCCTTGGTGCTGTGCCCACTTCCCTGGGGAGCCTGGTCGGTGCCCAACCACCCTCTAGGGGAAGAACCTTTTCTAATATCCAACCTAAACCTGCCCTGACACAACTTCAGGCCATTCCCTGGGTGCTGTCCCTGGTTCCCCCAGAGCAGAGATCAGTGCCTGCCCCTCCTCTGCCCCTCCTGAGGAAGCTGGAACTGCAATGTGGTCTCCCCTCAATCTCCTCCAGCTGAACACAAGTGCCCTCAGCCACTCCTCCTGTGCTTCCCCTCCAGGCCCTGAACCATCTTCTTTGCCCTCCTTTGGACACTCTCTAATAGCTTAATATCTGTCTTATACTGTGGTGACCAAAACTGCCAACAGTACTCTGCCCAGTGCAGAGCAGAGCAGGACAAATCCCTCCCTTGCCTAGTCAGCGATGCTGGGCCTGAAGTTCCCCGGGACATGGTTGGCCTTCTTGGCTGCCAGGGCACTGCTGACTCATATGCACATCGCCATCGACCAAGGCCCTCAGATCCCTTTCCTGGCACTGCTTTCCAGCATCTTATTCCCAGTCTTTCCATACATCCAGGGTTGCCCCATGCCAGGTGCAAAATCTGGCACTTTCCCGTGTTGAACTTCCTATGGTTGGTGATTGCCAAGCCCTCTGATTTGTCAAGGTCTCTCTGCAGGCCCTTCCTGCCTTCAAGGGAGTCAACAGCTCCTCACAGTTTTGTAGTGTCTTCTCAAGAGAGGCTTTGGGGATGGGTGTAGATGACAGCATTTCTTTTTTTACTTTTCCTTTTCTTTTTACTTGTTTCTGTTCTATTTTCCTGTTTGGGGGATGATGTTGAAGAATTGCACAGGTACTTCTGCAATTTAACTTTTTTCATTCCTGCAGGGAGCTCCTGGGGATGACAAGGTAGAAATGCTGGGACTATCTCTCTGCCTGTGCTATGTTCCCACCTGGCCCTGTTGATGCTCTGAGAAGCCCAAATGGCTTTGGAGCCCTTGTGGTCCCAGGGTGGTAAGAGGAGCCTCACAGAAGTCACAGGAAAGGCCAAGCCCATAACAGGCCAGTTCCCTCAAGGAGCAGTTGTGCTGCACTGTAGTGGGTTGACCCTGGCCGGATTCCATGGACTCATTAAATCCCTTTCTGCACTAGGCAGAAGGGAGAGGGGTCATCCACCCATCACCTTTATGGGCAAAAAACAGACTCAAAGTGAGATAATCCCTAAATTTATTACTAACAGGATAAAAGCTAAGCTAAAGAGTGAGAAAAAAACAGTCCTAAAACACACATCACACACACACACTTTCCCCCCACCCCTCCTTCTGTCCATGGGGAGTTGCAGTGGGTTGTTGTTGCTGCCCCTTGTGATGTGAGTTCCCCACCCCTCGGGGTCACTCCTCCATGGGGTGCAGTAAAGGTTGAGTCCCTGCACCCCAATGGGCCTCCATGGGTTGCAGGGGGACATTCTGCTTCACCACGGGCTACAGGGGACCACAGCTGAGTCCATCCCCTGCTCCGTGGGGTCCCTCCCACGGGAGACAGTCTTTAATAGACTTCTGCAGTGTGAGTCCACCCCTCGGGCAGCAGCTCTTCCACATCTGCTGTCCCGAGGGTCACAGCTCTCACTCGGGCAAAGCCTGCTCCNTATCCCAATGTTCTCGCTCCTGGAATTTCTTCTGCGCAACAATCCTCCAATTCTTCGATATGTTATCACAGAGGCGTTACTGTGATCTCTAATTGGCTCGGCCCTGGCCAGGAGTCGGATGTCCCTCCTGGGGCCAAGTGCCATTGGCTCCCATGGGACAGGGGAAACTTTGAGCAGCTTCCAAAAGAAACCACCTCTGCAATCCCCCACTACCAAAAAAAAAAATTCAGCTACAGAAACCCAGGACATGCACCAAGGCAGGGACTAAAGCAGCACACGCCCAGCCTGGCCAGTGCAGGAGGGGCAGGGGGTGGAGAGGCTGGGGGCAGTGGGTTCAGGGAGCCCTGTGGGGAGGGCAAGTGAGCTCAGGTGTGTGGGCTGGGGCCAGGCTGGCCAGGGCCAGACCATGCATAACTCTGTGCCACCAGTCAGGGGTCAGGACTGTCACTTGGGATGGGATGAGAAGGGAGCTGGTAGGGGACTCTGAAAAATGTTAATGTGGACCCTGCTTAGGGGCTCCCCCCATCACACATCAGCATCTCCAGGGACAGACATCACCTTCCAGACATTGCTTGGGACTACTCGAGCTTAGTGCTTTTCCCCTCTCAATGCTGCTGTGCACAGGAGGGCCAAGAACTGGGTCACTTTGCAGCCCCCCAGCAGCATCTTCCCATTCTCCAGCTCTGACTGGGATGGGCTGGGCCCTTGTCCATCTCACCCAGCAGCTCAGGCCACTACAGGCAGGTCCTTGCTCTGGGAGAGTCCTGGCAGGTGACGGACAGGGTTTGCCACCTGCTCTGAGGTCTTACTTGGGGGTCCCCAAGGCTGCAGGAGCAGCCAAGCCAGTTCATGGGGACCAGAGTGGCTGCATGCAGGCACCTGCCCTTCACTCCAAGTCACCACAGGGTTTGAGACCCCAAGCTTGTGTCCCCCAAATACCCAGGCACGCCTGCAGGAAAATCCCTTCTTGGACACACCAGGTTGCAGCAGCCCTCAAGAGTGGCTCTGGATGCCCATCTGTCCTTTGGTTTCTAATGACCATTCACCCCAAGGCAGGAGCAGAAGGAGTGACAGGTGCTTAAACCTCCCCAAGATCCCTCAGAACCCCTCACTCCCACCAAGAACAGGCCTAGCACTGGCAGAGGGGGAGAGCAAAGAGACTTCCCTTGGCCTTCACAGCTGCTCTCAGCCCCCATGGTGGAGGCGGGGGAGGTCCCATGCTGGGCTCTGTTAAAGCCTCTTCCTGGAGAGTTCATTCCCTCCCCTGTTCTAGCCCAGCTGATGGACAGCCTGGTAACTGGTGCTGCTGATGTTTCATACCCTGTTTTCAGAGCTGATCTCAACAGAAGGTACCAGAACTACCAGAATATCAAAGTCCCTATCACAAATTTTACTTTGCTGATTTCATTGATTCTTGTCAAGGCACTTCTGTTCAGTCAAAACATCCCTCAAGTTTTACAGAATTGAGTCCACACTGCATGCAATGCCCACAGAGACACATTTCCCTGTGAACTGTTTCAAAGATTACTCTGGAACAGTTCATCTCTGCTCCACAGAACTTATTTATAAGGAAGTTATCACAAAAATATATACAGAAGCCACTCACACTGGGAGGGACAGATGAGCATGGTCTGGCTCAGGATCAAAGGCTGAGCTCACAGACAGACAGCTCTGCACTGTGGAAACACTGGAGTTCATCCATGGTGTTTCCCTGAACCAAGGCATCTGGATGGCTCTTGCCTTTTCAGAGTCAACCTAAAGTGACATTTTTAAATAAAGCAAATTCTCTCCTTTCAGCTTTATCCTACTGCGTGCTTTGAAAGTGTGTTCTTTTTGGTCATTATTGCAATATCCACCTTTACAAGGAACTTGAGCAAGAGAGACCAGGTTTGACTCCTTGATACAAAAACTGAAAAACGGAGCTATTAATCCAAGGAATCGTGCTAGGCTTTTGACCCTTAACATCTCCACATCTATACGCACAGAGGCGTGATATGGTTTTAAGGCAAGACAGGCCATGAAAGGCCACACTCCAGCTTAAAAGCCTGAACACTCATGTGCTTTCACGTGGGAATAACACACTCTCTGTTTGCCAGTTGTTCATTTATACCTACCTCTCTCTCAGTCTCCTGAGAATAGAGCGTAGTTTTCAAATAGGCAAGCGCCCAGAACCTGAACTCCACAGTCTGGTGTCACTTACCAAAATCCAAATTACTAAATGATATACTACTGGATAAAGTCTGTAAGCATGTGGAAACTTTCCAACTCCACACTTAGTGTCCTGAAGGAGAGTTTGTATAATAAACCTTTGCCACAGCACTCTTTTACTATTTAAACTTACATATAGGGGTGGCAGTGTGGAGGAGGGACCTGTTGAGCCCAGAGATCCTGGATGGGCACAGGAAGAGACAGGGATGTCTAGAAATGAGACATCCTGCTGGAAAAGGGGCTACTGAGCACGGACGATATTGGAGACCCTGTGGCCTGCAGCACTCCTGGGATGGGGCCAAAGCTGATGAACTAAACTGTTCTGCCAAAGCTGCCCTTTCAGACTTCATCATCAAAACTGCCCCACGAAGCCACCCACAAGGCCACGCCACTGCCCTGAGACACAGTCCAGAGGCCCAAGAAGCCACAGACACCTACCATGCCCAGAGCAGGCTTCCACGTCACCAGCACCACAAGTGGGGCAAAAGTGGGGCTGCCCCCACAGGGCTTGAACTGTGAGAGGCCACCTATCTCATCCAAGCTGCTGAAGTCCAGCCAGGAGCCCAGTGTCCGTGGGACGATGGCTGGGACCCTGAAGAAGGATTCCCATGGCAACACAGTGGGGCAGCTGGCCAAGGAGACCCACAAGGCCAAGAGCAATTCCAGCAGCTTCTGCACCTCTCAGGGAAGGGACCCACCTTCTCCATTGACCCTGACACCAAGCCAGCTGTCCCAAAAGACTCTGAACTGGCTGCCTGCAAGACTCCAAGACAGCCATTGTGAAACACTCCCTTCTGGGCAATGCTATGCTGGAGCAGGACAGCACCACATCACCACCACTGATCAAGAAACTGGCAATCTCTGCCAAAAATGATGAGTCTGAGCTTCTGCTCAGAGACTTCATTTATAGAATCACAGAATCATAGAGTCATAAGTTGGAAGGAACTCATCAGGACCATTGAGTTTGTCCTGGTTTAATGACAATACGTTCAGGAGGTGAGACCTCTAATGAGATGAACTCTCCTTTTTTATATATTTCCCTCCCGCCTAGTATAGACAAGGTAAAAATTACTAGGAGTCTGAACGAAGAAGGAAAAATAACAATTTTACTAAAACCAGAAAGAAACAAAAAAAAACCCCAACAATAGCAGAAAATATGACCTACGTACCCTCCTTCTCCCTAGGTTAAAACAAAACCTGGGAAGATATTTTGTCCAAAGGAAAGTCCTGTGCTGCCAAGGTGACGGCATGGATTCCAACATATCAAACCATGTGGAGTGACAATGTACTGACACGGCACAGTGTTGGGGCTCAGCGGTCTCAGGCTCCATGGTGCTTTGTGTGGTTTCTGAGTGGGGAATGCTTGAGCTGGCAGTGGTGGCTGGTCACGCTGGGACAGCTTAGCTGGGGCCAGGGCAACCTTGATCATACGTGAAAAACACCTGTAGCTGAGGCAAGGCGGTTCCAAGGAAAAGGCTTCAAGAGCCTGTGGCGCTCCAGTGAGTAAAAACCAGGTACCAAGAGTTATGGCACGCATCTGCTATAATCTCCTGAGTTCTCAGGATGCTTCACTTCAGGGGCCCACCTTTCCGGCAGGTCCTGAGATGTTTGGGACAGTCTTCTCCAATCCAGCTCAGGTGAGGGGTAGTCCCCCCACACTCTGAATTATGTGGTGGTATGAAAAAATTCACTAAAAATCTTTCCCATTTAACTAAAACTGCAACAGAATGCAACTCTTAGCTGTACACAGGACACTCCAAGGATCATACCATGTGCCTGGAAGCATTGTCT
This sequence comes from Grallaria varia, assembly GCA_013396735.1. Classification (NCBI taxonomy): domain Eukaryota; kingdom Metazoa; phylum Chordata; class Aves; order Passeriformes; family Formicariidae; genus Grallaria; species Grallaria varia. Next base: position 192,085 of record VWZG01006610.1, read on the forward strand.
GAATGCTTCTTGAACTCAGACAGTCTTGGTGTCTGTGAACACTTCCATAGGGAGCCTGTTCCAGTGTCCAACCAAGCTCAAGGGAAAATACTTTTTCCTGATATCCAACCTAAACCTCTCCTGACTCAGCTTCATGCCATTTCCTCAAGTTCTGGTTGATGCTCGGTGCCTTCTGAACTGGAGTTGAACTGGGGGAAGTGTAGACCTACTGCTGGGCACCTGCTGAGCCAGGAATGGGTGGGAAAAGCCCCTCAGACCCCTGCCCAGATGGCAGGGAAGTTGGGAGCCCAGTTCAGGGGAGAGCTGGGATGGCAGGAACAGCATCTGTCTGTCCCACTCACAGTGCTGCACTCAGCACTCTGTCCCTAACTCTGGTGAGGAGGTGCAGGTGACTGGATGCACCTTCCCTGCTCCCTTCTGTCCTTTTCTGCATCAAGAGTCTCATCCCACTTTTCCTGGCCTCGGCTGTGGGGTCCAACTATCTGCCCCTCAGGTAGATGGCTCTGGACTGTTGTTTGCTTTCTCCTGACTCCTCCACTCCAGTACAGCTGTGGCCCTGTCCTCAAACCCAGAGGTTGTTATGGGGTGGGATCCCATCCCAATTGCCCAGTGATCCAGGCATGCTTGCTAGCTCATCCCCGGTTCTGTGGCTGTGGGAGAGCAGCTTCATCCAGACCTTCCATCCCAGAAAGAGTTGTCTTTGCCCACAGCCCTTGGCTCTCAGCACTAGCTGTGAGGCTCTGCTCCTTTGAGAAGAGGGTGCCTGTTGGAGCCTGGGGCCATCCTTTGACTGTGACATGGGGAGAAGAGGCTGGCAGGGGCTGTGACTTCCTGCTGCTCCTGGAGCTCCACAGTCTGGCTGCTGGCCACAGTGTGGAGTGGGGCTGTCATGACAACACAGGGGCCCACAGGGGTAGCTGTTGCAAAGGGATGGTGTAGGTGCAGAGACCTTTGGAAGAAACGGCAAAGAGGGAAAGGCTATCATTTGCTCAAAGAAACTTTTCCTCCCAGGGAAAAGCTTTAACATCAGAAGGAATTTGTTCTCATACATGATGCTGTGTATTTTCTCTCTATCTGTCTGCTGCAAGGTAACTCCCTTGCTACAAGTGATAAAATTCTCATGCCTGGGGGCCCCAGAATGCATAGAGGAGCTTTTGGATTTTGTCATGCATGGGAATGGTGCTACAAAAGCACCAAAACGTGTTTCTGTTTTTGCCTTTTCGATCAGCTGATTTGATCATTTAGGTATATATTGTAGTGTTCTGAACTGTTAAAATAAATTTTCTTTAAAACTTTAGCCATAGACTGGTGCCCGTGCCTATCAATTCTTACAGGTGGTGTGAGATCTGTTGCCACTGTAGGTTGGATCACCAGACCCAGGCCATGACTCTGGTTCATCAGATCCTTGGCGGCTGCCTGTGGTCCGGTGGTGACTGCTGGTGGCTGGGCCTGGGCCTGGGCAGTAAAACCCTTTGGGAAAATGGCTAAGCATGTTATTTTGATATCTCTACCGAAATGAATCCTCCTCTTTTTATTTCCATCCCCCAATACAGAGAAGGTAAAAACCAAACAGTATCAGTATGTTACTTAGCCTTCCTTCTTGGGAATTAAAAAAAATCTCCACAGTGGCTCCCCTTTCCATGCTTCTGGTACACATAGTCTGAAGAAACAAAAAAACCTACTGTAGCAAACAGGTTGCTTTGGTTACCACTCTTTCGAGTTTGCGTGGCTTTTGTTTCACTTTAGAAGTCTCTTAAGAACTCAGCAGCCTCTGCAAAGCAGAGCTGCTTCTGTGTGAGCAATGAGGGCGGCATCATCAGGAAAAAGCAGCTCCTGGACAAGGTGATTGAGGGTCTTGTGTGGGCCTTCAGTCTCCTGAGGTTGAACAGGCTTCCATCAGTACGGTATCGGATGTAGATGCCATTCTCTTCATCGAGGTCTGCCGTGGCCCTTTGGAGCATCATGCTGAGGAAGACTGCGAATAGAGTTGGTGCGAGAACACAACCTTGCTTCACACCATTGGTTATTGGAAAGGGCTCAGAGAGTGCATCGCCATATCTGACTTGGCCACACTGATCCTCATGCAGCAGGATGATCATTTTGAGGAACCTGGGGGGACATCCTAAATGTTCCAAGATCTGCCACAGGCCTTTTCTGCTCACAGTGTCAAAAGCTTTGGTGAGGTCAATGAAAGTCACATGAAGTCCTTTGTTCTGTTCCCTGCACTTCTCTTGCAGTTGTCTGAGAACAAATACCATTTTTGGGCTAGAAGTCAGCTTGAAGAAGACAGAAGTTCTCTTCCAACCTGCACCTCAGGAAGCCTTCCATCACCCCCGCATCACCATAGGTGAATCAGAACTCAAGTCAGTCCAGCAGTTCACCTATCTGGGAAGCATCATTTCCTCAGATGGTAAGATTGACCAAGAGATAGACAACAGGTTAGCAAAGGCCTACAGTGCCTTTGGAAGACTCTATAAAAGAGTCTGGCACAATAAACACTTGAAGAAAAGTACCAAGATTAGTGTCTATAAAGCCATTGTGCTGTCCACTCTCTTATATGGGTCTGAATTGTGGGTCATCTACCGCCGCCCCTGTGTCTCCTCGAACGCTTCCATCAGCGCTGCTTCCGCACTATCCTGAACATCCACTGGTCTGATTATGTGACCAATGTGTCTGTCCTTGAGCAGGCAGCAGTCACCAGTATTGAGGCCATGCTGCTGAGAACGCAGCTGCGCTGGGCAGGGCACGTCTCCAGGATGGAGGATCATCATCTCCCTAAGATTGTGCTCTGTGGTGAACTTGCCACTGGCTGCCCCAAGAGAGGAGCCCCGAAGAGGAGATACAAGGACTCTCTGAAACAACACCTCAGCCTGGGCCATATTGACTACCATCAATGGTCCACTCTGGCCTCCAGTCGGGAGGCATGGAGACACACCACCCATAACACTGCTGCTTCCTTTGAGAACACACACAGAATCAGTCTGGAGGAGAAAAGACAGCACAGAAAGAGCCGTGCCTCACCAACACCGCCTATGGAGACTTTCTGCTGTGCCTTTTGCAACCGGCCTTGCCCATCTCGCATTGGCCTTTTTAGCCACCAGTGTGCTTGCAACAAGGATGGGTAGAGCCCTTCCCAAATCTTTGTTCAAAAAGCCTAGCCATGACGATGATGATGAGAAGTCTCCTAACAGAGCAGTTGTGGAGGCAGATTCCATCTGCGATTCTGTGCAGATTCAGTGAATGGCTCCATGGCTGGTGCTAGCCGGCTTGGCTGGAATGCGGAGCGGTGTTGAAGCTCCATGGCTCCAGCAAGGGTGGGGGTCATTGTCTGTGGCTGGGCCTGGGGTCAAACCCTGGGCTGATTCAGTGGCAGCTCCAGGCTGGGGCAAAGCAGTGCCAGGGCTGGGCCAAGGTGGCAAGCAGTTCAGTGGTATTGTGAAAACAGCTACAAAGCAGCAAACTGCTCCAGGGAGGGGAACTGCCAAGTTATGGTCAGTAGCAGGGATGGGGCAAGGGCTGTCTCCAAAAGTGCTCCAATGAACAGCACTATGGTGGTTCCCCTGGCCTCAGCATGAAACGAACAGAAGCCAACTGTCTGAAAGTGAGTCTGGACAGCAAAGGGACAGCTGGTTACCTCAACAAAGACTCCAAGAGTCTCTGGCACTCTGGTGGCCAAAGGCCAGGCAGAGAGGGTGAGCTTTGGTGTGTTCAAGTTTTTGTCTTCTATCTCCCAAGTTCCTGGGATACTCCACCCCAGGGACCCACCAGTCCCCAAACTCCAGAAGGTCCCCTGACATGTGTAAACCGCTCTCCCCTTCCGCTCAGACAGGGAGGGCGTGGGAGGAGCTCCCAATTTGGATGACATAATGGGAATGAATATTCATTACTGAAATTCATTTTGTTCCCTTTCTTTGATTTAACTAAACTATAACAAATGTGTAAGTTATCCAGAGCCACAGTTGGTCAGTCCTGTGGTACCTGAGAGTCATGACCTCTGTTCTAGTGATGGGAAGAGCCATTGGCTGTGAGTCCCCAGCTCATTGCCATGGCAAAAGGTTGTCTGGGCACAAAGATGCTCCAGCCACTTTTGTGACTTTCGTAACCACAATGTTTGTCTAACCTGTTTGTCTAACCCCTGCCAAGTTGCTCCTGACCACACAGAACAACACGTCCCTTGGTGGCATGGATTGATGCTGGCTGCTTTTGTCTCCACACAGACCTTCATCATAGATCCTGCTTTGTCACAAAGCAGATTTACGATCTGGCGTGTCTGAAATATGGGAGGAGCCTGTGAGAGCTGGGATTCTTCCCATACCTGATGGAACAGAAGGAAGAGGGAGACAGACTCCTATCAACTGGCAGCGCAAGAGACAATGGGCACAAATTTAAACGCATAAAATTCCACGTCAGAGTGTGTGTCCTAAGCAACTGGTTCAAGTCGACCTTGATGGAGCAGTTGGTTTGGACTAAAAGAGCTCAGGAGCTCCCTTCTAATCCCAGCAATATTGAGATTCTGTGAACAGATAAGAACATCTCCCTTAAGAAATACCTTAATTGAAATATTCCGTGGCAGAAAGAGTTTTAAATGTCTTTTGTTTTTCAAGCCTGTGGCTGGTTTGGCCTTATGGATGGCAAGGTGAACAACATCTACTGCTCTTCCCTTCTCCACCAAGCTAGTCACCTGGAAGGCAGAAGGCTTCCAGCCTGATTAAGCGTTATTTCTCCTTTGAAAATTCACACTTAGTACTCCCAACCACCTTTCTGTGCTACCTGTTTGGAAACTACTTCCAGAGTGTTTTGCTCTGTCATCTAGGAAAAGATTGGGGAGAATCCCTGGATCTTCCTTCTTTCTCTTCTTGTTCCTCTGGCCTACGAAGAGACAGAAGAGGTTGGTGTGTGTTCTGAGCATCTTCACCTTGCCTCTTCTTTCCAGGCACCTCCTCTCAAAACCAAGGCATGGGGACAAACACTGAGCTGCTCAAACTCTGACCATCATCGGGCTGCCCAACAAAGATGTGATTTGAACCCATGTGTGCAGAGCACAATGGATTAGCAGTCCATCACCTTCGCCACTCAGCCACATCGGATGCATGTGCTCTTGCTGCTGCTGCCTCTGCTCCTGCCACTCCTCCTTACACTGATACTGCGTCTGGTCCTGCTGCACCACTGCTGCTACTGCTTCTGCTGCCTGCATGGGAGAGAAGGAGTCAGCCTCTAGGCTTTGCTTTTTGGAATTGGTCCACTCTCCTGACAGCTGGTCTGTGCTCTGGGGACTTTCAGGAAATAGGTCTCAGGATTCCCATCAGAATATGACTGAACAGCAGAGTCTCACACTCAGTCCTGAGAAAGAATATAGAAGAGTGACCGCAGAGTGACTCAGTACGCCCAAAGGATTTGAGTCTGACTTTGAAATTAATTTGTCACCAGCCACATTTCCCTCACTTTTTGGAAGGATGCCTGTGGCAGAAGAACATCCTCCTCCCCTGGCCAATAAATGGTGTCTGCCAGTCTTTTGCACTTTTATTTTGGGATCTTACAGCAGCACACCATGGCTGCAGCAGTGTCTCAGTTTAAAAACAACAAACCAAGATGTCTATCCAGGAAAGTGAGGAATCCTCCTGGACTAGGAAAAGGGCCTCCCGCTCCTTGAGCCACCACAACCTTTGAAATTAAGAGACTTTAAGCAGAAAATGTAGAGAAGAGGATAGCAGTTCTTTACTACAAATATATAAAGAAAAACAAAAAAAGGAAAGAAAAACCAGAACAAGCAACAACTGCAACCAAAACTTTCAATTGATGAAGTCCCACTTTCTTTTGGTGCAGTAAAGAAACAAGAGCAAAGGCACAAAAGAATTAACTTACTTGGTAAAACACCTTGCTCTGCTAAACCAAGAGAAAAAAATTGCTTAATGTTTGCTCTGCCTGTTTCACTAGAAGAACATGGCAGAATTACTGGTTAATATCTTGTTCTGTTCTGCCTACTGGACCTAATCTTAGAAGAATCAACCTAGTAGTCACAAATTAAGACAAGGCATACATTTGAATAGGGAAGAATGGATTTAAGCCATTTAAGTTTTTGCAGGCTTCAATAACCAGGTCACTAACAAAAGAAACTGAGGAGGTCAAACCGAGGTAGAAGAGCGGATGACCCCCAGAGTGAGGCTGAAGAGTGTAAACGACCACTCCATATTGATGCCAAGAGCAGAATCTGGAAAGCTCCACCCCAAACCCTGCCTGGACTCCACCTAGACTCCACCCACCATTAATATGCACGATTAGATGATGTAACCACATGAATACGTACGTTAAGATGTTGCAATCACGTATTTTGAGTTTATAAATTGGTGTATTTCGCACCTGTTGAGTTAGGCAAGTATGTCCAGCGTGGACTGTCTTGTCTTCAATGTTGTCAATAAAAGCACCATTATAGTCACAAACAGCAGGGGGCACTGTTGGGCCCCGGGAGGGCGGAGGCTGCAGTTACAGCTGGCGGCCGCCAGGGGGCAGGGCCGGCGCGCAGCTCCTGCTGTCTTGGGGGCGGCTGGGAATTGGATTCGCAACTTGGCAAATGGGATTCACCACTCAGAACAAAGGCGCTCCCCCTTGCTCTGGGGCTGCCAGGAATGGGATTTACCACCTGGGACAAAGGGGCTCTCCCCCAGCTCTGGGGCTGCGGGCAATTGGGATCTGACCCAGAGGGGGACAGCAGTTGCAGCAACAAGCATGTGAGAAAAACTCTCAACTTACTGAATTTGGAATAAAAAAAAAACGAGCCCGTGAGACAAAGAAATATAACAAGTAGGAAAAGTTTACTTATGACACATGCCGGGCGCTCAAGGTTACACAAGTCCCCAGAGCACCTCTTTTAGTTCAAATTTCGTTCTTTTAAAGTTTAAAATCCCTTTAAAAATCCCTCACTATTTACGTAACAGAAGAGGCGTTTCCCGTTCCCTGATTGGCTGAGTGGAGGAGTCCTGAGCAATATGGCGGCCCCCATGGCTTGCCATGTGGTCCACGGGGTCTCCTTACCCATATTCATGGGCCGCATGGTTCCTTGGTATCTGCTCTTATCAGGACCTTACAGTTCCGCGACACACCTTCATAGGTTAGTGAGGGACCCCTAAAATCTACACCCTTGGATTAATGAGTTTCCCTGTCTCCGATCCGCAGTTCCCTGGCATCAGCTCCTGATAGGGGCCGATACCATACAACTCCACGACACGCCTTTAGATGTTAGTAAGGGACCCCTAAAATCTATACCCTTGGAATAGTGACTTCTTGTACAATTTATTGTGCTTGTAATAAAACCCGTATCTTTATTTCTCATAGGCAGGCAGAAAAACAAGCTGCTAGCAAAAGGATGACTGTACGCTCCCTCTCCAAAATGCTCACTCCAGCGATTCGTAGAGGAGACAACACAGGACATGCAGGGTCATGGGTGAGCTGGAACCTTTCTAGAGCCACCATGAGCCCCAGCAAAGCAGCAACTGGACACCAAAGCTGCAGGGACCAGAGATGAGTGAAAAAAAGCCAAAAAAAAACCAACAAAACTTTAATGCGGGGGCCCTACCCACACCACTCCCCCAGCCAGGAAACAGTGATGTGGCCAGCAAAAAGAAAATCTTCTCCCACCCAAACAAATTTTTTCCCAAGCCATTAGTTTGGTATTTAAGGGCTATCAGTTACCCTTTTGTTTAGCTTGGTTGGAGGCTATCCCCTCAGGGCCTGGCTACAATTGGCAAAGGAAACAGCCCCTTGCTTCCCTGTTCCATGGCGGTAATGGGCAAAAATTCAAGCAAGAAGGTTTTTTTTCCCTGCATCCATGACGAGCAGCTACACCGGATGAGAAGAGCAGAACAGACAGGGTCCACAGTCAATGAGATGCCTTGGTCCAGAGAACTTTCTAGTGATAAGGAGATTTATCCTTTATAACTGATAATTGATATATCCAATATCTATGATAAAGTATGTTTAATAGTTATTTTAAATCATTTAAACATGAAAATAGCCTGCACACGGTAAAGAAGAGAGCCAAGGCCACTCCTAATAATAATTGGCCTTGTGGTTTCTGTAGATACCTAAAACAGGATAGATACCATATGGAACTAAGATAAATCAAGGAATGTTTCAAAAGAGTAAGATAATTACAGGAATTCACCAATTAGACCAGTTCAAGTTGCCAACAAACTGGTTACTGCTGCCTTTTGAGCCAAGTTGAAAAAGACACAGCGAGGAAGACCTATGATCTTCATCCTCAAGAACCCCGAATACCCCTGCCCAAGACCACTAGAAATCACTGCACAGACTCAGATAGGAGGAGCTCAGGGCGGAGAAAATAGAAATTATTTCCTGGAACTGCCTTTAGAACTGATTAGAATAAGACTGCCTTTTCTAAGGAAATAATGCATACGTATGGAGAAATAATTAATATGTATACTGAAATTGCATATAAACAAGCCTGTGAGCGCAGACAGGGGTGCACGGCTTTGGACGAGCTATCCCCCGTGCATCCAGCGCTGAATAAACGTACGGCTCTATAACCTCTTTGGTTGTGGGGTTGTTAATCCGCAAATCACTAGACCATTACTGTATATTACCATGAGCTCTGGTCTCTCCAGGTTAATAATGGGGACCCTGTCCAAAACCCTATGTGAATGATTTTCCTTGGAGCATTAGACCTGAGATGTCAAGCTGTCCCCTTGTAATTGGGATGTTATCCAAGCAGTCTTCAAGAGACTGAGTGGCCCTTCCTTGGGTGAATGACTGTGTTTCTACTGGATACCTTTGAGGGATCCTTCAGCACTTTAGGGTGAAACAAACTGATCATCTGTGTACCCTGGGGTGAGAGGCATCCCTTGTACATGTGAACACATGCGTGCTTGGGGATTGTTATAAATTGAGACCACAACGGATCATAATCCAATTAGAATTTTATTAATTATAGCAAGTAGAATATGAGCAAAGGTAGCGCGCTAGACGACAGGGGAGTCTTGTTCGGCCAACTGTCGTGCTGAGCAGCTAAAAAAGTCCCTTTTTATACAGTTTTACTTCCGTGTTCGCGAGGTAGTGGCGGCATTCTGCGCATGCTTCAGTTGCTGTTTAGAAGGTCTTTTTCTGCCTCCTAGTGGTCGAAGCAAGGAGCCTTTGTCCTTATTCTATGGTTGGCCCCTTTTCCTGCATGTCCTTATATGGGGTTGTTTGCCGTGTTTCCGTCGGCTCCGGAATGTCTGTTGCCATCCCAGTTGGAGATCACAAGTGATATCCACTGATTGCTTTAGCGGTATCTTGGTGATTGTTTTAGTCTGGTGAGCGATTTCATATCTTCTGCAATTTGACATTTACATTGGACTTAACATAAATCTTAATAAACAATACTATAATTCATAGTTTCTTACAGGGATCATCTTCCTGGGCTGTGTAGTATCAATGCCCCTTACTCGCAATGCCAAAACTATCATCTGTTGCATGTCACGGGAGTGTTGTCCCGTCAGTGAGGCTGGTCACCAGTGGTGTCCACCAGGCCTCAGTATTGTGGCCTCTGTAATGAATGAGTTAACTTTGTTCATAAAATTGTAAGAAAAGAAGATTTCATCTGCTTATCTAAAAGTCACAAGAATGTGAAGAGACCCCTGCTTATTGAAAGACATGGGTATTCAATTAAAATAAACTTCACATCCTGGTGATTTACATGTGAGAGGGGGACATCTCCCACCTTAAGACAATTAGGGTAATCCTTACATCCTGACAATTTACACTTGAAGGAAAACATCCATCACGTAACAAGAACTTCAAGGACCTCCAAAAGACAATTTACGACCGCCTGGTAACTGTCAACAGAGACACACACACAATGCGGACATAACCAGATCACGTACACAAGAGTTAAAAATTGTATAAATACAGAGATTTTTTCCTCAGTACGGGACAGGCTTTTGGCAGAGCACAGTCTTTCCAAGCTGCTCAGCGCTGTTTTGCTCTCTTATCGCTTGCTAATAAATTCAATCTTTGATTTAATACAAATTGGCTCTTCCAATTTGTCACGAGCGTCTATAACAGCCTGTTTCATTGAATATTTTTTATCAATAATCTAATGATCTGGACATGGGGATCACGGGCACCCTCAGTCAGGTTACAGATGACACCAAGTTGAGTGGGAGTGTTGGAGGGTAGGAAGGGTCTCCAGAGGCATCTGGACAGGCTGGATCAGTGGCCAAGGCTAATTGTATGAGGTTCAACAAGGCCAAGTGTTGGACCCTGCACTAGAGTCAGAAGAACCCCATGAAGTGCAAGACATTGGGTGCAGAGTGACTAGAAAGGTGCTTGGGAAAAGGACCTAGGGATGCTGGTCAATAGTGGCTGAAAATCAGCTGAAAATCAGCCAAGGTGTGCCTAGGTGACCAAGAAGGCCAAACACATCCTGTGGCAGCACCTGTGCGGGGCAATGCTGAGGCACCTCAGATCCTGAGGTCAGTTTTGGGCCCCTCACAACACGGAAGACATTGAAGTCCTGAAGCATGTTTAAAGAAGGGAATGAAGATGAGGAAGGGTCTGTACCACAGGTCTGATGATGAGTTGCTGAGGGAGCAGGAGAGGCTCAGCCTGGAGAAAAGGAGGCTTCGGGGGGACCTTCTCACTCTCTACAACATCTTGAGGGTGTAGTGAGGAGGGGTTGTCTCTTCTCTCAGGTAACGAGACAAAGGGAAATGGCCTCAAGTTGCACCAGGAAAGGCTGAGATTAGATATTAGAAAAAAATTTCTTTATGGAAAGGGCTGCCAAGGCCTGGAACATTCCAGGGCAGTGCTGGGACTAGCTATCCTTGGAAGTGTTCAAAAAACATGTGGCTATGGCACTTGAGAACATGGTTCAGTGGAGCTGTAAGAATGACCATAAAGCTCTTTTTCCCATTACCCCAACAACTGACTCTGTAACTTTACTTAGTGAGCCCTTGCTAAGTTTTTACTGAATGTGTGGCTCTGCTATTGATCAAAAATCTATTGTTTCGTTTATTGGTTTGACTGGAACTGGGGATCTGCTGGGCATGCCCTGATGTTTTACCCTGTTCCCCTTCACTCATCAAACATCCTTCAGCATCATAATATTTACATCTACTAATTGACCCTGACTCCAAATAGCATGTAGATTCAGGCCATAGGTGGGGAAGGGTCAGGGGGTGGGGCCTCTCAGACCCCCAAACCCCTGCTTATTCCTCTTCTTTCACCTTCCACAGTAAAGAGGTATTCAATATAGCATGCATATCTGTTGCAATCTGCTTAAAATACTGCAGAAAGAACTTCAGATTCAAAATATTGCCTTTGAGCAAAATTAAAACTCAGAAAAGTTATCTGTTAATACCAAAAACTGATTTTTATTAATTGCTAAGAGATGCAAAGGGAAAGAGGAAATAAAAGGTTGGGAAATGCTAAGATTAATTTTAGAAGCAGAGAAAAGAAACCACCAAAAAACTACTTTTCTGCCGAGATATTGGAGGTGTTGGGGGGCAGTGGGAGACTGTTTACCCTTTTTGTTTTCTCTGTCTCTGCCGTTTCTCACTGTTATCTCCTTTAGCTGCAGGGGCTCTCAACAGCTTTAGTTCTCTGGAATGCAGTCAGGATGTGTGGCTTCTGCTGCTCATGAAGGGCCGTGTCACAGGTCTCGCGTTCAGCCGCACTGCTCTGGTCCTCAGAAACAGGGTAAGGCTGAAGGAATATGATACAAACTCAAGCCTGTGACGCCGTGGGTCTCGGTTCACTCCAGGCCAGCCGAGTTTCAGTCTCGGGTGGCGGGTAAGCAGCACATGGTGGCAGAAGAAAGGTGAGGGGAGGTAGGGGAGAGAGCCTTGGCTATGGTAACCATTTCTTTATCTCCCTTTCCTCTTCCCTGATTTTCCAAAATTCATATTCAACATTTATAGTGTTCCAGGGAGGTTGTACGTGGTTTCTTGGCACGTAGCCCTATTCAGATGTTCGAAGAGATATGATAACCATAAACAATAGCAGGATTTTTGGCAGGAAAAGTCCAGCAGAAAGTTCTGGTGAGAACCTTTTGGCAAAAGCTGACAAGATGCTTTTTGAGAAACTCTCTGACAGTAGTCAGGATGTTTGTTTGTGAGTTTCTGGTAAAAGTGCTGATAGAAAGTTTTTTCGATGGGATGTTTTTGACAGATGGAAAACAATGCAGGAACATTATTCTTGGTATTTCTATATTAATCTGTGTCATACAATATCCCCCCAGTTAAGGTTATGAGTCAGCATGACAGTTTCAAAAAGCTGACATGTTCCTTCAGGATTCTCTCTCTATAAATTAACAAGTACAGTTCAACAAACTCAAATTAATAAAAGAGACTGTGGTGGGTTGCCCTTGGCTGGACACCAGGTGCCCACCAAGCCACGCTACTGCTTCCCATCCCAGCTGGACAAGGTAGAGAAAATAACATGCAAAATGACTCGTAGGTTGAGATAAGGCAGTTTACTAAAGCAAAAGTGAAAGTATGTGCGTGCACAAGCAAAGAGGAAAAAAAGGTTTGTTTTCCACTTCTTATCAGCAAGCGATGTCTGGACACTTCCTAGGAAGCAGGACTTCAGCATGTGGAGCAGTTGCTCTGGAAGGCAAACAGTGTAAATAACATCTCCTTCCTCCTCCTTTCCTTAGCTTTTATACCTGAGCTAACCTCATACGCTATGGAATATCCTCTCTGTTAATTTGGGTCAGCAGGCCTAGTTGTGTCCCTGGGCGGCCAATGGCCGCGGCCGCTCGCGGCGCTGCGGGCGGCGCCGGGCGGGCGCGCGGAGCCTGTGCCGACCCAGCTCCCGCTCCTGGTTGTGGCGGCGGGGCGGGGCGGGGCGGGGCGGGGCGGCTGTCCCTAGAGGGGGCGCCCCCGCGGGTCTCAGCTGCCCGCGCTCGCCGTTTCCGCGCAGCAGGGTCGGGACACCGGGGCTCTGCTAACGCTGCCGCGCCCACGCCCTTGCGCATGCGCCGTCTGGCGGTGGCGCCCCATCCGCCATGCCGAGTGAGGGCATTTCCGGGTGGCGCCGCGCGGGACACGTGACGTGGAGGCCACGTGCTCCGCCCGTCATGTGACCTGCGGCGTTCGCGGGCAGGAGGTGGGACATTCCCGTCGGTGTTGGTTGGGGGGTGAGGAGGGGCATGGTGTAGTGTGGACAGCGGGGATTTGGGATCACTGAGTGAGCCGCGGTCGCCTACGGGCGTCTGAGCGTGGGGGAGGAATTGGGGAGGGGCTCGGCAGGCCACGCCCAGAGCACCCCCCACCTGATTCCTCCCCTGCCCCTCAGGCCATGGCCGCCTCCCGCCCCCCCAGGGTGGTGCCAGGAGAAGCTTCCGAGAGCGACTCGGAGCCGGAACTGCTGGTGGGGGCGGCGAGGGGAGCCCCCGGGGCCGGGCTGAAGGTGCCAGGCGAAGCCTCCGAGACGGAAGAGGAGGAGGAGGAGGAGCAGCAGAGGCCGAAGACGCCTGCAGTGCTGGCAGAGGAGCCGGCGGCGGTTTGGGGAGGCGGCCGAGGGGGCCCCTCGCTGCTGCAGCAGCGGCTGCGCGAGGGGACGGGGCGGCTGCAGGGGGCGGTGGGCAGCGCCCTGCGGCAGAGCTACGGCAGCGCCGCCCGGAGCCTGGGGGGGCTGGAGGGGGCCCTGGGCCGGGCACAGGTGACCGCCGCTGCGGCCGCTCACTGCCTGCGCCTGGCCCGCCGCGACCTGCGCGCTGTGGCCGATACCATCGATATCGTCACGGCCTGTCGTCTCCTGCCCGATATCCGCGGGCAGTTTTGACCGGCAACAGGACGTGGTACGACGTTCACTGTCGCCTGTGGCTATCACGCGCGGCGGCACCAACACCTGTGAGACATCCACGAGCCGCTGCCGGCACCACTGCTGTCCTCATGGCATCACCAGTGCTGTATCTGCCGTGGTGGAGTCCTCAGCATCATCACAACAGTGTCCTGCCTAGGGTGCGGTTGTGGTGCCATCGAGCCATGTCTGCAGCATCCCACACTGATCCTGAAGACCTCCTCACCACAGTGACATCACCAGTGTAGTCACAGTGACACCGAACTGTGGCCTTGGTGCAGAGGCCACCACCCTGTCACCCCAGGACCTCTACACTCTGGCAATACCATCACCCTGGCCAGCTGCCACTATCCCTGAACTGCAGCCTCATGCTAGCTCCAGCCACTGTTGTCCCCACCGTTTTGTGTGACAATGAAATGAATAAAGCCATGGTGGTGTCAGAGCTACAGTGGGGAGCTCAGTCAGAGCCGTGGGGACAGAAGCATTGGAGTAGGCAGTACAGGGACACACCTTAGAATACAGGGGCAGGGTACGGTGACATGGGTGCTGGTGTAACATTGCAGTGGCCTTCAAGTTCATTGGTAGCCCAGAGAACAAGACTGGTGACCTGGGACACATACCCCCATGTCCCCAAGCACTGGTACTGTTACCCTTTGGTGATGTCCCGGGTACCCACCCCTCCCCACCAGACACACATTGTGTTCCTTCTGCCATGTCCCTAGCAGCAGGATATTGAGGGGACAGCGAGTGGGGACAAGGGTACAACAACAGGGGAGATAGAGAGCCCCCACCCCAAGAAGGATATGTTCTAGGGCCAACCAAGGGTTTATTTGGGGGAACACTTGCCCTGACACTTGCACTGTCATCTCCGACAACACAGGGAGGCTGGGGGTAATCACATACAGGTGTCCAAGCTGTCCATGTACTCCTGTAGTGCCTGCAGACGGACGTTGATCTCAGCCAACTCGGTCGAGGCCTCCTCGGAGTGATTCTCTGGGGAGGCCAGTGCAGGGAAAATGGATTAACATGCCTGAACTGGGGGGGCACCCCAAATATCCAGGGGCTTGGCTCAGGCCTCACCTTTACCAGGGTGCTTGCTGGCAGCACTGCGTATGTGTGGCTTGTGGTTGGCAGCTGGGTGAGGTGCCTGTGGGAGATTGGGGGTCACCAGTGTGTGTCACCCACACCTCATAGTCACCCTGCTTTAGGATGCAGAGGAGGACACCAAAGAGGCAGCCACTCACCATAGAGGGGCTTCTGCAGGATGAGGTGCTCAGGGGTCTCCGGGTATGAGTCACCCTCCTGTACCTGCCCAAGATGGGGGAATTAAGAGGTGCCAGGAGGGATGGCCAAGCATCCTGCTCCACACCAGCATTACCTGTGGGGCACAGGCTCAGGGCACTCACTGCCGTTGCTGCCAGAGCTCACTGCCGAGCACCAGCTCCGGAAGCTTTCAGCTGCAGGGAGAGATGGGGGAAGGGTGGAAGTTGAGGAAGGAGCATCAGTACCCAGCAGGTGTCCCCTGGCCCTCTTCATGCTCCTCACTCACCCGATGAGCTGCGCCCATGGCTCCTCACTGGGCTGGTGCTGCGAAAAGCTGCCCTGTGCCGCTGGCTGCACCCAAGGGAGATGGTGGTGAGGGGTGACAGAGGACCCCCCGCCAAGTGCCAGGGAGGGAGGGGACAGTGGCATGGTGACAAGTTCAGTGTCACTGCTTACTTTCTGAGCTCAGCCTCTTTCTGCCTTTGCTGCCGGGCCCTGACGAAGGCAGTGGGGTCAAAGCGTGGCAGGCTGGAGCCTGGTGGGGAGGTCCAGAGGAAGGGGTCAGGGTGAGGAGTGGGTGAGTTGTATCCCATCTCCACCTCTGTGTGTGTGTCCCCAAGTATCCCACACCTGCAGGTGATGGGGATCGCAGAGAGGGACGGCACAGGTTGCTCCTGTGGCTTTCCAGGGATGCTGAGCGCCGCTTCTGGGAGCAGGGAGCTGTGCTGGCAGATGTCCGGCGGCTGCCAAGGGAACCAGTGCTGGGAACACACCCCACGGTCACGACGGTCCCCCTGTACAGCCCACACTGGCCTCACCCCCTCCTGTAGGATGCCAGTTCGGTTGTCAGGCTCTTCACTTGCAGCTGCAGCCTCTGCTCCGATGTCTTTGCCTCAGCCAGCTGCAAGGTGGGGGAAAAGGTTCACAGTGCATCAGACAGCCCCCCTTCCCACTGCCAGCAGCATCCTCTTGCTGCAGCTGCCCCCCTCCCTTCCCTCCCAGCCCACCTGGGTAGCCAGCTGCCGGTGCTCACGCTGATGCTGGGCCTCTGCCACCCGCTTCTCCTCCAGTACCTGCCGCAGCCTGGGAGGGATGGCAGGGGGTAGTCCTTGCCCTGACTGTGAGATGGGGACCCCCTAAACCCTTCTGGCTGCCACCAGCCCCACTCACACATCCTGCAGGTGCTGGGTCTCCTCCACATGCTGGGCCCGGAGCTGCACCAGCTCCTCCCGCAGTTCCCGCACCAGTGTGGCAAGGTCTGGCCTCCCTGCATAAGGCAGCGGCAGCGGGTAGTGGATCCTGGGGGAGAGCCCATGAAGGGGGTGAGGCTGATGTCACTCCCCCATACCCCCTGCCCAGTGTTCCCTGTCACCTATCAAACTCCACAGAGTAGACAAGGATGAGGTAGCGCTTGGTGCTGAGGGGGGAAGAGGTGGAACGGGGAGGCCGGGTGATTGCCCCCACTTTCTGGCTATGCAGGGCCTCCAGGTCGGCATAGGTGAGGAGCTCCAGGCTGACGGACTCCCTGCTCTGCAGAGGGTTTGAAAAGTGGGGGGGCTCAGTGGGACAAACACCCTACTCCATTCCCCCCCCAAAATGCTGTGCAGAGGAGCGGAGTTGCCACACCTGCATCAGCGCTGACTCCAGCATGCTGCAGAAAATGCCAAACTGCTTGAAATTCCCCGTTTTGCGGGTCAGGTCCTCGATGACTGCGAGGAAGCGGGTACTTCAGTGAATGGATGCCGCGGAGGTTCCCCTCAGTCCACCCTCAGACCCCCGCCGGCACTCACAGGCGGCATCGAACTCGCCCCTCCACAGGTCGGCCGTGCAGTGGGCCTCCACCTCCACCCGCAGCGCAGTGCGAGCCACGGTCACCCTCACCGTGTGTGCCCCGGGCCGGAACGTGCAGTCGGCCTGTAGGTACCGTGGCTCCCCCATGGCGCAGGGAGTAATCTGCGCGGAGAGGACACCCTTGGGAGAAGGGGGGACACCCCTAGAAGGCAGGGAGGGCACCCGGGGGGAAGGGGACTCGGGTTGGAGGGCCTGGGGCAGGTAAACTGGGGTGGTGAGTACAGAGGGGGAGCAGACGGAGAAAAAAGGAGAGGCCACAGCACCAAGGAAGGTGACCGGAGAGGACTTCAGGGCATTTGGAGACTAGGAGAGCCCAGGGTTTGGGGCTGTTTCCTGGGGAGCAGGGGACAACCCAGGGCTTCGGGAGCCTGTTCTGGGGGTACAGAGGGAGGGGACTGTTCTGGGGGCAGCGGGGCGGGGGTGGCTCGGGCAGCAGGTACCAGGAGCAGCCCTGCCGGGATCGGTGCTGGAGCCGCAGGACGGCCGCGACCTCCGGAGACGACCTGCGGAACACCAACCACGACCGCTCACCGCTCGCCGCGATGCTCCGCGCCTCGGCCGCAAACCCGCGCCCCGCCCCGCCCCACCCCCTTGGCCGGCCGCGCTCCTCTCCGCCGCGTCATTGGCTGCGAGCGCCGCCCGTCACCCACTGCCGTTGGCCGCACTGCGCAGCGCCCGGCAGCCTCTCGCTGCCATTGGCTGCCAGGCAGAGCCCGCCTCCCCGCTCCGCAGCGCCGTTGGTCGCTGTGGCTGTCAGTCATTCCTCGAGGCGGGGAAGAGAGAAGTCTCTCTGTAGCGCCCCCTTCGCCCGCGGCGCCGGTGAGAACTGGGCTGGGTGTGTGGGGAGGGCACAGCCGGCGGCGGCGGCGGCGGCGGCGGCGGCGGCGGGCGAAGACAAGCTGGGAGCAACTGAGCCGGGAACCAGTGACGGCCTCGGGCGAGGCCCCAGGCACCCCACTGTTCGGGAGCATCGCCCCAGATTGCAAAATATCCCCACAGAATATTCCATGGGGTTGGCTCCCACAAGAAATGGAGAAGGGGGGCAAATATAGCACTCCTCAGCACACTCTGAAACTGCCCTTGGGAATCCCAGCAGCCCTTCTCGGGCAGTACTGTGTTTATGGGTCTGTCCATGCATTTGGTGAGGAGGGCACTATGAGTACCAATGATGGCACTCTGGGGAGCTTTGGTGGTAACGTGAGCCCTGGGAGTGGAGATGCCAAGTCCTCTCCCTCTTCCCTCACTGAAAAAACTGTGTTGGAGTCAGGGCAGAGGCAGTTTGAGAAAATCCAGGAGTCTCCAGTGCCTGGGATCAGCCCAGCAGTTTGAGCCCTGTTTGGCTCTCAGTGGGGCTTTTTGGGGTAGCTTCATGCTTTCTGAGGAAGGCAAGAGGAACTGCAGGCCCTGCTCCAGGGCTATGGGGACTCCCCACTTCTGGGCAGATGAGGATGTGGGCATTGTCCCACTTCATGCAGGAAGATGTGTTGTTGGATGGAGCCAGCCAACTGCAGCCCTTAAAACCTGTCACTCCCATCTCAATGTCCCATCTGGAGGGTAGGAATAGATCAGCTTGCCAAAAAGACCCTGGAAGTGGAGCCACGAGCAGCTGGACTGTTGAGGCTGACCTGCTTCCAGATGTGACACAGGGGACACCAGCACCATCACAGAGAAGGAAGGATTAGCACTCTCCCCCTCAACAGAGCAACTCAGGACCCACTTTACTCATAAGTTAATGAGGAAATGGGTCTGGAAGGCTTAAAAGGCGTCTTTGAGCCCACCAAATTGCAGACTGAATTCTCTCCCCCTGAGAGGGAGGATTTGGAACCTAAGAAAAGGGTGGTTTGGGGCAAAAAATGAGCCTCTGGACGCTACAAATGAGGCTTTGAACCTTCCAGATCAAACTTGGGGCCTTCAAAATGATGCTCTGGGCCCTCTGAATGAGTCTTTGACCTTTAAAAGCATAAACCTTGGAATGTCCAAATGTAGTTTTGTAAGTATGAAAATGAGGGTTGGATCTTAAGCTGAGTATTTGGTCTCCCAAGTGTAGGCTTTGGAGGATTGTGTTATATAAATCAGGGTTTGTGCTTGAAGAAATTGGGGTTGAATCAGAAAAATAATCCTTTGGGCCTTGAAATTATAGTTTGGGATCTCAATTTTTTTTGTTTTGTTTAGTCATTGAGATTCGTGTTCCAACCCTAAAAATGCAGGGTTTTTAACTAAAGCATCCCTGTGTTATCAACCCTGTTCTCAGAACAGATCCATCACCCTCAGAATGGTTAACCCTGTGGCCTGTCACTCTTGGGGGGATTAATTCTGGGGCCCATCACCTTTTGGGGGAGTTAAGCCTGGGGCCAACCACCCTGGCTGTTTTTTACCTAGGGGCCCATTAATCCTTGGTCCCATCATCCTTGGGTTGATGAACCCCAGGCCCACCAGAGGTGCTTTACCCTGCAGGCCCATCATATCTCAGGTCAGCCCCCCTTGGGGTTGTTAACTGTGGGGCCCATCCCTCTGGGGCGTCATCCCTTTTGCTTTGAAGGACCCTGGGCCTGCTAAGGTGACCATGAGCAGCAGGATGCAAAGGTAGCCATCATTATCCTGGGTAGCGCTTGGAGGCGGGTGGCAATGGGGTCATGTGCTCCTTCGTCTCCCAAAGGTGAACCCACCCTTTGAACACTGGATCCAAGCCCTGGGCTACCAGTACAGGAGAGATGGATTGCCTGCAAGCCAGCCCAGCAACCGGCCCTGGAGATGCCTTGTGGCCAGGAGCCTCTTGGAGGGGCTGCAGGAACCAGAGCTGCTCAGACCGGAGCAGGTTTGACTGCAGACAGTCCCACCCAGGTATGGTCTCAACACCGGCAGAGGGAGGACAAGAGGCGCCAGGTACACACCCAGACCCAGAGTGACTTGGGAGAATATGTTTTTTACTGTGGGGATAACAGGTTCCTTGGTAAGGTTCTGGGGTCCCAAACCAGGGAGAGATAAAAGGCCACCTGGGCATAGCTATGGTAGTATCTCTGGGGCTTGCCTGAGACCCCAGCACCCCTTGAAGGGCCCTTCTTCACCCAGGATTCTCCTAGGGGTCCTCCCAGGCTTGCTGACCCCTAAGCCCCTCCAAGACCCCATGCTGCTCTTTGCTGTGCCCTGGTGATATCAGGGACACAGCGCAGGTTCACTGTCTCCCCCAGGCCAGCATATGGAGCTGGTGGGCAGCATCGCGGAGCCGCCCGCGGTGCTCAAGGTGGCAGTGCAGCCCCAGGGGGATGGATGTCAGCCCCCCCTGCAGCCCCCAGCACCCAGCAGCAATGGTTCCTGTTGAATCATTGTCCCCACCATGCAACACGCCCCTGCCACACAGGTCTTCCCAGCACCCGCCAGCTGCCAGCAGGGCTTCCAGGGCCACCATGGGTGCATCATGGCCACTGCGCCCTGGCCATCCCTCCAGTGCCCAGTCTAGGTATGCTGTGTCCCGCTCGGCAGGGGATGGAAGGGATGGCACCCGGGGAGGGCCACAACCCTCCAGAAGCCCACGGGAGTCCAGGTACCTGCAGGCACATGGGGACACTGAGATCGCTGGGGTTATTGGTAGTGGTAGGGACAACACTGGAGACATGGTGAGTCATCAGGGGCACTGGTGTCACTGGGCTGTAGCTCTCCAGCAGCCCCTGTGACCCCAGGAACCTGTGAGGACACTGGGGACAACTGGTATACCTAGGGCGTGGACACAGCGGGGACACCAGTAACACCAGGGAAACCCAAACCCCAGGAACCCTAGGAACACAGAAGTCAGTGTCTCTAAGGATAGCACTACTGGTGGGGACACTGGGTGCAGCAGGGACAGGTTGGGCACTGCCAGCCCTGTGGACAGACTGTGCCTCAGGGTCAGCAGTGATCCCAGTGTGATGTGCTGCCAGGACTGTGAGAGAGCCTAGCAGGCACCAGTGACACCAATGGCCCCCTGAGCCCCTTCCAGTATCTTCCCCAGTCCCTCCTTGTGCTCCCAATGTCCCTCCAGGACCCTGCCAGTGCCCCCTCACCGGTGCCAGGCTTCCCCAAAGAAGGGCCAGGCAGCAGCATTGTCCTCCACAGCCACGCCGGTGCTCTCCACATAGTCCCATGCCAGGGGCAGGACCCGCAGCAGCTCAGCCCCCCAGCGCTCTGGGGGCTCCCCTCGAGCCCCCAGTGCCCCAAAGAGGGCTACTGCCAGTGCACCGAGGTACCCTGTGGGAACAGGGGCTTCAGGGGTGTTCCTGTGGTCCCCTCCTGCCCTGCGCCTCCCCAGGCTGGCACCCACCAGTAGGGTGGTGGTGGGTCATGCGCCCGCTCTCAATGCTCACTCGGATCAGTGTCGGCAGCTCCCAGGCATGTGGGTACCTGTGCTGGCATCAGACAAGTCCCCACCCCCCTGGTCGGGTATCCCCAGCCTTGTTCCCATTCCCATTCCCATCCCACCACCCATATCCCCACTGTCCTTGTTCCTGTTGTGCCCATTCTTTCTACTGCTGTCCCCATGCTCTCTGTCCCCAACCTCCCAGTTCCAGCACCACCATGTCCCCAAACCCCAGACCTTGTCCTCTCCAGCCCCACCCCTCTCTGTATCCACATTCTTCTCCCTCTGACATCCCCATGTCCCTGTAACCCCACCCCCATTCCCTCATGTCCCCTTCCCTCCAGCTCTGACACCTCCATTTCCCCAGCCCACCCATCCTCATCCCTCACCCCCATCCCACATGTCCCCATCCCCCCATGTCCCTGTCCCTCCAGCCATGACACCCCCATGTTCCCATTCCACCCATTGTGACACCCACACATCCCTGTTCCCACCCTGCCCCCACACCCCCAGCTGTGATACTTCCACCCCCTATCCCCATGTGTCCCCTCGTTTCCCTGTCCCCACCTGAGGCCGATTGCCAGGCTGCGCATGGCAGCCCCGCAGCCAGTGCCACGGGGGTTGAAGGGGATGCGGTAGCCCTCAGGCTCCCCTGGCCGCAGCTGTGAGGTGCCTGGGGGAGCATGGGGGCATGAGACCCCCTAAGCCCCCCTGCTTTTCCCCGGATCCTTGCACCCCACTCACCCAGAATGCTGGTGGGTCCAGGCTTGCGTCCCTCCATGTCCCTCATGGCAGCCACGTAGCGGTGAGCCAGCTCCTGTAGGAGGGGTTCCCCCTCCAGGCCTGTGGGGGGGCCGAGGACCTACCTGGGTTACCCAAACTGGCAGGGAGGGGACGGAGAGGCCCCGTGCACCCTCCAAAACTGAAGGGGAAGAGGAAGACCCCCAGTGCACCCCTCTAAAAACTGGGGGAAAAGGAAACATCACTCCACAGACACCCCAAAACTGTAGGGAAAAGGAAATACCCCACCATGGACTCCCCAGAAGTGGAGCTGAAGCAGAAGTTTCATGGAGAAATTGGGAATCCTCCTGAGCACTCCGGTTTGAGGGGAAAGAGGTACCCTGCCAGATCCCCAAAGTGGAAGGGGGAAATGTCAGCCCCCCTCCAGCCCCAAATGTGGGAGGAAGTGCACATAAACAGGGCAGAATACACAGACAGAGACCGCTGCACACTCCCCACCTGCCCCACCTCAGAGGAAATGATGACACCCCCAAAACTCACTGGCTACACCCTAAAAGGTGAGACAAGGTGAAAAGTGGAATTAGGATGCCCCCAAGCCCCCTCAAGGGCTGGCCAGGTTCCCCCCAAAACCCCCTCCCAGCAACCCTCCAGTCTGGGTCAGGGATACTATGGGGGACTTCTGCCCCATACAGTCCAGGGCTATTAATAAGGACTCCCCAACCCCACCCTCAGACCCCACTACACAACCCAAGGCATAGAACAGGTACCTGCAGCCCCCCCAGAGGGTATTATGAGGACATCCCTCTCCCCCAGAACACTCCACTGCCAGCCTGGGGCACACTGGGGCCCCCAACCCCAGGGATCCCTTCCCTGTATCTGTGGGGTGCCATGACCCCCCCCCACCTGTGGCCAGGCCCTCGGCAGTGGCAAGGTGCAGGACGGTGTCATCGCTGACGGGCCACTCGGGGGGCTCAAGGGTGATGGCTGCCAGTCCCCCCAGCTCAGCCAGCTCAGCATGGATCTGGGGGCCTGAGGTGCAGTACTCCCAGCGGCCTGCCCGGTACCCCAGCGCATCCCCCACCCCGCTCAGCACCATGGCCGCCTCGTAGGCTTCCACCGAAGGCACCCTGTGGGGAACAGCAGGCTCAGGGGGTGCCAGCAGCCGGGGAAGCTGGAGGCCCCGGCGCACTCACTTCTCCTCCATGGCGGAGCAGCTGGGGACGCCTGTCAGCAGGCTTGAGGCACAGAGCCAGCGCTGGCCAGGGGCCCTTAAGGGGGCCAGAACACCCCGGGGGTGGGGGCAAAGGGGCTGCTGCCCCACAGCAAGGGGGAGAAGCAGGGGGGTATTCCAGAGGGTTATGGATGAGGGAGGCTGAGAGAGAGAGAGGCTCCAGGGGCTCCCAAAGGACACGGAGTGGAACTGAAGGGCTCAGAAGGTCAGCTAAAGAGGCATGGAGGGAGGTGAAGGGGGGCGTTACCCAAAGGGGACTGGGGGTACCCAAATGGGCATGGAGGAGCATAGGCGGGCAACCTAAGGGACCTGGGGGACATCCAAAGGGAAATTAGGGATACCCCAAAGGGGCATGGAGGCACCCAAAATGGCCACAGAGAAATACAAAAGGCACCTCCAGAGGAACTAGAGGCCTCCTAAGGATCTGGGGCACAGAGGGCTGGGATTCAGCAGCCCCAGAGGAGACAAGCAGCATGCCAAGGAAAAATGGTTCCACCAAATATTTTCCCATACTTATTCTGCTGTGACAGGGCAAAAACATGGCCCTGAGCCATATTTTATCAGATCACTCCTGAAAGTGATCTGACCTGGGTCCCAAGTGAGCGATTCAAAGCACCACCTTAAATTTCTGAGTGGAGCAGCACAGCCCAGGCCAGGTCCAGGACAGGGTGACTCCTGCGCTCCAGCACCAGGGTTTCATCTTGGTTTTGGTCCAAATGATGCCAAATGAGCCACAAATCTTTGATCTGTTGGTAAAAATCTGGAGGAGGGGATGGTTAGTAATAAAAAAAAAGATGAATAATGAGGTTTCAAATCCATTGTCATGTTGGAAAATTTTTTAAAAGCCAACAAAAGAAATGGAGGGGGGCCAAAAAATTATGTTTTGGAGGCTGTCTTGTCTGGACACACAAAAATGAAGGTCTTATCCTACCACACTGTGAAGAGGGGCTTCAGAACCCAACAGAGGAAGCTCTGAAGTCTGTGGATCAGTGGTAGGGCATCCCCAAACCCTGCAGGCCAGGACACACCCAAACTGCACAGTTTGGGTCCAGGTCTTCAAAACCCCCCTGTCAGGGACCAAAGCCTGCTTTTTAGGATTCAGCCTCAAAGTTGGTAAGCTCAAAGATTATTTTAAGCTCCTGAAGACTCTTTTTTAGGAGTAAAGCCTTAATATGTGCTAACAAAGCATCATTTGAGGGCACAAAACCAACTTCAGGGTTTAAATGCTCCTTTTCATTTTCAAAGCTCAGTTTTTAGGTATAAAATTATTTATTAGAACCACAACTTAAAGAACCCAAGGGAAAGGCAGAAGCCTTGGAAGAAAAATTAGAACTGGCATTGTTAAAAGTCCCTGATCGTCCTGTCTGTTTATGGTTACCTAGGGTGAAATGACTTCATGTACCTTTGCAATTGCAAGCTATAAAGAAAATATTTTAGGATACAATATCTTCAAAGGAAAAGTTTGGCAATCGTTCAGTGAGAATGTTTAGTCATTCAGGCCTGCAATAAGGGAGAGNGCATTGTTAAAAGTCCCTGATCGTCCTGTCTGTTTATGGTTACCTAGGGTGAAATGACTTCATGTACCTTTGCAATTGCAAGCTATAAAGAAAATATTTTAGGATACAATATATTCAAAGGAAAAGTTTGGCAATCGTTCAGTGAGAATGTTTAGTCATTCAGGCCTGCAATAAGGGAGAGAGAGGTTCAGCCCGTTGACCGATCCCACAAGCTGTGATAATCTGCCCTAAATTCTCCCCATTCTTAACTCACTTTTATGCTACTTTTTAATGCCCCTGCCAGGCCATTCCTCTTCCCATCTGCTCTGTGCTGCAAGTCCAGTCTGGAAACAAGCTCCCTATTCTGCCATACCCACTCACAAGGGAAGACCTTCATGTCTGCTGAAGAAAACAGAGCAAAGACCACCATAATTCTTGTTTCTTGGGGCTCAGGCCATCAAACTCTGGGCACATTTCACAGGCACTGCTGACAGATCCTGGGATTTAACTGCAGGGACTGACAGGATGCTTTGATGAAGCCCATTCCTAGAAGTTAGGATTTCATCTGGCTAAAATTCCTGCTTAGAGACTGCAGGAGGAAGGTAGAAAGGCCTGTCTCTCAGTCCACCCTCAGGTGCCCCAAGAGAGTTACCCTTTGTGCTCCCCCCAGGTAACAACCGCCTCTGGAGCCCAAACCACCGCTGGGCAGGGTGTTGCCACTGGCCTGGCTGCTTCCCTGAGCCCTGGGGGCCTCCAAACCCCGGTGTGGGTCCCCCAACATGGGACAGCCCCCAGCCTCACCTATCCCTGGCCTCACATCTCTGCACCCCAACTCCCAGCCTGCCCAGGGCCAATGGCCGAGCCTGCAGAGGAGGCCAAGTGGACGTCCTGGTGGCCAGAGCAGTGCAGCCAGATCAATGCAGAAACCAGGATCTGCATCCCATCAGTCGGATCGACACAGGAACAAGGACTGCTGGATTGATGTTGGATTCTGCACTGACATCCTATCAGCTGGATCGACGTTGGATTCCAGACTGACATCCCATCAGCTGGATTTATGTTGAATCCCCAACTGACATCCCATCAGCTGGAATAACATTTGATCCTGGACTGACGTCGGATTCTGCCCTGACATCCCATCAGCTGGAACCACACTGGAACAAGGACTGATGATCCCTTTATCTCTCCTTTTCCCTCTTTTTCTCCCTGCCCTATGCTTTTACAGTTGGTAGAGTAGGGACTATTAATAAATGAAATTGATTTGTTATTTTATAGTAACAAATACATAATAATAACAAAATAAGAATAAAGAACAATAATAACAACAAATTGCAAATAACACTGTCACAATAATCAATAGTGAGACCAAATAACAATAATAATAATAACAACTATCAATAATAACAAATTAATAAATCTCTAATAAAACTCTTTTGATTGTTTGTGGACCCTCTGACTTTTGTCGGTCCTTCCCACCGCAAGATTTTAGGAATCTTTGGTGGTCCCTTTCCCTTAGGGGTGGGTTGTCACAACTGGTTAATAAACAATGCTCATTTTTCCAATCCTGCTCCTCTGTTCCAGGTTCGTTTTGGGAGCAGGGTGGGTGTTGGCAGCATAATCATGGAATCACAGAATATCCTGAACTGGGAGGGACCCACAGGGATCATCCAAGTCCAACTCCTGGCCCTGCCCAGGGCACCCCAACACTCCCACCCTGTCCCATTGTCCAAATGCTCCTGGAGCTCTGGCAGCCTTGGGGCCATGATCCCTGCCCTGGGGAGCCTGTTCAGTGTGTGACCACTCCCTGGGGGAAGAGCCTTTTGGTGAGATCCAACCTAACCCTGCCTTGAAGCAGCTCCAGTCGGTCTCTTGGGTCCTGTCCCTGCTCACACAGAGCAGAGATCGGGACGTGAGGGAAGAGAGACTCATCTCCAGATTTCCTGGCCCTGTCTCTCTCTTGTCCAGCACTTCTCAGGAATGTGACAGCACATAGGGAAACTAAAAACCCTGGCTTTATCCTTGCCTCATTTCACTTGCGCAACCACAATCTCATGTGTCCAACACTGCCCAGCCCTAATTGGGCAGGTGCCCCTCGTGAGGCTGGAACTGCCCAGTTCCTCAGCTGGGGGAAATGTGATGCAGTCCCACTGTTTGTGGTACTATAGGGAGGTAAACTGGCAGCAAGACAATTCTCTCCTGGTCCAGTTTTGTGTAGGAGCAATTCTTGGATATGTGCAATACTGGAGTTGGTAGCCGACTTTTGGTTCTGGCCTCCTGAGAGTGTGTCCCAGTGCCTTTACATGGGATAACAGTAAGCCTAGTGCTTCACATGCAAATGATAGGTAGCAGCAGCCAGGAGCAGCTTTGGTTCCTGGCCCAGATTGTGTGGGAGCTAAGCCCCGACCGTTGCAATGATAAAGTTGGTATCCAAATTTTGAAGTTAGGGTTCTGAAAAGGATAACAGTGCTCTCGCATAAGAATGAAACACATAGTCCTAGGCTTTGTGCTGCCAAGAACTGGATGCCCAATGAATGAAAAGGACAGCAACAGGTTTCCTATCAGACACCTTTTTTTGTGGAAGTATTCAGCTTGTCAGGTAGTCTTCTGACATTTTTGACAGTCTGTCCCCAGTCTGGGTATGCAGATGATATCCTGCTGGGGTAGGAAATGCCCAGTTTCAGTGTTCTGGTGTTTCTGTATGGGAACAAGCCTGGAATGTTTTCTTTTTTGAAAGCAGGGACCACATTTTTTCTGAAACAGAGCTCCTTTCTGGCAAGAAAATCCCTGTTGGATTCATGAATTGGACATTTTTGAGAGTGTCCTGATAAATTTGAGTGCTTTTCCTGATATAGAGAACTAACATAGAAAGGGTTGATAGAGATGGCTATAAGAATTTGCTAGGCTGAGCTGCATGGTTAAGCTAAATGCAGCCACACAAGACAGATAAGTAGGATATGTGCTGCAGAAAACAAAGACAGCTTGCAACTCCTGCCAGCAAGAGCCAGCACAAGCAAGTTGCATGGCCAGAGGTAAAAAGGACAAAGGGAGGAAGACATATGGCCTTCATCCCTGCAACCTGCACAGACGACCACCAGAAGACAGAGCACAAGGAGGAGCAAGAGGTGGAGGTATGAAAGTAGTTTCTAATAAGATCCGCCTTTTGGGGAAATTTTATGAATATGTATAAGGAAATAATGAATATGTAACACTTACATGCACATAACCATACTTTGAATTAATCTGCGTGTGCATGTTTGTGGTGAAGAGATCCCCCATGCACCCAGCGCTCAATAAACACACCTCTCTATAACCATCCAGTTGTAGGGCTGTTATTCCTCAGATCATTCCTAGTATAGAGGGCTATTGGTTCGAGCTGCTGAACTGCTAGATTGGGAACATGAAAACCAAGCTGTTCATCTGGTCCTTGTCCTTTTAGTGTTTGAGCAGTTGGGAGTGGGGAGGGTTCAGGTTTAGGCCCTGACTTTGTGAGAGTGAAGGATTATAATGATACAAGAGAGTTGAGAAGGGAAATATAGATACAAGGGTGTGTGATGCAGGTCAATGGGTGCAGCTGAAGGTGGAGCCAGCAACAGATCTCTCACCTGGCCTGGTCGTGAGCACTGTTTTTGAAGAGGTTTTCAGTTGCGTAGCTGGATTCTGCGAGAATGATAGATGTACTCATAGAATCTGGAAGGAGTTCGTGTTACCTCTCGAGTGCGGTGCAAATAAGAGTTTGCACCTGAACGGGGACGGTCAGCCAAAGCTTTTTCTCCTGATACAGTTTCCTTCGAGGGCACTGGCGTTTCCAACTTGGATCTGCTCTTGCGCTAGTTTAGTTGGTTTAATCATGGGACCCTGACTTCTTTCGCAAGTCCACACCGCCATCGTGTGGTGGGTTCGTGAACTGCGAAAGCGCGCTGGGAAAGGCCAAGCGCTCTTTGTGCTGGCCCCGCGTGCGTGGGAGCAGTTAGTTCTGCGGGTTCACTTTGGGATCCTGGCTCTTGGAGACTGAAAGGATGTGATCCTGCCCATACCTGGGAAAAAGGCTAATGGTCTCCTTGTTGGCTGTGCAGTTTCTAGGCCTGCAATTCCAACACTGGCTTTTTCTTTTGGAACCCTTTCTAGGGGACCAACTGCGGGATGTTTTTAGTTTTTTAAGTGAAGGTGGTGAGACAGGTGTGTGAGGGGACACAGAGCTGAGCACATAGACCTGTGAGTCATGCCATATGTAAGGTGAAAAGGCGATCTCCATTCTGAGGATTAGGGGCTCTATGTGGGCACTGGTACTAGGAGATTTATGGGTTTTGTGAAGACAGTCCTTTATGATGTCAACCCACTATGCATTTTATCTGCTTTCTGAGGACAGCACCATTATGAGGTTTGTGGCCTTTGTGAGGTCCGTGCCCATTTGAGGTTTATGGGCTTCATGCGGACAGGCCAATCCAAGGTTAATGGGCTTTAGTAGGAGAAGGCCTTGATGAGGCATCTGGCCTTTCTGAAAGAGCACCTTTCTGATGAGAGCTGCATTATGAGGTTTTGTGGGTTTTTGAGGACAGCATCCTTCTGAGGTTTCTGGACTTTATTGCAACAGGTCTTTTACAAGATCAGCCCCATGAGGAGGTTTTTGTCTTTCTGGGGACAGTGCTCTTTTGAGTTTTCTGGGCTTTGTGACAACAGCTCCTTTAGGGTTTGAGCTCCATTGTGAGGTTTATGGGCAGTAGGAGTGCAGCTCTTGGATGGGCTTTGTGAGGATAGCCCCATTCTGAGATTGCTGGTCTTTATGAAGATAAAAGCATTATAATGCTAATAGGTGTGGTGGTTTTAAATT
>VWZG01006613.1:0-17406 GCA_013396735.1 Grallaria varia
GTGCCCGGCTCAGCTCTGCCCGGCCCGGCTCGGTGCCCGGCCGCCACTCACCGCCCGGCCCCTCTCGGCCTCAGCCGCGGCTGCCTCCCGTCGCTTCCGGCCCCGCCCACGGGCTCTGTAGCTGCTCTTGATTTGAAATGGAGAACTGCATCTTCCAAGAATCGATCGTCAGGCTTGGAAGGGACCTTAAAGATCATTTAGTAAAGATCATCTTCACTCGGACAGCGTAAAAACAGACCTACTGCCCCAAAAAGGGCACAGCGAACAGCTGGCTACAGCTAGAGTGCTGGCAGCAGGGACATTACACAGCGCTGTCCTAGCCCTTCCACAGGGAGTACAAACACTCCATCCTGTGAGTCTGCTTGGTGTGTGACACTGACATACTTTGCCTGATACTGAATTGCAACGGAGGCTATTTAAGATCAGGTAGCAGGGAAAAAACAGGTGACAAAGTAAACACTAAAATACACCCTCACAGGAAACTGCAGATTCTAAACCCACATCCACCACTATGGCGTGTCTAGAATTTGAACAGGCCTTAATTCAGGCCAGACCAGGTTATGGACAAGGCTCTTTCCAGCTCCATTTCTTGCAATGACAAAATGCCAGAGGGGCCAAATGAGCTAGAAAATAAGGCATGTTGGAGGTTGGGGTATGGCAGAGAATTACAGTGTAAGATTCTTACAGTACTTCTTACAGTACTTCTTGTATTTGCAGCTCATAGAGTAAACAGTATCTTTGTAGTCACTCCTAACTGAATTATGTCAATAAAGCAGAAAATAAAGATGCCAGATCCTTTTCATTCAAGCTATATTCCAACACACTTGGCAATGCGACATTTAGGAAGTTTCTCCAGCTAACCCTCTGTTAATTCAGTTACTGTTATCTGTAAATTAATTTCCTGAATTCCACAGATCAGGGGCATCAGAGGACATGGGACACACTACACAACTGTGCTTCACTGAAAGCTTTGCAAAGGTGTTACAGGCACAGCTGAGAAGCCAATCTACCTAAAAATCCAAGCTTTTTGCTGCACTGGTACCAGCAGCCCCGTATAACACTGGAATGCAAAGCATTCAGTCCAGCCTGCACAGGCTGCCTTAGAATCCACGAAAGCAGCAGATACTTGCATGGAAATTCTGTCCCAGCTAATAAACCATGCGAACACTCACAGAGGTAAATATGTGAAGTTATGCCAAAATTTGCATGGTTGCTTTTGTTTAGTTCGTGTTAGCTCCTTGGATACCCTGACTAATTACAAGTTTTTCAGTTTATTTTTGCACTTTTTTTAAACTTTTTTTAAAGGGGACCAACAAAGGTCTACATGCAGTATTTGTACTAAAGCAACAAATATGTTGTATTAACAGTAGGCTCTGATCTTCCTACCCCATATTGATTCCACTGGAGTACTTGGCATCCTATGGGGCAAATTTTTCCATCATCTGAAGAATTTAAGATAAATAATGAATCCTTTGCTAAAAAATATACTTTCATCCAGCAACTTCCTGGAACGATTGAGCAAATTTCCTGTATGATGGAATGGGGCAGACCAGAAAGTCAGAACATCGCCTTTAACTTTGAAACCAGTAAACTTACATTCTGGTCCCAGAGACTAAGCCAGAGAGAAGGTATTGCAATAAGCTTCAGTCTCCTAATACATCTGTGAATTCTTCCTAAAATAATCAATTTTTTTAACTTTAGAATCATTTGCAATTCCCTCTGATGTACCACTTAGAACTTCAGTGGTTATCATTTTCAGTTCAATTCCTATCTGGAGCCAAAAGAGAATGTTTTCTATCTAGGAAAAACTATATTCAGGCTGGTTTCTTCCAGGAAAAAAAAAAAGATCAAGAATGAAAATGTCTTGACAAACCACTGAAATTCAACTATATTTCGGAGTATGGGACATTTACAATTACTCTGCTTTGTGCAACACTATTGCTAATGTAAACAGCGACTAAACCATGAAAATTTCAATTTGTATTTGAAAAGACATAGAAAATAAAAGTCAAAAAGTGTCACAGAGGCATGGTTGTCATGTAACAAGGGCAGGTTACAGTTGACTAACTGGCAGGCATGTCTACTCATAAAACAAGAATTCAGGCCAACCAGGAGAGCTCCTGTATTTTAAATGTTCATGTAAGTTCCATACAGAAAAATCTGGTGCTCCTTGAACAGGCGGATAACTGAATGCAGCTCCAAAATGCTTGGATTGAACTTTGCTTGCCTCTCCATATTCCTTGGTTAGAGAGCACGCTCCGTTTCTCGGAACGCGGACCAATCATTTTAACGTCCTCCTCCCTGCCCTTCATTAATGCAATGTCTCTGGATCCCTTCAGTCCTCAAGTGTTTCAGTGCAGTGACGTCCACAGTTGGTAACATACAGAGAAGAGGGGGATGAGAGGACACAGAACAGAAGCTGGTCCCGTGGCTTAACCCAAAAGCAGAAGGCACATAGGTATCACAGGCACAGTAAAAGAAGTTGACGAGAAAAGCCTATGATCTGGATCATATTCTGAATGTATCAATTTACTCACTGAACTTTAAGTACAGGCCTATCTATTTTCAAAAGCAGAGAATACTAGACATTATTAGCATCAACAAAAAACAGCCAGCCACATCACCTCTGTAACTGCTTTCTAAATCCAGTGCCACCTTGAATGGGAAAAAGATGTCAAATGGGAGTTTCCAGTGCCTTTGGGGCTGGCCGCGAGGTGGTTCTGGCCAGTCTGTCATGTCAGTGAAAGTAACAACAGTTGTCACAGGTACCATGTGTGTGCCCAGGAACTGCAACAAGAGGGAAAGCACAGTTAAGCAGACAATGCAAAATACATATCTCCCCTCAATTTTCTAATGGACACCTACCAGAGATGACTGGCAAGCAAGATGTCTTTATAATGGTAGGAGTTAAGTGTCTTAAGTTTTCAGTGGAGTAACCCCTCTTTCCCCAAATTGATACTTAGCAGGTAAATTGAGAGCACAGGAAAGATCAGTAGCTACTGTGCACTGTATGTTACAGATCTCCCAAGTGGCAGCAGTGACTCAAGCTCTGCTAGAGTAAATCTTCTTTTTCAGAGAAGAGACATATTAGCTAGTTAGTAGTAAGAACAGAAGCAAAGCTAGTTTTATTTTTATAAAATTATAAACTGCATATAAGATAAGATCACCTGGCCCTTTGGACAAGTATTTGCTGCCAGAAACAGACAGAACCACCACAAGATGAAATCCTATCAATAAAATTAAGAAGGGACCAATACAACAATAAATTTATTTCTCACATTTTAGGATGTTTCAGAAAGGAGACAGATACATAAAGATGGAAAAGGGGACTGAATTTCTAAGGCCTCAGTTCTTTTCTGTTTCAACAGCATGCTGCAAAACAACCAATACACTCGCTCCTTGTGTTGTGTACAATTTCAGGGCTACCTTGGGCTGATTTAAGGCCATGCTGCTGCCAGAAGAGCAACCTCACTTCCTGCCCCTCTGCATGCTAACATCAAGAGGAAAGCTATTGGCAGCACACCTTCCATGCCTGCACTGCTTTAAGCCAGCCTGTGAAATCACCACTTCACCCACGTCCCTGAGAAGAATTTGGAAGATTGCTTTAAGAGCAAAGTTCTGTAGGAAGCATTCAAAAAAGCTGCAAGACAGAATTCATGACTCTTAAGACTCCTGTTGGGGAACTTTTGTGCTACCTCTCACGGTGAATTAAAAACCACTGCTGTGTTCAAACAGAAAAGAAAAAATATAATGAACAATGCAGTGGGTACGGTCCTACTGCAGCACATGGCTCTACATGAAGTCTGCAAAGATGCATCACGAGCAGATTCCTTGTACACACTTGCACTAGCAGCACCAATTCTAAAGCACCATCTTGAGGCACTTCAACCCTGTGGGTCCATCCCCCAGCCCAGCTCTGCTGCTCAAAGGTGGCCGCTGAGCACTCCCATTCCAGAATGGCTACAATACAAAGCTGAGGCTGTTTTTTATCTCATCACCTGGAAACTTCACTCACTTGCAAGGTGTCCTAGCATTCCTGCTTCTAGCCAGTTCAACCCCTTCTTGTCCTCCATGCCAGATCAGTCTTTGGTCACAAATTACCACTGCTGAGCAGTTACAATTAGAATTTCCCTCTCACTTCTGATGGATTTAAGTTCTCCTGTCAATGAGCAACCACACAGTAGGCCCAATTGCCTTAGACAACAAGAAGCCTGAAGATGACTAATTTTGTGTCTGGACCTTTAAAATACCCCTTAAAATCAGAGAGGTTAGTGCAGGGAAAAAAGCCCCATTTACAATCCCTTCTCAACAGCTGGGATGAGGGAACCACAAGAAACTTTCAGCATGGTTCTGTAGAGCATTACATCACTTAAGAATGTCCTGTATTTTTAGGAAGTCCAGATACTGTGGATGGGTGTACAAATCAGAGTGTCTTTCCTGGGTTCCCAGTTTTCTGGCCAGTCACTTACGCAACTCTGCAGTGTGGTCTAAAGAAAAAGGTCTTCTCCAAAGAACAGTTAAAGGAACTAAAGGATAGTTCTCAGAGAGAGAATATGTACGCTAAAACTAGTAAGTAACATAATTTGAAAGTCAAGCAATGCGCAGCACATGTTGGTCATCTCACTGCTGTGCTTACAAATGGCTGCAATTCCAAATTGCTGCCTATGGTACCAACTTGCTCCTTTGTCAATATGCCTTTACTAACAATCCTAATTTATGGAATGCCACTGATGAAGTAGGGACGGATTTTAAAGGTGTGGGGTTTTCTTGCTGCCAAGAACTTGCTTTCTCATCATTTGCTTGGTAATATACCTTACGGTTCTACAGAAAATTAGCACAAGTTGCTCAAGCAAATGAAATCCGAATCTCATTCTTCTTAATTAGCTGCTCCTTACTGAGGGATAGGTATGCTGCACTTTTATTAGGAACACAAGTCTTCCTTCTCAGAGTGAAGTTCTGTTAATGAAGCCGTGTAACAGCTCAGATTTAGAAAGTATTTTTGTGGATGTCAGTTTGCCTCATGCAGTATGGGTTTTACACAGTTAATACTATCCCATCCTATTCTCTTCATGTATTTTGCAAGAAGGGAGGACAAAGAGGTACCATGAGATGCATCCAAACAAGTGATGTAAAGTCTCAGACCAAGTCTGAAACTCAAAGAATATTATTAACAGATCAGACAAATACTTCCCATGTCACACCTCACTGCCATGCGAATGCCACGCGGAGGTGTCATCTTCTCCCCTAAAGTCCTTACGTAGAAGCATAAGCCTTGAAATATATGAGCTGCCCAAAAGACTGTGTGATGTCAAAAATTAAAATCCAGTGACATAGGCTTGAAAAAGACTATCCATCATTCTTCATGGCCTTGTTAGTTCCTGCTGACATCACAGAACTATAGAATACTTTGGGTTGGAAGGGACCTGTAAAGGTCACCAAGTCCAAGTCCCCTGCAATGAGCAGAGATGTCTTCAACTAGACCAGGCTGTTCACAACTCTATCCAACCTGCCCTTGAATGCCTCTTTCTCGCTTACACCCTGCCTCCTTAATTCTCCAAGTCTGCTGCCATCAGCATTAGTCCCTTCCTCAGCTACCTGGTGATTTCAAAACCTCTAGAGGAACTGAAATTCTTGTACAGATTATCAGCATGCTGTGGAGCCTGCGAAATATAAATCAACTCAAATTCCGTATTAAGGCTTTAAGAGACAACCATGTAAACATAGAGTAACTGAATCTTTGTAAATAAAACTTTATACTGAATATAATTAAAAGTTTAAAGTTTGAGTCCTTAAATAGCAGAAGGCGGTTTGGAGTTGGAAAGAAGGTACCTTTTCCAGCTGTAAAACTGAGCGAGGACAGTACTTAACAGACCACAAAACAACTTTCCTCTATGGAGCTGTTAAATACAAACTCTTGCCATTGCAGCCAGACCACTGCTAAAGTTCAATAAATCTCAACTTACTTAGTTTCAAGACCATTTGATTCCTTGGTTCTTAAAACAACCTGTAAATCCCATTTAACTACCTCTGTGTGTGAGAGAGGGGTTTTAATTCCATACCTTCAGGGGGCGACACTGGTAAAAGTACCGTGCACCCAGTATTTGAGCTTGTGGGTTAGAGAGGAGGCCCACTTTAGTCCACAGTATCTGTATCTCCAGGGTCACAGGAACCATGCAACAGGAACTGCAATTCACAGCCTGAAAATAAAATATACTCCAATCAACTTAATATAGTATTTTAGAAGTGAAAAAGGACCATTATGGTCCAAGTGTAATATTTTGGATAGCATAGGTCACTTCAGTGCTGACTCCATAACTTCTGGTCAGGTCAACCATCCCTTTCAGAGCTATATCTATCTCACTGTCATCTCATTTCCAAACATTATTTGTCTCAGCTGTATCACTTGGATTTTGCATTCCATTAGGCCATCTGACTGACTAATAATTATTAATATACCAGTACTTTGTTTGCAAAATTTTAACCTTATAAGGTAAATATAAATATCCCTAGAAACTGGAAAATCAGAAAGGATGATAATAAAAACATCAAATTAATAGCAAGTAACCAGGTACTATTAGTTATAGAAGGCTGACAGAAAACTATGTAATACAACACTGGATTCAGTATTAAACTCTTTTTTGCTCATTTAAATAGCAGGAACAGGATTCAAGGGATATGAAATCTGTCGGGGTTTGTTGGGTTTTTTTTTGTTAAGTGCCCTAACATTATGAACCATAACTGCTTACAGGAGTTAAGACTCCTAAAATCCAGAGGATTATCACATAAAGAAAGTCGAAATGCCCACGCTTCCCTGAGGCAATACAAAGATATGAAAGGAAAAATATTCACACCTGGCCCTCTTGCATTCATATTACCTGCACACTGCAATTCTGAACCAGAATGGCTGTCCACTCTTCTGTCTGAGTTGAATGAGCACTGCCAATTATAGCAAGGTCTTCTGCTCTGTTTATGCCCTGAAAAGCCTTGTATAACTTCTGCTGGATGTAACTACAGTTACTCACTTCCAGCAATGGGGACAGGCTGAAAATGAGAAAATAACAGCTTTGACAAAGTGATTTCCAGGCAAAGAAAAAAACCCACTATCAACATCCTCCTTCTGTAATGAGTATTTCTTCTGCTCTTGTAATGAGCCAACAAGTATTGGTATTAAACAGATGCAGTTTTGATCATCTCTGCAATGAGAAGGGAGAAAAATATGGCAGGGTAATGCATGGTAAGGAAAACTGACAGTACCTTAGCCATGTTATCATACCGGTGGTCTTACACCTGCCCGATCAAAGGAATGATCCAAATCACCAAAAATAATCACTTTTAAAGCTTCCTTTGTAATTCACTCCTCAAATACAAACTCTGGTCTTGTCCAAGACACATTGCCAGATTACAGCCTCATGATGTCCCAGAAGGCCTTCACAATGTTCAGAATATTTTAGTAGTCCCCCATCTCTCTGATACCCAAGTTCTCTTAGGAGGACATGAAAGATCTGTAGACACCCATCACTGACCTCAGGGAAGGACCCTGGTTCCAGAGCCCTGCACAAGAGACTGGAAAAATGTGCTAAGTGAGTCCACACCTTCCAACTGTGTCACAAAGGACGACTGCAGAGTGTGTTGTTACCTGAGTTTGCAACCTGTTCTAATGTTCTTTCCAAATTCTACAGTGCGTCTGAGGAACCGTGAGCAACTTCCATCACTTTCACTCCGTAAAATGCTCATCTGATGGACTGCACATCAAGAAGCCAAACAAAAGCCTAAACAGACAGCACAGGACACTCATCTTGTATTTACCCCACATTCCTCCTTATCCCTATCAGAGGGCTAAAAATTCGAGACAAGGGAGTACCAGAAGTCAAGAAACCAAGTGATAAATAAAAACTGGTAGCAGAAAAAGGATACGTGTTCCATGGCACCGTTGTTTGCAATCAACAGTGGTGCTCCAGTTATATAGCCAGGGTTTCCACTTCTGGGCAACATGCGAGAGAGGGTCTTGGTGTACAAAGATGCAAAGGGAAGAAATAGATGATGAGAAAAATACTGGCACCAATGGGATCCATTCATCTCCAAAGATCAAATTCACGTTCTCAAAAATGTAAATGTAAGCCGGTTTTTGAATGACTGAATATTATGCACTATTAAAACTCCCATTATTAGTTTCCAAAGCCTCTTTCTTACCTGGCAAGTTCACTTGCAGTCCAGGAGGTAAAAAACTAAATGTCAGTACCCTGAAATGTGGATACTACTAGGAAAGCTCTCAGGACAATGAATTCAGATTGCTCAGCATTTGTCTCTGAGGAACTGAACATATCAGTCTGAGCAATTCTACAGATGAACTGCAGAACAAACCCTGCCTTGACCCTGATTCTTAGTGGCACATTTCACCTAAATTGTTTCATGGTGAGAGCCTCCTCTGGGGATAACTTCAATAAGGTTGCACTGCATACTTATCAACCTCTGAGATCATCACTTACCCAACTTTACATTGCCTGTACAGGACAAGACTTATGTGAACTTAACACACATTAGTATTTCCCAGATTTCCACCCGCTCTAAAGTAACTCTCTTTCCTGCTGCACAGGCAAAGTTGAGTAAGTACCTGGAAAAAATTTAGCAACTCTGTTGACAAACCCTGAACACCTCAGATAAAGTACTAGTTTCAACCATTTTCTTCACAAGACCATGCTGGTGACTCTTACCTCATCCTCTTCCCTTCTACCACAACAAAAAAAAAAAAAAAAAAAAACACACAAACCAAACCAATAGCAAAAACAATCAGTCCCCTGAAATTTGTGCAATGCACGCTTGCACTGAGCCTGAATTTTTCTACTAGCATGGTTTACTTGAGACCAGAAATGCATCCACTCCTGCCTTCAACTACCATCTACATCCCAGGGTTCTGTTACTACTCTACCACAGTGACAGTGTTCTAATATTTTCAGATCTCATCTGTAACAAAATGGGTCACGAACTACAGACTACAAACTTGGTAAAATCCCACAGAGGGTAGGGGCACTGACCAAGAAGCGCAACGTGAAGTGCTGCTGCAGGGAGGATCCGAAGTACCCAGAGATATTGCTCACTTTGAAAAGGACAGAAACGCTCTGAATCCCACTTGTGCCACTGTATTCTACCTCATAGATCACCTGAAAGTCCAGTTCAGAGAATAATGAGAGACAGAGTAAGGTGATAGGGCAATGACTTTAAGTTTGTGTTAGGCTGCTCAAAGGAAAGAAGATTCACATGCCTCAGAAACCACATTGGTACATGTGTTGTCTCTCAAGTGGGGAGCTCCAGGCGGTGCCACTGCTCTGACATTTACCTGGAGACAGGAAGAACATGAACAAGTAGTAATTGTTTAAAAGCAGCGTGCATTTTTTACTCTTTTTCACTGCTTTTCCATCCAAGTCAGATTTACCTCCTTGCTGTAGCTGTGATCCATGGGCCTATCACCCAGCTCCAGATGCCAAATTTTTTTCTAAGAAAACAAGCTACCTCCCTGACTTTATCTGTGACCATTCATTTAAAAGTACATCTTTCCTTATATCTCTATTTTTTTTCTATAATGTCACACTTCTGTCAGAAAAAAAAAATTGTCTCAGACACAGCACATTCCCATTCTCCCAAGTTCCCAACCCATGGACATAACTATGGATGTTTAAAATTCCAAATATGTTTTATTTCAGAAGTAGAAATTGGTGACAGAGACTGACCTTCATAGATTGCACAATGGTGCTACTACTTGGTACCTGGGGAAAATAAACAAACCATTATACAACACCAAAAAAAAAAAAAAACAAGTAAATTTCTGTGTTTCCAAGTGCCTAAAGTCATGAAAACATCACTAAACAGAGCCTACATACTATACTGACAAAATTACATAGTTTATTAAGTGTAAAACTTGTCATCATTTTGTGATCTATAAATCACAAAACCTAATCCACAGAATCCATTTTAGAACATCAGAAGACAAATTTAATCTTGACCTTGCTAATGTCCTGCAGAATGCAGATACTTTGAAGTATCACATCTCTGGTTCCCTTGTGGAACACCCTCTTCTGCTATCAAGTAATTACTTTAGCTTCCAGTCAAGGGAAAACTGAATTTTGGCCACAGTGACAAAGAAAGCCCTGAAAACATGAGTTTAATCTGATCAGTACAATACTCTCTACCACAGTTATCTTGATTTAGATTTCCAATATAAGGGGAAACAGAGTCATCAGTCTTAGTAAGGGGTTCATATTTAGAGTATTGTTTTCTCATGGAACACCAGTGAAACTCTAGAAGGCAAGAGGAGATATTTTCATATAAACATTCAGTAAGACCAGCACAATGAACCCAGAACAGTAAATCCCTTTCTTTGAAATTAAATAGTGTAGAAATTGATATGGAATTCAATCTATGACTGTAAACAGAGCTAATACTGATAAGCGGCCTTCAGTATGATTTTAGAGGTAACATATTGTGTAAAACAAATCCTCATTCTTTATCAAGAACATGCACTGCTTGGTTGATCAACCAGATGGAACAGAAAGGAATACTTCGATAAACAGACTGTTTACAATGCAAGAGAGCTCTAGATAAACCATTAAAACTATGAAGTATCAATGAAATACCTGTTGAATCCATTAAGAATTTGTTAGTAACTGAAATTTTTCTGAAAGTAGTTTGAAGGATTATCACCAATCACAACATTTTTAACAGGTGTCCCAGCAAGAAGGCCTAACAACTGGGAGACCAGGGATAACATACCGGATGACCTTCAGTTTTCCAGTTAGCTGAAGTTGCAGAGGAAGGTAATGCAAAAATCAAACAACCATAATTTTCCTCAAAAGCAAAAATCCAGCATGCACCTTCAGCACAGTGAAGTCCCGGTAGTAGGAGGCAGCATCTAGGGCAGGGTCAGTCACGCAGCTCTTGCTCAAATTGGCAAAAATCCGAGTACAGCTTGTGCTTTTACTGTCCAGGAAGCCTGAGTTAAGACATGACAACAGATCAAACAGAAGCAAATCACCCTAAGATATTCTTCCCCCTTTACTAACCAGCAGGATTTCCATCAACACAAAGTCCACTGGCTCCCATTGCAACTGGCTGTCTAAGTGTGCTCAGTACAGACAACGAATCAAAGTAGATTAGAATTGGATCACCAGCCTGAAAAGACAATTTGGAGAAATCACAAAGTTACTGTGGAATACAAGGTGATGACATCATTAGAGCAGAAAGAGACAAATCTGTACTTCGTGTACACCCAGCTTTGTCTAAAAGGTTGTCTCACCTTTTAAATACAAGAAAACTAATCAGGAACTCTTTACACACTAAGAAATGAAAAGAACTGAGAGACAAACAGTTTAACAGTGTGCTCTGGTAGCCAGAAGGGCCACCTCTGTCTTGAGGTGCATCAGGCTCAGCATCACTAGCCAGTCAAGGGAGGGGACTGCCCAGTTCTGCTCTGCACTGGGGTGGCCTCACCTGGAGCCCTGAGGGCAGTTTTGGGCACCACAACATAAGATCTAAAGCTATTAGAGAGCATCCAAAAGAGAGAAAAGAAGATGGTGAAGGGCCTGGAGGGGAAGCCGTACAAGGAGCTGCTGAGGGCACTTAGGCTGCTCAGCCTGGAGGAGACTGAGCTCAGACCTCACTGGGCTCTGCAGCTTCTTCACGAGGGGCAACAGAGGGACAGCTCTGACCTCTGCTCTGAGGGACCAGTGACAGGACCCGAGGGAACAAACAGCTGGAGCTGTGCCAGGGGAGTTAGGCTGGATGTCAGGAGAGTTAGGCTGGATGTCAGGAAAAGGTTCTTCCCTCAGAGGGTGGTTGGGCACAGAACAGGCTCCCCAGGGCAGAGGCCAGAGCCCCAAGGCTGCCAGAACTCAAGGAGCATTTGGACAACGCTCTCAGGGACAGGGCAGGATTGTTGGGGTGTCCTGGGCAAGATCAGGAGTTGGACTCTATCCTTGTGGGTCTCTTCCAACTCAGGATATGCTACGATTCTATGATAATATCGACTATAGGTAAAAAAATAAGACTCTTGCAATCTGTTTTTACAACATGTCATCTGACAGCTTAAATAGAAGTCTATGTGCAAACTGATTATTATTTTCTTTCAACTCACACGGTAAAAAGCAGAAAATGATGGCTGGACTTGTGATGGTGCTGTGAAAGAGTATCTGCCATACTTCTCTGAGAACTTCATAAAATCTGATTTTTTGATATCCGGGGGTTGTTGGAAATAGCTGAGCTTTGCTAGAGTTTGAAAAGAGAAAAAAAAGACATCTGCCAACATCAAATTACTAAAAAAAGTACATATTGTGCCAATATTTTTAAAAGAAACAAATTAAGTAATTAAAAGCTAGAAAATGCCTTATATTAATTAACGCAACTTAACACTTCTAACAGGCTAATAAGATTTACGAATAGGATGACACCATAAGTAGTTTGTACTGTTGCTGGGAAACAGATATTAATACGAAGTGACCTTCCAAAAAGCATGAAAACTGACTGACAGTCATTTTAATATGTGCTGTCATTTCTGTAAGATGCCCAAATTAGACATACAGGACATTTTAATTACAAAGCACTAGCAATTTATGAGATCACTAAAAGCAATATTAAATGGATTCAAAATAATTAAGGTTGGTACAACTCAAAGTAAGTACAAATAGACAACACACATCCTAAAAATCAGACTTTTGCTTAGTATCCCACAGTGATTCCCTCCTGACCCAGTGGTATGCAATGGCATGGTTACAATGCTATAATGTATTAAATTATTGCTGCTAAAACATTGTTATAAAATAGTAAAATATTAAAGACATGCTATGTAGACTCATCCTGATGTGCTTGTTCGAACAATAAACTTTTCAATACATCCAAATAAAACATCTTACAAGGTTCGAGAACCAGAGATCCTACTGACAACAGGAACAAGTGTCAGTATTCTCAACCACAGTAGTGCCAAAGAGAATCCAGTAGGTTTGGGGGGAAAAAGGTACAGCAAAAAACACCAAAACAAGCTGTCAATGTCATTCTGCTGTTTAAGGGCACAGCAGATGCCCAGAGGAACACTAGAGCAAGTAGAAACAAGAGCTTTTGAATATCCAAATACAGCATTTATCAAGCAATCAAGTAAACCTTTGAAGGTGACAAAAGTCAAAGGAATATTAAGCTCCTACAAGGTTCAAAGTAGGTGCACAGGGCACTTTGCTTAACAACCACTTGAGGGTATAATCATTAAACTGAAAAAGAAAACAGCTGTAGTTGTGCTCTTCTCTGGACGCAAAAAAAACATTCAGGCAGCATCTGCAAAGAGCTGAAAACAGGACTAGATAATATGAAACTAACCCTATTCTGACAACCCTGTTGTTGGACCTTTAATCTCCTCAGCTCCATCCAACCTAAAATGCTCCTGGATTTAGGTCAGAAGTAGCTGGGACTGTGGGTCAAAACTCCCAGACAAATGCCTCAAAAGAGAAAATGGTGTGTTCAAATGTGAGACCCTAGTGAATTGCAATGAATGCCAGAGAGCTGGACATCGAATCAGTCAAATGAAGTACAGTGTGGAAAACAAGAAGAGAAAACAGTGTTAATGGCATATCCTAAAAGGGTATATGATTACCAGTGAAA
This sequence comes from Grallaria varia, assembly GCA_013396735.1. Lineage (NCBI taxonomy): Eukaryota > Metazoa > Chordata > Aves > Passeriformes > Formicariidae > Grallaria > Grallaria varia. Next base: position 13,636 of record VWZG01006613.1, read on the forward strand.
AATCATTGCCAGCCAAGAAGAAAGGATGAAAATGAGCATTTACAATAAAGATTCCAAAATACAGTACGACATCACTTTCTGAAAAGGATAATAGTGGGATATTTGAAACGTCCTTACTTGCTGCTCTAAGTGTAGCAAACCAAATAAAGTATCTCAGATATACAAGCAATAGATAAAGGCTGATTTGTGCTTAACCAGAAATCCTACCCTCACATGGAGCGTGATCATCTTTGTCATTGGTGATCAGACCCCAATTTGCTATGGTCTCTCTGGAAAGGCCAAAATAACCAGTGACAATTACAGAATATCAGTTTAAAAGATTCCCTATACAATCTATGAACGAAATGTGTGAAAAGAAAGGTTACTTACAGTCATCCAGCCACACACAGAACAGATCATGTCCACCAGGGACAGCAATGATGTCTGTAGGGTAAGGGGTGTTACTTCTGAAAATGAGTGACTTTTCAACACACACTTGACTCACCGACCTGGAAAGACAAGTCCCCCCAACCCCGGCAAACTATTAAAGGGGCTATTCTTGCATAATTTCATTTTTTACATGCCAGCAACAGAACACAGTATTGGTTTTCATCAGTTTAGACGAGCTGTTGTACAATCTGCACAAATAATCAATTACAAAAAGCCTCTCTTGTCACTGTAGTAACTTTGTGGAGACTCTCTGTTAGTATATTTAGAAATCACTCTGAAACTCCCCAGCAGAAAGAGAGGTAAGACAATTCAGTGTCCATGTATTACTGCTGCTCTCGGTCCTCATCACAAGTGCAATCTGCAAAGACAGATTTTACTCTGCAATAGCCGAAATCACGCTCCTCACTGACGGCATCTCGCGGTCTGTACTTGCCGGACTGCCTTCCCGTGGTACAAAGCTTCTTTTTCTAAGACCGGCCTTCCCAGCTCCCACAGCCAGCGGCCTCATCGCGGAGTAACCAAGCTCGGCTCCCTCCGGGCCGATGCGGTGCCGGCCCCGGGCCGTCTCTCCCAGCCCGCCGGTGCCCTGGGCCGCGGCCACAGCGCACCAAAGCCCGGGCGGCTGAGACGCGGTCCCGGCCAGAGCCCGGGCCCGGGGCACGACACAGGGCGGGAGCCCGTTCCCTGCCCACCTGCTGCGGCTGGAGCGGCGGGTCGGAGCCGGGGCCGGGGCCGAGCCCGCGGGGCTGCGGGCGGGCAGCGGCAGCAGCAGAAGCAGCAGGGCCCGCAGCGCTCCCGCAGCCCTCATGGCCGCCCCTGGGCGCGGCGCTGCGGCGCCTGCGCGGCCCCCGGGCCGGGCCCTGGCGCGGGAGGAGCCGCCGCGGCCCTGCGCGCGGGCTCTCCGGCCGCACGAATCCTAGACAGGGTGTCGAGTAGTTCCCTCGAACGCAGCGGCGTCCGGCAGCGCACCCCGAGCATGAATCCGTGCCAGTACGTTACTATGCAGCTTGGGAATAAAGGGAACGTAATATGTCTGTCTCCTCAGTCACACGTAATGAGATGGGCCAGCACCCTCGGTACGAGCTGTGAAGTTGGCCCTAAGCTCCCTTAGCGCAGAGCAGAAGGAAAGGAGCAACAGACCAGAAAATGTTACGGAAAACCATTGTCGTCCTCTCTTACTTGTTAAAAAAAACACTACAGAAAAGCCCTCTGAGAAGGGCAAACTTGTAACACATGAAATGTTTGAATCTGCAAAGCAGAGTACGAAAGAATCAGGAATTAATTAGAATTGAAAAAGCACATGGAGCAAACCAGTGGTTCCTTTGACATCTGTACTATTCTCACTGGAGAGTCTTAGGTCAGTACTATTTCTCATTCTCTCTAGATTCACCTTGCCTGTAGGAGAACTGGAATCAGGCATGTTACCCAGTACCTCATCTATTCAGGAAAAGTAAAAGAATTTGTCTAAAAAGCAACTGGAGTGTGATGTAATCTCCCTGATGCACTTTTTTTTTTTTGACCATTTACAGTAGATGTTCTATTTTTAAAGTTTTTATTATTTTGGTTAACATGACTTTAATCTCTTTATTTATACAGACGCAGTAAAGGACACAGACCCTTTAGCCAAAGCTATCAGTAATTAGCCACTGGTTTCCAACTATCAAGTGTCAGGAGGCCGTAACTGTTGTAACAACTGGGAGGATAAACACCTATTTCTTAGTTTCCAGATTTGAGTACCAGTCATTCTATAGTACATTACAATTTAAGAAAAGTCAGAAAGCTTAGCTAAGTAATATATGACCATCCCCCCAAATCTACCCTTTTTTTTAATCAATTATTTAATTCCTTTTTAAAATTAATTCAGATGAGTGATTTTAAGTTAGTCTCATTTGCTTGTTTCCTTTCTATATTTTCCTGGTCATTTTACTATGACATAATTAGTAGATTTAAATAGTCACTTTTCTATCACAAACCATGTGACCACTCTTCATTATGTAGCCAGTAATTTTTCATTGAAATTGGGGATAATACAGAGTCTTAGCACAGGTATTTCATGAGGATGAATAAAAAATTGAATAATTTGAGACCTTTATATTATGGTAGTGCCATTTTGACTACCATCTGCATTTCAGAAGTACCTCTTCCTCAGTCAGTAGAGCTTCCACATACTGATTTTTCTGTTAGGAGACAATAGTCCCACCTTGTGTCTGGGATTCTGTCAACAGACATCCAGAAGTGTCTAGACTGTAGCTGAGTCCTGCAAGAGGTACAAAGTTTGCTACAAAGGCTGTATGGATATCATGGTAAGCTAGAGCAAGCCACTGTTATTACTATCTAACATCATTACACATGACCAATATATTGCTTTCTACTTCAGAAATTGACACAGGTTTTCCATAGGGTTCTCTTTCATTGGCCACCTAGTTTTCAGATGAGTTTGTTTTGCATTCACTGACATTCATAAAAGAAAGATAGCTACTCAAATGGGCTGTGTGGCCCAGGGATAGGTAGTACAGGTAGGGAATGAGTCTACTCCTGAATTCCATGCAGCCCATGTACTGGAACACTCTGCTGGTACAGAATTTCAGTTTAGCTCGAAGTGCAAAGGGTTTAGGTTTAAAATTAAAGTTATATATATATATGCATTTAAATTGTCTTCTTGACCCCTGCAATTTCCCTCTCAGAATCTGGCATGACCAAGTTGTTGAGAGGCAGTGGTGAAGGTTTAAACACTTCATTTGGTATCTCCTCATGTCAGTGCAATCAGGCAGCTTTCTTATTCCTATTCTTTTCCTTACTCTCTTTTCTGGACTGTTGTTCTCTGCAGGTTTATTTACCCTTTACCTATGGCTTCTTCCTGCACAGGCAGATATGGTCCAAATGCCCTTGGGCATTTGTTCTGTTTCAGACCAAAGCTTCACCCATGGCAGCGTTTGCTTTATTTCAGAAGGTTTCACGTTAGAAGCTTTCAAGACGGGGACAAAAGTTGCTGGTGACAGCATTTCTTAGCGCTGCGTCCACCTGCACGAAGCCACCGGTCGCAGCCGGTGACACCGGCGAGCCGCACCCGAGCACCGGCACCGGCACCGGGGCAGGCCCGGCCTCAGGCCTGAGCGTGGGGCCGCGGGGTGGGAGGCCGAGGAGCGGCACGGAGGGAGGGCAGGGAAGAAGAGAAGGAAAGGAGGTGCGCGCGTGTGCTGCGGGAGCGCTGCCGGGATACGCGCGTGTGTGGTGCGAGCCGGGGCCTGGAGCGGCGGCGCTTGGCGGCGGGTCTCCGGCGGGCGGGGGTTGGCGGCGGGTGTCCGGCGGGGGTTGGCCGCGGGTGTCCGGCGGGGGTTGGCC
>VWZG01006613.1:17411-111233 GCA_013396735.1 Grallaria varia
GGCCGCCCAGGCCGGCACTCGCAGGGGCTCCGCGGAAAGGCCCCGCGGCCGCGGAGCGAAGCCTCGCCGGCGCCATGGCCGAGGCGGTCGTGAGGGAGCGGCTCCGCGCAGCGGAGCGCCGCCGAGGTGAGCGGGCGGCGGGCGGCGGGCGGCTGTCACTTTTTGCCCGTCTTTAAATAAAGTAAACGTCACACTTTTTACACGAAAGCGGCTTGATCTTAATATATTTTCTAAGTAAACCGTGTATGTGGAGGAAGCGTTCATTCTCTGAATGCTTTACACGTGCTTCTTGGCTGTCCAGAGAAGTAACTGCTGTAGTGTTGTAGAAGATCCAATGTTCCTCCAGTGAAGTTCACTTCATAGAACAGTTTTAAGGATTTAATCTCTAATTTCTGTGTCAACAGAAAGAAAACTGCTGAGTTCACGGAATTGTGAACTAGGGATTCTGATTAGTCGACTTTCTAATGTGCTATGTTAGTGATGTTAAGTAGCAAGAGACTTATTAATACTTAATCTTAGAATCATGCCTGACTTTGAAAATCATGTGTTTGACATTTTCCTTAAACATCCTTAATTTACTTCTGTGAAGGAAAGACATCACATAGCTCATTTGAATGCAATTATGTCAGTCCACCTTGAGACATTAAGTCTTTATTCCTTTTTTATTGTAGATGTTCAGGCTTTGAAGAATGCTTATGAGTTGATCAAATCAGCCAGGGAAGGAAAATCTGCGCTTGAGTCATCGGATAACTTCAGCACCGACTTGTATGTTTTATGTGCCGAACAAGCACTTCAGGTTTGTAATTTAGGCGAGGTATCTATATTGAATAAAAACATGTATGTGACATACTGTATGAAACAGTTCCCAAAGTACCTGAGGGAGGTGTTATGCTCTTCTGGTTTTGGAGATCAGTTTTTTAAACATGCATTTTTCTTTAAAACTCAGCCTCTAAAATACCACTTTTTTTATAATCAGTGAGCAAACTGTGAAGTTTGCAATTAGACCAAAATATGCAAGGTATACTACAGTATATATAAAACAGTTTGCCATGCCTGTTTTTTCTTGTTATAGAAAACTTGAAGTTAGCAGTTTGGTTATGACTGAAGAAAATGTGTCTGTGAACAGACCCTACCAGCCAAAAGAAGGAAGATTCTAATACATTCTAATTATTAGACTTTTTTCCCCCGGGCTGCAATCCACTCAAAATCTGCGTGTGGCCTGAAAATTGAGGTGTGGCACTGTCATCCATCCGAAGTCCTGCCAGCTAATATCCATACTTTAAAAAATTTTCTGTTAAGAATTTTGTCTTTATGTGAACAATTGTGTTAAAAAAGGGAACATTTTTTCAATACTGTAAGCAGTTCTGTGACTGACTGACTGCAGAGTTTTGTTAAATAAAGAAGCTGTCTTTTTACATACATTTGGAATGGGAGAAATATGTCTTCTAATCTTAGTAAATTTTAAGGGGCTTGTACCACACCTGATACAAGTATGCATCTTTGTGTAATATTGCTTGCATACTGCTATGCAGCTGGATGTTACCATTTGAGTAGGAATGCATTTTTAAAAGCTAACAGTTCTTAATTGTTCGTTGTAATTTTTTAATATTAAAACTTTTTTTTGTATCTTAGATGGGATATTTGAAAATGAGCAGTGACTGTCTGCAGATGTATTTTAAAGGAAGATTTCCTGTGAATCAGTTTCTTGGCAGAGCGTATTTGTGCCAAGGCCAGTTGCATGCTCCACACTCTACAGATAATTTGGTGAGAAATTATGACTTATAAATTGCTTTCTATTGAGCCAGTTTTTAGAAGTATTTATTCGTATGTTTTTATGTATTGCTTTTGGCCATTTGAAATACAGAAGGGTAATCAGGACGGTGGGAAAAATCAAAGGAAAATGTGTTAATGTGTAGTTTGTGAGTAAACAAAACCAGCTGAATTAGACTAATATTGCAAATATTTTGGGGAGGGCAATAAAAAGCAATGCTTGCAAAAGTTTTCAAGTGGTTTTAAACTCAACCTTTTCACTATTTACTTAAATGTGGTATTTCAGACCAAATTTAGCTCTAATCCATAAAGTGATTACCAGTTTTATTTGGGAAGCATTTCACAGGCTTGTGAGAAGTAGAGGACTAAAGGGGCCCTCAGAGAGGTTGGGCAGTTAATTTGCGTGGCAGTGTGCTTCTAGCCCTCATCAGTAACATTTCCAGGTAGTACTTCGGATGGGACTTCTGTAGAGAGAGGTGGTAGCAATTCAGCAAATAATTCTGCATCTGTGTATTTCTTTTAGGTGATACTATGTCCAGATATGATGAGCAGTTTTCACCTTCTGCTGGTTTTAAAATGGAGTGGGATCTGTTTTCTGTCTTCAGTATTTCACTTGTCCTTGTGCTGTGGTCAGTTAGCTTTGATAATCTGTTAATGGTATCTGACGCTTTGCAGCAAGCGTGGGTAGAGCCCTTCCCAAATCTTCGTTCGCGAAGCCGAGCCATGATCTGACGCCTGAAAATGCCCTTAACAGATGTTTGGATTCATGGACTATCCTGAGCTGGAGGGAACCTACAAGGACCATCCAGTCCAACTCCTGGCTCTGCCCAGGGCACCCCAACAAACCTACCCTGTCACTGAGAGTGTTCTCCAAATGCTCCTTGAGCTCTGGCAACCTTGGGGTCGTGACCACTGTCCTAGGCATCTTGTTGCGTGCCCGACCACCCTCTGGGGGAAGAACCTTTTCCTGGCATCCAGCCTAAACCTCCCCTGGCACATCTTCAACTTTTTGCCTGGGTCCTGTCACTGGTCCCTCAGAGCAGACATCAGAACTGTCCCTCTACTGCTCCTCGTGAAGAAGCTGCAGAGCCCAGTGAGGTCTGTGCTCAGTCTCCTCCAGGCTGAGCAGCCTAAGTGCCCTCAGCAGCTCCTTGTACGGCTTCCCCTCCAGGCCCTTCACCATCTTTATCTCTCTTAGTTTGTGTTACTTGTGTTCACAAATTTCCCTGACAGATGTTGCAATTGTTGCTTTGAATAATGTGTTCGAATTAACTTCCGAGCTAGAATCTTTTCCCTGCCATATTATCTATGCCTTCTTTGAGCACATATGCAGACCAACTGATCAATGGTCCCTTTAAAAGTTCATGCACGTTTGAAAACTGATACACTTTACATCAGTTGTAAAGTTTTTCCACTGCTGTGTTTTAGATAATTTATAAAAATGGAAGTGGTGCAACATCTCATGCTGTATGACTAGAAATCATCATTCACTTAGAAAAGATAAATTTTTCCTTATTTTGTTTTCCATCCTAAGCAGTCCTTCTTAGTTGATTAAGGTGCTTATGTTCTTAATTTTAAGATGCTTGTGTTCTTAGGGGCCAAGGGCAACTTCTCTTCTTTAGTTCATATTTCATCCCAGACACTTTTTTCTGGTTTTCTCTTTATCTAAGCAGTTCTCACTTGTTGCTCAGTACCCTTCTTATGCTGTCCCAGAGCATAGTAAGTCAGTCCCAACTGTCTTGGAGAGTTTAGTTCTCTTTTCTGGCAAATTGTAGTGACCCCTCTGGTGTCATCCCCTTTCTGCTCCCCTCTGCTTTGCCATTTCTACTGCATCTTTCTCCTGGACTCTCAAAAATCCCTTTGGACTATCTCACCCATCTTCTTTACACTCTCCCTTCAGGAATTTGTACATACTGATGAGATTTCCTCTGAGCTGCCTTCTTCAGGCTCAGCAGTCCCAGCTCTCTCAGTCTTTCCCCACAGGAGAGCCCCCCTGACAAACTGTTTCAGGTGACTTGTTGGAGCTGTTTTGAAGAAAATAATACCTCAAGATTTTTAATGGGACAAACCAATATATTTCCCCCTGTCCCCCTGAATCTGCTCTTGCATGTTTCTAAGCTCCATTTGCTGAAAGCTTAAAAAGTATGGGGCTTTGCAGTTCGGGAAAATTTCGGTCCTGATAGTTAATGTTTGGCAGAAATGAAATAAACTGAAAATACAGTTTTAAAATTTGAAATCGGTAAAGCATACTAACAGATAATGCAACTAGCTTTTAGTTATTCGGTTTCTATGGCAGCAACTTCTTATGGCAGTATGTTTTAGCTGAGATTAGTCTGAAAATACAATTTATGAGATGTGAACATATTGAAATAGAAAAATAATGTACTGATTTATAAAAGCCATATTCAAATTGCATTAGCTTTTCTTTTCTTCTGTTCTAGGAAGAGTTTGAAAAGTTTGTGCTGTTTTTTATGAAGGCAATAGATTTTGCCAGCCATGATAGAAGGTAGGCCCAACTACCTACTGTGTTAACTCTAAATCCCAGGAAATGTTACTGATTTAGATTTTTGGTTGTGTGTCTCAGGTTTTCCCTAGGTAGCCCTGAATTGTGTAGTTTGGGTTTTTTCTTTGGAGCTTTCCTTCTGTTTTGTAATTTATGTAACTGCTGTAACAACTCAGGAATACTGAACTCTTAAATGGACAGGATGAGTAATCCTGTGTAAAGGTGGTAGATGTCTCAGCATTTCTTACCCTTTTGTTCTTAGGCTCTATATGGTGAGAGCACCACGTTAACTCACTATTGAGTGTTAATCATCGAGAAGAGCTTAGTTGCAACACTTAGCACATTCTTGTGGTGTGCTTATCAGTTGTTAGTCAGAACTGGCTCTAAGAAAAAGGAAAAGTTCCAATTTTTACTTCTTAGAAGTGTCTTAAAATACTTAGGCTGTAATTTTATGTTTAATCAAGTGCATGAAATACTAAATTTTTGATTCTTATTTTTCAGATATTATTTTCTGGTGTATAATGCCTCAGTTCTTTACTGGCAACTTGTGAGGCCATTTCTTAAGCCTGGATTCCGCTGTCATCTTATTCCCAGTCTTTCTCAGATTGTTACAGTGTTAAACCAAATTGAAGAGCAAGACAATGAATGGAGAGCAAAACTGATGATGTAAGTTTAATTACATTTTCTCATATGGGCATTTGGTAGTCCTCTTGTACATGTGGTTAGTCTTTACTAAGGTGTATTTCATTGGTAATGTTGTAGATACATTTATTGTGGAAAGCTTAATTAATAACTTTTTAAAGAGGCATAAATATACTTAAATAAAAGATGCTTCATTTTAATATCTAATTTGAGGTTAAAATTTTCGTAGCAGAGACAGCTGGGTCCTAGATCTGATTTGAAGTAGCGCAGTTATTTTGCATGTAATGTTTGAGTCATTCATAACAACTGGAAATAAATGGTGTATTACTGTCAGTGTATTACCATTCTCACATTTCCTGAGCAAAGCTGGAGCATAAATCTTGAGATAACTCTCCTGAGATAATTTTATATGCAAAATGAGGAGTGTCCATGTAATTTTTCAAGGTCCCACAACCTTTTCTCAGAGGTGTTTTGGTCTGCTGTTCTACAGTCTCTTTCCAGTTCCTCTTACACTTCTACCCTAGTTTTTCCCTTTCTCTTTGTGATCTTTTCTAGTTTTTTGATCTGCGACTGATGACTTATTGCTATGCAGCATTATCTTTATAAGCTGTAACTGGAGGGAACTAAAAAAATTAAGTAACAAAAACATTCCAAGGGGTATGCTAAGGACCATGCAGAGTACCATGCATGCAGGGTTTTGGTACCAAACATACTCTTGCTGAGGTGTTGATGAGAACAAGCAAGTGCAGACAATGTGTTTGTGTTATAAAACTAATGATTACTTTTTTTTTTTTTACATTTGTATTTATTTAAAATATTTTTATTATGATTCTCGTTGTTAACTTACTTCACAGGATCACAAACTCTTTTTCAGTTAAATCAGATAAATTATTGAAAATCCAGCTGCAATTTCCAATATGAGTAATTTTCTGTTGCTAGATGATTTTGAAATACTGGCCTTTCCAGTAGTTAAGGGAGAATCTTAGAAATAATCTTTTCATACATTTTTAAACAATTATTCCTTTTAATTCCAGATCTCTCGTGGAGAAAAGTTTTCACAAAAAAATAATCTCCTTTCCAAGACTCTTTTTGTGATCTGCACTAAATATGTGTTAACAGCTTGATTATCTCTGGGAGAAGCAAAGATGTAGAAGTTAGAGGATCTCTTTTGTACTGAGTCAGTGCTCGTGCTGCATTCAGGAGTGATACCTTGTGTTACGGTCAATATCTACGGTCTCTGTCCCAGGGGGAAGACAAAGACGATTTACTCAAAAGTATTCAGTATAATATAGGTTTGGTGTAATTAGAAGGTTGGGTTATGCTAAGGGAGGGACGGACTAAGCTAATCCAGAGAATACATTATGTTAACTAAGGGAAAACAAAGCAGGAGACATTCAGCCATTATTCATGGGCACACGGTGGAGGGGGACAATAGGTCTTGCCAAACAGGTTTTGGGTACACGGCAGGGAACACACAGAAACCACAAGTCTTGTCAAATGCAAATAGTCCTTGGAGGTGTGGAGATGGCTTGATGTCTGCAGATGGCATAAGGGGTCAATTCTTATTGTCCTTGGAAGGCTTCCTGCCTTTGGGTATTTGTCCAAGGCTTTGCAGGTATCTTGGCCAGGCTCCTTGTTGCTGGTTTCTGGCCTTGAATAGAAAGTGTTGAAAAAATATAAATAAGAATTATTTTGGAAAACGTTAGTAAATATTTTATACAAGTGTTTGTTTGATCTGCAGAAATTTACTCGAGTCCTTCCTCGATGCTTCAAAACTGGAAGAAGCAAAAGAGTTTTCATCTACTGCAGCAGTCTTTATTAAGGAAAATGCTCCAGAGAAATACTCTCATATATTTTCTCTAATGGTAATTCTGGAAAATATTCTAAACTCCCAGTAAGACAGGAGATTTGTCTATATTTAGTAAGATCAGTAATGACTGTTAAATATGCTGTTTCCTTCATTTAGATTTTGTGAGCTACCACACAATTCAGTGGATATGCAGAGATTTTCACAGATTGTTCATTTTTGATCCTATAAGATAAAGAGTATTGTTTTAATACAGCATAATACAACCAAGATAAGTGTTGCTAGCCCTAAAAATTCTGTTTGGGAATAATTACTCTTAACACAGAAGGTGTAATGAGTGCAGTTTAACCTGACTTGTGGCACTGAGGGCATACTTAGTATCTGTTGACCTCTCTCGTGCTGATAAATACTTAAATGACCCAGCTTGTACCCTATAAATAATTCTGGGAATTGGAGGATATGACAATAGTTCACATTTCTTGCATGCCCTTAATTTGGGAAATAAGAGGGTCAAGACAAATGTGACAAGAGCAGAAATAGGCAAATAAACTTGGAATTTTTATGCAGTCATATTTTCTTTCATCCTGTTATGCTGCCTGTTGTCTTCTTCTGTCTACCCCCAATCACTGCATTTCAAAAGTGTATGTTTATAATAGAAAGTTTTCTGACATTTGAATTAAGAGAACCAATATACAACATTCCAGAGGTGTGATAATAATGAAGCAATAACATTGGTGCAAGGTTGAAATGACTTCTGTATTTTTTAAAGTTGTTGTTGAGCAAGGCTATTTGACAGTGTCCCTAAACAGAAAAATGAAATAGTTCTTAAATTGTACTTGGTCTGCAGAAGTAGGATCCACACTATTGAGTGCTTTAGTAACAGCACGCTGAAGTCCTGCAAGACTTCCTGTTCCAGTACAGCTTAAGTAATCCATATGGATAACTGTGGGCAGTCATGTGAGAGTCAGGAGGAATGGTCTGCACACTATTAATGTGGAACTCTACAGTTTTATTGAAATAACTACAGTTTATTGTGATTTCTTAATAATACTTTTTTCTTATCTATGTAGTTACAGATAAGCTTGAGTAGGGCTTGTTTCTTACTGCTGGATGAGATGATTTCAGAATGAGTGCTGTCAGAAGGTGTTATTAAAAGTGCATTAGTTGGAATTCTAACTCAGGTATTAGTTCCACATTTAGTTTTCTGCTAATAGTTCTGATCCTGAGTATTGGAACGTTGGTATAACTGTATGTGTGATCTTTGTATTATCTATGCAGAACAACAGAGATTATCACAATTGCCACAATAGCCTTTGCAGTCCATGAAAAAGCGTACAGTCAATATACCTGCTTTATTTTAGCCCTGTTGTCTGTCACTTATTAGTCAGTCAATTACTATTCAATTATCAATGTTTGCTTAATTTGTAATTAAATTGTTATTTTGTAGGTGTATCACAAACTGATGGATACTTCCCAGGTAGAGAAGGAAATACAAAATTCCATCCATCTTTCAGTTATTTATAAAATGCAGATGTTAAAATTGTAAGTATGAATATGTATCCTTCCAGTTTTACTTTAATGCTGCATATTATAGAGTTAGGCTCAGGTTCTGGTATGCCACATGCCAGTAGAAGAATCTGCTGCAAAGATTAGTTTCCTAAAAGGAAAATTACAGTCACAATTTGGGTAGTGTCTGTCTGGCCTGTCTAGAGAACAGCCTCAGCTAAAAAGTGAGCTAGTTCTTTGGGGATGTAGGGAGTAATGTATTGGACAGATATTCTCAGGAGAAAGGATTTCAGAGTCTGAAATTAATATCCAACAGACTGTGGTTTCATACACAAATTGTGTACAAGAAAGTAAAGATGAAGTGGAGAAATCACACCTGTAATGCATAAATCACAGGATAGGGAGCATAATGCTTTTTAAAGTCTTTAAATTTTAAAGGCATAAAACAATTTTGAAAATTAGGCTTCATAACAAAATCTCATGTAATTTTTTTTTAGTGTCTCAACATTTCCTCATTTTAGAAGTGTTCTTTTCTAAGTAGCAGTGCATTAATTTATACTGACTTAAAAACGGGTTTTGCACACCATTCGAGCTGGAATAAAATTTGCCATCTGAAATATCAATTCTTATTCTTGAATGTTCTTAGTGCGTTGTATCTGGCTATCCCTGAGTAACTTACTTGCCATACTGAAGTAGGTTTTGGTGACTTTTTATTTTTTTTTTTCTGTTTTTCAAAATTCATATATCCTGTTGATCCCTTGGACTAAGCCATCCGTTCTGATGTTAGAGTTATTTCAGATTTTTAATGCAATAATATTTCTCATGAAAAATTATGACCCAATTCCTAATATTTTGTAGGCAGTGGGACACAAATGAATTTCCAAGTGATGCCACCACAAGTCTGAATTCTTTATATGGGCTTTTGAAGCAGTATGATGTACCTCCAGCATCTGTTCTCAGTGTGAAGTGAGTTTTACATGTCATGGTCCCATGGAAGTTGGTTACAATAGTTGCTTTAATATGTAGGTCATCTTAAAAATAGATAACACCCTATTAGACGTTATTAAAGAACCCAGGATTGAATATCTTCTTCCATACAGCTTTTTGTGTAATATGATTAAATCTTTTCATAACCACTTCTTGTTGATAAAATTATATTTTTCAAAGGTCCTGAAATTGACCTTAAGATTGACAAGTGCTTTTCTGACTGTAGTTAATTTTTAGCTTTTCTTGAGACCCTTCCTAATTCTTTCTCATGTTTGACATACAGACTAAACTGACCTCTATTCCAGTAGTTATAAGACAGCTGTTACATGTAGAAGTAATACTATATTTTTACTCATTATGGTAAATCTTTGGCAGTATTCTTTTATCTTATTACTTCTCCTATCCCAGACAATACTTCTCCTATCTCAGACAGTTAGAACACAGTCTCCATCTGTGTGTCTGTGTTCTTTGTCCCTGGGAAGCAGACTGATGGATTTGACTGCTTTGTGTGCCAGTTCACTGTATCGGCTTTCTAAAATTACCTGCAATCCTAGGGTTTTATTTCACCATCTTTGTGCTGCTTACATTTAATTCTGTATTTTTTGTCTTCTTCAGGAACTGTTTGTGCAAGACTACATAGGAGTATGCTAATTATTTTCCATAAACAGATGAACTTTTGTATTTTTCATGTAGCCAGCTTTAAAATTTTTCCTTTTTCCTTTTTAACTGTGAGCACTACTAGTATAGTCACATGTTCTGTAATATTCACATGACTTCAAGGTTTTCAGATATATTGCACAGTTACATTCAAGTGGAGGAGTGATATTAAACTCTGATGTGATGTTTTTTATTTTCAAAGGATTCCTTTGATTCTGGAATTAGCTCATTTTTCTATGAAAGTAAACTGCACTGAGTTGGCATCTCGTTGTATCCTCAATTTGAAAAGTGCTGGGATTACTGTAAGTGTTAGTTACACTGGTTTGGGGATTTTTGATTACACACACACACACACCCCTTTTGTGTTTATATTTAAAAAGTAGTAATGTTGGTTCTGGGATCTTCTGTCCATCTGTATATTGTTTATATATTCATTAATGTAAATAGTTATTTGACTATGTGATTTATTCCTAAAGTAGAGTGAAGATGCAAGATCAGAAGGTAGGGTGTAGGTAGACCAAGGTGATTAGCAGTGCAGTTCATTTTGGCAAATAAATACTAAGTGTGGATTTTTGCTTGTGTTTTTAAAATGCTACCTGTGGAAGAGTTTGATTGGAAGTTAAAATCAAATGTCTATTGTAATGATCCCACTTTGAACTACGTGTAAATTTGGTTTATCCTCACTGCATTTTTTTTTTCCGAGTGTCGTATTCAGGCCCATTATTCTGAATATTTCCTGCAAGTCTAAAATCATACACAAATCCATAGCATTCCACTGGAAGATGTGTTTAAATCCCCTAGATCAAAGATTGACAAGGATTTAATTTGAGTGTTTATGTAGACAGTAGTAGCAAGTATCTGTTACGTGGCAGCAGTAGAGAAACGTTGCTTCTATTTTAACCTTCTCCCTTGGAGTTTGTGTTTTTAATTGCCCAGATTTGACAGTGACCCCTTCACAGCAGAGTGAGAGAAATCTGGATCTAAGTTCCAGTTCCTTGGCTTTTGCCAAGTAGTGACAAACATTTTCAGCCATAATGTGAATTCCATCTCTGAGTATTTGTCACAGCATGTCTGGGAGAGTTCTGCATTTCATCTCAATTTTCTATGATCTCATCTGTTTTGCAGTCGTGGTATGTTAAATTAACACAGGTCATGCTGAGTGATTTGGTAACAGGTCGCAATGATTGAGGAGTGGACATGCTGTCTGAATTTTCCTACTGCACCCATTTAAACCAGATACAACATATCTTAGATGTTCTATGATCCACACATATGGTTCATATGATTTATTAGTCAGGTCTCTCCTGAGGAGTTTAAAGTCTAACCTCTTTTTTCACTTAAATGTTTCACTACCCGTCAAACTGACTAGTGCTTGTTTATTTCAAGCATGTACCTTTTTAATACCATTTATGAGCAAATGAAAGAGGGTAGATTTAAGTCAGATATTGGGAAGAAATTCCTCCCCGTGAGGGTGGGCAGGCCCTGGCACAGGGTGGGCAGAGAAGCTGTGGCTGCCCCTGGATCCCTGGGAGTGTCCAAGGGCAGGTTGGATGGGGCTTGGAGCAACCTGGGCTGGTGGAAGGTGTCCCTGCCCATGGCAGGGGGTGGGACGAGACAGGTTTTAAGGTCCTTCCAACCCAAACTGCTCTGGGATTCTATGATTTTACTAGAATTGAAATCAAATTAAAGTATAGGAAAAATCAGGCTTTCTTACTAAAAAGTCTGGCAATGAACCACTTAAAAGTTATTTTGCAGCCTCAGCTTAGTAAAAAGTAACTGCTGGTCAAACTAATTCTACTTCCTTTGCATTGTTTCAGTTAATTATCTTGTGGGATTTTTAGTTGGAAAGTACAGTGCTGGGTTAGTGTAATTGCATGGGTTTAATCTTTATCATATTTCCTTTTAATTATTAAAAGTAGCATTTTGTTTATTAATACTTCATAGGAGCAAGGGAAACTTATTGAAATAGAATGCCTGGAAGGTGAATATGAAATGAAAAAAAACAGCACTAAAATTGCGACTTACACCAAAGATGGTGTTGAGGTATGTTCATTAACAGTAACTTCAAGAGAAAAGTAAAAGTTTTAATTTGTTAAATGTGGAAAATTGCATCTATGTGTCCTATTCACATTATACTGATCAGAAATTCTATTAAACTTTGTATTCTTTTAAATTGGGCTGCCAAGAAAGGAACAGGGAAAAATAAATCATAGTCCCTTAAGTCTTTTGTCTGGCTGTAGAGGTTCATAATACATTACTTTCCAAGAGCAAAGTTGGCAGCATTGAGGCATGGAAAGGCAACACTCTCATGTTTTCGTGTTTTTCCTATATGGGAGATGTTTTCATAGAATGTCTTGAGTTAGAAGGGACGACTAAGGATCATCGAGTCCATCTCAGCTGTGATTGCATATTATGGGCAGTCTCATACCAACTCTTATGTCAGAGAAATGCGGAGTACTCCTGATAAATGTCACACTGGGGAATATTTTCTTATACTTGTGTGGTCAGTTGACTCAGTTATAATTCAGACCATCAAAAGCAGAAGCCTAAGTATCATTATTTTCAGTGGGATTTGAGGAGTGCCTACAATGAGCAGCTTAGAACAGCTCTTAGAATCACTTAAAGTTCCTAAAATGGGAAATAGTAATATGTTTAATGGAAAGTGGTAGTGCATAAACTCACTTCTATCTATGGCTGTTCTCATTTTGAAGTTCAGAAATTCCATTCACCTTTTGAAAAAAAAATTCAGTAATTCCTCATTATATGAAACACTACTAATGCTAAAATGTAAAATAGGATATTTAGGTATTTCTAAATTTTCAGACTGCAGAGTCTGCAGTTGGAGAGGTTTTTCGGTTGATTTTTTTTTTTTTTTTTGAAATTACATAACCTCTAAAAATAATAAATGGAAAGTGTCTGTTACTGTAGATAATTACTTGCTTTTAGATTTAACAAGAACCAAGTTTAATTGACAGTATGGCAAATCCCATTCATAATATTTCTTTTCTTCCTCTCCTGTATGCAACATCTGTTGCTTAGTATGAAAACCAAAAAAGCTAAGCTGTCTGAATTCCCAAATATTCACAATTATCAATTTCTGTTTATCATGAGAAAGGGGAATAAATTACAGACTTCTGCCTGAAATATGTAGTGGTAGCCTGGAGTACCTAAAAGAAACACTCCTTAGTTATCAATACCTATTTACAAAAGAAGCTTTTATTAAAGGAATTATTATAAAAAATTTTCCAAAGTCTGCTGGCTGAGAGACTGCTTTTTGCTGGAAACAGTCCAAAGGTTAAAATTTGGAGGAACATGTAAGAAGTTGCATTCAATATATGCTAATTAATTTCTCGTTTATGTAGACTCAGCTGAAATTGATAAAAAATCTTGAGTTAACCTTAAAACATGCAGTTCAATTGGGAGATCCTGATGTGATTCAGGTTGTTTGTGCAACCCAGTGGAATCTGTGCTTGCCACTGCTGCAGCACAGCTTGCACCAACACATGCGAAAGCCCCTGATCTCAGTTGCTGATGCCCTTGAAGAGATTGACAGGTAATTTTCTATGCTATGCACTTTTTTGTTTGTTACTTTGGAAGGTCTAAGCATCAAACTCATTTACAAGCTCAGGTTGTCTGATAATGATTATCTTCGAAAATTTTCCACTAGCTTGTAATAAATGGATGTCTGCATATTGCATACAATTCCCCTATTAAACACCTAAGTATTTTCACCTTTTTTGTTGAGTCAAACAAGTAAACCTTACTATGTGGTGTATAGTTGAGTTTGGACATTTGCCTAGGCTGACTGCTAAGAGCAGAGATCAGAACTTCTGAAGTGGAGTCGATTACAATTGGCACAGTCTGCCACCTGAGCAGGAAGGTAGGTGATTTCTGATGAAAGTACTGCAGAGGAAGGTGAGGAATCTATTTTCAATGTTTCTAAAATGTCATGTTTTCAGTTGCATGAAGAGGAAGCAGAAGCCTGAAGAGGTGGAAACACACACGTATAAAAGCACTATATTGTATTACTGTGCTGTTACTCAAGCATTTCCTAGGCTTCCCATATAAAGAGTGCCAGATCAGCATAGGCAACTTTTGTAATTATACTAAATATCAGTAATGACCATTTTGCTCTAAAAGCTTGCAGGTTAGGTTTTTTGAGGTCAGGGTTTTGTGAACTAATTCTTACTAATCCAATTGACTCAACCTCAGCTCTGACGTGGTACTATGACTAGAGGTTGAATGAAGTCACTTGCTCCTATTAATTTGTCTGTCCTAATTTTTGGTTGAATTGTAGCATTAATTGTAGCTACTTTGGCCCACAGGAGAAGGGCAGTAATTGCTCAGTCAGGTTGGTTCTGAGGTAGCCATACATGAGTTCTGTGGCAGATACTTGATAGGCTTGAAAACATTTTTTCTCTTCTCTTCCTCATAACGTTGCTTTCATTTATCTGATTTTTTTTTTGTTTTAATTCCTGAAAATAATCTAAAGTAGGGTGTAGAGCTCTGAACTGTCATAAACAGCTTCCTGAGGCAGGTGATGGATAGGGAGCCCAGTGTACCCTGAGGCTGGAGAACGTGCAGGTTTTGGGGAAAACATGCTGATTTCATAGGGTGTTATGAGTAACACCTGGGCAGAGGCACTACTGACAGTGACTCTGTGTGCCTGAGGTGAGCCAGCTGGTACAACCAGAGCTAGGACTATTATCTTCTACTTGAATGATAAGAACAGACAGTGAACTTTTATCAAAAGTGGCTATTATCCAATACATTATCTTTTTTCTGGCAGTTAACTACGTCTGATAACCTATTCACTTGGTTTGCGCACTTAAGTAGTGCTAAAAAAGGATTCTACTGATATGCAAAGATCAGTTAGTCCACAAGAGTGTTGCTTTCTCCTGCAGGGTTAATGGAAGTAATACACATTTATATTTTCTTAGTAATTTCCATTAAAAAGGCATGATAGTGAAAATGAAAAAAAAACAGGGAGTATCAATTTTCCTACTAGAATCACATTTAATTATTGAGTTTCACCTTTTTGTGAGTTCAGGGTCTAAAAATTTTAGTGTGTCTCATTTTAACTGTTTACACTTAAATTCCTGTTCCTCAGCTTGTTGACTTTGTTGCGTTGCCAAGTTCACATGGAAATAGCTCGTATTGAAGAAGATGGGGATAGACTGGAGGCTGCTATGGGACATTTGCAAAAAGCTATACACCTGGACAGCAGTGGGCAGTACCAAGAGCATCTGAGACTGGCTTTGAACCGCCTTTGTTGGTGCACGGTGCTGTACCAGACACCTGAGCGTCAGGAGGACCGGGCGAGAGTGATGATTGAGCAGGTAATCCAGAAGAACAAGGACTGTAGCTGGAACAGGTTTGTTTATTCAATTCCAGCAGAGGAGACCAGCTGTTCAGTAGAACTGAATACTAATAGACCTAGCACTGGCTTCTATCAGCAAACTGTCTTTGAAGTCATCATGCTGTTTCACAGCTTGGAAGTTGTGATAGAGGATTTTTTCGCAGTTACATTCAGAGCTTATTTCTTAGGGGAGGGGAGTGCGTTGTTAATTAGCGAAAATAGCAGCAAAAAAGAAGCTTAATAACAATTGTCAGCAATTAGGATTTCATTGCATGAAATAGTGTTTTATTTGATGAGAGAAGCAGTGTCCAAACAGCTAAGCATCCTGTCTGTCTTTGAGATACATCAGTATTATGTGACATTTACAAATGCTGCTAAATGATCTAAAGTCACAGTGTTGTCACTGTCAAGAGTTGCATCTAATTCTGTTGTACTGCCTCAGCACCTGAACACAAGTCATGCTGGCAACTGATTTGTCTGGTTTAAATGCTTTTCTATGCAAGCTTACTCTGTTTAAATGTTACTTTAAAAAAAGCACTTACACCTCCTCTGACTCGGACTCATTCTGAGAAGACCAGAAATACTTTATATTTTGTAGCAACTCCTTGTTATTGCACAAGGGATGTGTTACTGTTGATTTGTAAATAAATGCTGTTCTTTGTTTAAGAAGGTGTAACAAAACGACAGGTTATATACTGAGAAATGTACTGTAAGAATTCATGAGAAGTATGAACAGTACTTCATATTAAATTGTCTTTGGTGTATTCCTGTGAATATCAGCAGAAGTTTCACAGTCACTTTCAATGACAGTAATACTGCAGAGTGGTATGTAAGGTACATGAAGATACACAATTCCCATAGGTATTTATTTAGTAGTTGCAAGTTATATGATCTGCATTCTGTTTAATAAATAAGGTGTAGTTGGAATATAAAATGAGCCTTATAACAATGAGGTTTTTTCTTTACATAGGTGAAAATGGAAAAACAAAAGGGTAATGTGAGGAAAAAGAGATCCCTTCTGGTACATGCCGGTCTTGCATTGGCTCCTGATACATTTCAAATAGTCCTTGACAGTGAAAATGAAGCGAAAGGTAAAGCTTACTTGTGTGACTAAAAGTTACTGCACTTTGTTTGCTTTGCACACTATTAAAAGGCTGGACACAGCATCTAGTGCAACGTAGAGTGTTGCAGTACAGGTGAAGTGACAGTTCTGAATTCTGTGACACAGTTCCTATCAATGTCATTAAGAATCTGAAAATTGTATTGTGATATTGGAAAAGGTGTTGTTTTCCCCTCCAGAATTGTCTGAACCTTCCTGTTGTGCTGTAGTGGGCTGGAAGTAGTTCTGATTTATTTTCGCTATGAGCAATTCCTGAATGTTGTTACTAAAGGTCATTTTTAAGTGGTATTTTCAGAAGTTTCACCCCATAATACTTTGTGTTAATTACATTGCATGTTTGTTCTATATTGTAATTGTCTTTCTATTCTAAAATCTCGCTTTTGAGAGTTTGAGTTCTGTACCGAGATTGAGGCATTAATTAATTATTTACCTTCTAAAACACAGAACACAAATAAGCATATTCCTTATGCCCCACACATTTGGTTTGTGACTATACAACCTCAGGTTGAATTAAAAAGGACAGGGAACATACTTTCCAGATTGCTTGAACTGATTTTTCTTGTCTTGGTAATAAAGCAAGTGTGTGACTAATGTGACTAACTTTGAGTATATCCAGTGTACTCCTGCAGCAGATATTGTGCTGGAGGAAGGGAATGCTACAGAATTAATCCTGTAGCTCCCAAAGCAGCCTGTTTGTGCTGTGAAAGACCTTGCAGGTCTCTCATGCCATCTGTTCTGCCAGGCCACAACACTGACCTTGCACATCCCCATTTCAAACTTGATCAATTGACGACTTACAAGCCAGAGTCTTATTTACCAATCAGCTATTCCACTCTGTGCAGTCCTTTTTAGTACGTGAAAACAATGTCATTTTCATACAGGATTTAATGAGATAAAATGCTTTATATTTGTGAAATTAAGAGAATTAAAAGCATGCACATCTCCTTCATTTTAAATTTTAAGTTGGCAACTGTAAAATTACTTCTGAAGTTCCTCAGAATAAATTGTAGTACACATTAGCCTTCCAAGATGAGTCATTAAAACGAGTGAGACTATTACATTACAACTATTATAGGACATCATTTGACGTAACACTTTATAAAATCTTGTTATGAAAAATTTCGTTTGTGCATGAGGCTGTCATCCAAACAGTGAGTTTTTTGCTTTTTCCATGACACTTAAATTGCAACAAGTTTACACATGTTTATTGAAGGAGTAAGAAAATATGTATGCAACTTTATCATTAAAATGTACATAGGCAGGACATCAGATTTGTAGTGTTATTTCTTTTCAACTTGCATAAAAATCTTTCGTTCTATTTTGATGTATATGGCTGGCTAATTTAGTGAGAGCAGTACCCACAGATCCAGAGAGAAATGTCCTTCAGTCCACAATTCTTTCCAACCTTATATGATATTACTGTCACTGTGCATTGTACTGGACAGATTGTGTCAGTGCCCTGTGCATAGTTGGACAACACTGTGGTGTCCCATGCTGGACAGTGCACTGCAGAAGATATTTGGCAAGAATGGTTAGACACTGTGCCTTGCGCTTGTTGCTGTAAGTGAACCTGTTCGTATATGTATTTTAAAGTCAGAAGTACTTTTTATGTACTAGAGCACTATATGTCCTGTCAGAAAAGAGGTGTACTTGAGATATTTGAGGCCAACCAAGCATAGATCAGTTTTTGTGTAGGGCAACTGTATCTGAAGATCTAGAAGAGAGAGTAGATGCTGGTGGGGTATGGATTTTTTCATGTTGGTTGGTTGGTTTGGGGAAAGCTTGAAGGAATGAGAGAAGGACTGGATTTTGAATGTTTCGACAAGTAATTATGAATTAAATTGCTTGCCCTTCATGTGGATTTTTTGATCTCTATTATTTAGAAACTTCCTTAATTTCTTATTTCTTTGCAAAGTTTCCTCAGGTAAAAGTACAAGTCAAATAAGCTTCCTCTGTGCAAAAGCTCAGCATCACACTAAGAGTGTGGAGAAAGTTGATGAGCATTTGAAACACTTAAGAGACGAAAATGGCAGAGAGAGGTAATTACCGTAGGCCAGAAGTGTCTCTTTCATCTTGTATAGGAGTCTCTGAGGGGAAACTTTATCTTGCAGAGGTTCAGTTACTGGATGGTACCTTGGAAGAGGCTGAATACTTGAGTCAGCCCTGGCAAAGCACTGAAGTGTGTTTTCAATTCCTGACAAGCTCAGTTACATTCCCATGTTGTGCAGAACTGTTCCTAATCTGCTCTCACATGCACCCCTAACTCACCTGCTCTGTTGATAGAAGTTCAACACACAGAAGGATGAATGAATTAAGGTTTCTACTTTATGTACAGTTGAAACTTGAAAATGTCCCTTTAGGTCCTTGTACCACAACACATGCTACAACAGTTTTGGTAAAAAATTAAGTGGTATATTCTGAGAGTCAGAAAGATTAATCTTGAGAAAAATGTCAGGTTTCATTTTGACTATATATAATTTTATCATTCTTTATTTAAAAGGTGGTGTTTTCTTTTTTGCTACACTAAAAATTCCTGTGATGAAATTCAAAAGCATTTGTTTTCTAAGTTATTCTGAATCCAGATTTGTTTTCAAGACTTATTTTTAAATTCTCAACATCTGTTTTGAAGTATTTACTTTGCTTTATAAGACAAAGTTAGGGTCATCACACACATTTTGAAATTTCAGTACAGTTACCATCCAAATTAAGAATTTTGTCCAACTCTTGTTGTGCTGGGGAGATTCTTTTTAATTAATAAAGTAATAGTGTTACCTTTGCTACTGACAAGAAGTATTCCATTTATTAATTTTGAATAGATTTCATTGTTTTTTCCATTATTGACTTGATTTTTTTGTCAGTCCTGAACTGCTGAAGATAATCTTGCTTATAAACTAATTTTATTTATGTTTTTTCTTTGGTAGAATTATACTTTGGGCAAATTTGGCAAAAGTTGCATGTAAACAGGAAGTCTGGGATGTCTGCCGTGCAGCATGTAGGTTCTGCCTCTTGTATGAAGATAACTTGTTTAGAGAGGTATCAAAGCCTAAAAAAAGTAAGTGAACAATTTAATTTGAATATTGCAAGAGGAACTTTTCCCTCATTTATTAGAGTTACCAGTTTTCTTTCTTCCCATTCCCAGAGTTCCCTGAGCATCTTGTCTGTCACTGTGTCTTTGCATACATGGAATATTCTTTCTACCTCCACATCTAGAAAGCAGTAAACACCTTTTTTGTTTAAACCATACTCTGCCTTCGGAAGTGTTTCAGCAGTGCTGCAGGAAAGCACTTGTATGAAATTCATCTACCTGTCTTAAGAAAACAGATACATTCTGTAACAGTCATCTAGGTCCATATTATCCATGCCTGAGGAACCTGAAGGGAAATGGTTTCTCAGTCACTTTGTATGAGGCTCACGTGGTAACATTTTTTACCCTTTATTCTCTTATTTGTTGTTCCCCTGAGGTATCCAACATGGTACCTTATTCCTTGAGGGTCTGCTGGAAACCTACCACACATGTTAAAAGAGTTCTCAGGTTGGCAAAAGAGCACTTTCAAATCACCAGCTGTTCACTGGCTTTTGCATGTGTCCGGTAAAGTTGGTTTTGCCAGGGAGTTTGTAAAACTCACCTGTAAGAACAGATGAAATGGAGCTTTTTTCAGTAGCCAATGTGAATTGAACGTATTCCTCTTTTGCTTTAGGTTGTTTCCAATGTCCGCTTAAAATAGGGCATGAATTTGCCTGTTTTCTTTTGCAAGTCCTGCATTTCCAGACTAGCCATATTTGATCTTTCAACTCTTTTTCCAAACTAAAGGGAAAAATAAGTTATCAGAAACTGAAGGCAGTCATGCTGCGACAACAACATGGATAGAAACTGGTGTGCTCTTACAAACTTTGTGTTTATATTCAAATAACTGATTTATTATTTATGTTTCTCTTTACTGATGTGTGTTACCAGAAAGTCAGTTTAGTCCATGGGTTAAACACACAAAGACTTCAGCCACTGCGGAGTATTCAGTGCTCCACTTCCATGAATGCAATAATGTAACTAGAGGCCATGGGCTCTATCCATACTAATGTAATTTCAGTGTGCATGTTATGACTGGAACAATGTATTTGCTGCAAATATTGAAGCTTATGCACAAGTGCAGCAAAAATCACAGGTAACAAGTGTCTCAGCGCTGTCTAAGAACAGGCTGTGAGTGCAATAAATGGTTCTAACGAGAAAAATTAATTATGTGAAACAGTTTTTAATTTTTTTCTTACTAACTCTTCCTTAAGGATTTAAGAATGTATAGGGATGTTTAAATTTTAAATTGAAGTTGATGATTTGCATGAAAATAATAGTGGTGTTATTTGTTTAGCACAGAAGAGCAAAGCTGGTGTAGCTGCGATGGTTGGTGGTCAAGGTGACACCTTCTCAGGAGAATCATTGCTATTGGCTAATTCCTTCTCTTTTGAAACAGATTTACTCAGAATACTAGCCGAAATAAGATTCATTAATTCAGAGGTAAATAAATTACACAGCTGTCATTCATATTTGTTTCATTTAGTTTTGTTTTGTGTTTAATTTTAGGTATCAGTCTTGAAGCACTGGAATTATGGGTTTAGTTATTGTCTGTCTCCGTAGGAACTAGAGAGTGAAGTAGTTTCATGAAGCATCATTATCAAAATACTCTGTGAAAGTAACTATAGCAATAGTTTCACTGCAGGTGGTGATAACACTTTTTCACAAGAGATTCTGCTGTAAATGTTTGACATGTGACATTATATTTCTAGATCCTTAAAGTTCCAGCATGACTAAAAAAATTTATATACATAAAATATGGAGGTTTTTCTCAATGTAATTATTTAGTAAAATTAGCTGTAGACAGTTTAAGATGATGAAGTATTTTGCATTGTATTTCATGTACATTCCTGTACACCATCTGAAAAAGCATTTTGTATTTTCTAATTTTTGAAGAGGTTACTTCTCTACTAAGTTATAGTCTGTTTTCACAGTGATAACCTGGATAGATAATTTATTTTTCTGTGTCTTTCCAGGCAACTATTCATTTATTAAGATTGCAGGGAATTGAACTGAATGATCATGCTGTACCTCCAAAAGATACAAACCAGTATCATCCAGGAGATGTTTCATATCTTCCTGAAAGTGATCCAGAATGGAAAACTTACAGGTGCTTTTCCTTAATATAGGTTAAGATTTAGGAACTCCAACAGGCTGTTATTATCAGACACAGATAATTACAGAAGCTATTTCTCCTAAGTAAAATTCATTGTGACCAGATACTTCATTTTTGTAGGTAGTCAAGGTAATAGAAAGAGGATCTCAGAAAGTACTTTAAAATAATTTTTGTTTGCTTTCATTCTGAAGTGTGCATTTTATTTTTGATCTAACATTTATTTCTCTGGAACTAGAAGTTAGTATTCCAAGCTTAAAAACTATTTGATCTGTCTATATTAACATTTAGATAATTAAATTCTGTATTTAAAAATATGTTTTCCCAAATGAAAAAACTGTGTCTTGCTTTATAGTTCCTATAACTACAATGATTTTGTAGCACTGAATGCATACAATTAATTATTTCAGTTTGCGAATCATGTATGTTCCATCCAATCAGCTGAATTGAATCTATGAGAGCAGAATATAGCAAGTATTATTTTTTCTGGTCTCACACAACTATTTCTTGCAAAGGAGAAGAGGAGGGAGAATTCTGAGATGACACTTTGACTCTGCAGTTCACATTTGTACTGATACTTGCCTTGTTGTGGCAGTGGTGATAACCTGAGAGGGCAGGGTGACAGAGTTGTGTTCCTGGGTCTGTTCATTCCGTCTGAACATTAAGTGACATTTCTCACACTATCTGCTTGCAGATGTTCCATAAAACAGAAAAAATTATAAACTGCTCAGAGCCAAGGGGCAAAGAAGATGAGAATTTTGTTCCCAAATTTGCTACCAGTTTTTTTTGGAGTTTAAGCAATTAGATTAAGACCCATAGGAAAAAAAGCACTTTGCTCTACTGTGTCCTGCACCATTGTTGACATAATAATACCCAGTGTCAGTTTATGCTTTTGGGTTTGTGACTTTGAAACCATGGCCATTCTGTGTTGTCATTCAAGACTGTATTTTTAATATTGCTTTTTCTAAGTAATGGTACATTTTGATAATTACCAAAAAACCCCAAAAAAGTTACTGAAAGAAAGTTATCGAATAGACTATGAGAAGGGTGGTTACTCTATTAAAATGGAGTACAACATTTCTATTAAAAATGAATACAACATTTCAGAGCATCTGGAAATGCCTTTTGAGTGCAAGAACACACAGAGTTGTAAGTGCAAAAGGTGCATCCTTAGCTCCTGAGTGGAATTCGGAAAGTACTTATATCTATATCCAAGTAGAGCCCTGCATGGATATTTAATAATTTCTGGCACTGATGGGGGCAGTGCCCTAATGTGCCACACATGCATTTAAAAAAAAAAAACAAACGTGGATGCAGCATGAACCAGAGACACTGTTTCTGAAGCTAATAACTTTTGAGTGTCAGAGACTATTCATTTTATGTTGATACTATTTCCTTTCCTGAATCATCATCTCATGCAAGTAAAACATCAGTCAGTGGATGAGGACTTAATAAATGCAGCTGAAAAGTAATTGAATTTTTTTCTTGTAGTTGGTTGAGGTGTACTACTGCATATTTAACCTTACCATATAATGCCTTCTAGTGTTGAAGCTTTGGAATAACAGCGTCTTTGTATTAATTTTATAGTTTATGGATAGACTGCTTATCTTGGTATGTTATGGAAAACTTCCTGCGTGCAGCTGAAATAGGAGAACAACTGAATGAAGCCTGGATTGTTCACAATGCTGTGGTGTATATCTTAAATTACAACAGACATCTGATTACTTCAGGAAGACAGAGGGAAATTATTGACTATCTGCAGACTCTCTTTGGAGCCATCAAGGCTGTTGGGCACGATGGGTAAATTTAGATGTTTGGATATGAATGTTCTCTTTTTTTCTAAAACACAAAAAATGTTTCTGTAAACATTGTAAGTCACTTTATGCTGTGAAAGACATTTCTTGCTGGCTTTCATTAGTAGTGGAAGGACTTTGGGATATATAGAGTAGTTCAAAAAGTCAATTTAATGTTCTGGTGTGAAAATTACGTTTTAATTTTTTCTGTTTGTTCTTTGTTACTCTACACTGTAAGCCATATTAACTTTAGACCAATCAATATTTATTTCTCTTCATTGTGGAATATGCGTAAGAAAATAGCATTTTGTTAAGCTATTCAGAAAATTGGGAGAATTTTCTTAGACTATGAGTTTTCATGACAGCTCAAAATGTGTTGTCTTCAGTTACTAGGAAGTTGAACTATATTGTAAATATAGTTAATTGTAAATATTTCTAATTGGAGCAAGGTGATTGCTACTGATTCTGAAGTAAGAGAAAACAGAAAACAAAATAAATAAAGGGAATGTGCACATTAATAGACGATGAAAAGAGGAACAGATTCTACAGTGGTTTGGAGAAATCCTGTGCTGTAGTAAAAGCAGTGGCAGAGTGATTGACTGCTGCAGAGGAGATGCTCCAGTCAAAGTCTGACTGTGGGACACAATCCTGGAAATTTTAGCATATTAACAGTGACCTCAGCACTAGGCAGGGCAAAGGACCAGCAGCGAATGAGTCTCTTTTAACGATACTGGGGAACAAAACCTAAATTGCTGTTTGTGCAGAGATGAAGACTGGTAATACCAGCTTATTAAGTCTGATACTTATATTAGTTTACATACCAGCAGTAATCGCTTTGTTGTAATTCAGTTCATGTTTTCTGAAAAAAAACAACCTTCCAGCTCAGCAGTGGATTGGCATGATAACCATAAACAAATGGGTCCGTGTGAAGAGTTTGGCTTTGGGCAATTTTTTAGAAAACAGTTATTATTTTCATGTATAGCAACCTGCTAATAAAAAGTTATGTTTTAATGTTTGTCTGACATCAATATGAATTTCAGCGCTTTTTTTCTGTGATGAGAGGCTTCAATTGTAGAAAGAGCTGGGAAAAAATGGTTGTAAACTATGAAAGCTCTGAGTTTTGTGGTTTTAACCATTTAAACTGCTTTTCCTATGGGCAAACCTTTTTGCAACATCCATAATTTTGCTTTCTAAGAAAAAAACCTAGATTTTCAAGTAATACTTTTTACTTGAAATCAATAAACTTTATTCCTGCCTTTTATTTTGATCTGATGCAGTATGCACTTCTGATTTTTGTTTTCTTCTACAGACGTACTGAGATTTTACTGATGTTATGTAATGCTTTGGCCCGGGGCCTAATTATTCCTTGGATTCCAGAGCCAAAACCTTCTGAGGAGAAAGAAGAAGACACAGCAATAGACAGTGGCAGAAAAGCTGCAGCAAAGAAACCTGAAAAAACAAATGTCACCCAGTCTCTTTCAGTAGATCCTAGTGGACTTCCTGACATCAAAGCTGCCTTAGAGGTACAAACCCCTTATTTTTTGTAGCTCCTTTTGTTCTGCTGTCATATATTACAATTCCTATAAATTCAATACTAGAAATTCTTGCGAAAAGTAAGCTACCATGCAAAGCTCCACGCTGGAGCTCCTAACCAGCTTGAGGCTGAGGGCTGTAACTTCCATTTGTCTGGGGGTTCACTTGAAGGAGATGTTATCAGACTTAGAGATGCACGTGCAATAATTTTAAAATAACTAATAGATAGCATGTTCCATACAAGAAGTTTTCCACATTTCTCCTGTGTTTCAGGTTTCTTTCTCTTCTGTTCTTCGTGTTTAGATTTGTGACTTTGCCCTAAATGTGATGTCTGGAACCACACCTAAGGAAACTGTTCCTCTTGCTGCACAACAACAGGTCATTGCTACCTGGGTGAAAACAAAGCAGTTAAATCAGCAGCAGATCAGAAATAAATCTGGGTCTCAGGATGAGGTATGATTTCCCTGCATAATGCTGAACCTTTCCAAACAAAAATTAAATTCGTGTATTCATTTAATAATGACTGAACTTTCAATATGTATTTTCTTTTATGTATTTGAATACAATGTGAAAAAAACCTTGGCTGTTGTTCCAATAAGTCCTTGTGGAACATAGCAAATTTTTCACATTAGGCATAGTAGTGAGTCTGCATTTCTTAATTCTACCCTCTGTTGTTTGCTGGTACAGTGATGTTCGTCATATGATGACTGTTGAGCAAGGTTGATCTTGAATTCATATATGTGAAATAATAAAACAGCTACATTAAAAATGTTAAGAAAAATCATCTATGTTTATATCAACATTTGCTATGGTGTCTTTATATATAGGTTATAGACCCAGTAAGTTGGAAAGCAATATTTTATTCCTACATTTTAATTTTATAAAGTTATAAAACTGGAATCCCGTAATGAAATACGGAATTTACCTTTGTTGTATTGTTGATGTGGGTTTTTAGTGTTGAAACTATAGTAGTTCAGAGTTCTCAATGTTAAATAAAAATACATAAATCCATAAAAGCCCCCTTTTTAAGGACACAATAGAGATGAGGACTTGCTTAAATCTAATTGAGGTCTTCAAGCATTATTATTATTACCTGTCATCTTAATTAATATTGCTAATATTATTAACTTGAAAAAAAAACTTGCAAAAAAAAATCTCTTAGTGTGATTTTTTTGTTTCTGTGTAGAATAATGATGAAGGACAAAACCCAATGGCAAGAATTCTTGTTGGTCTGGAAATGTATTCATGTAACGGCTTGGGTCTCATGGATTTCACTGTTCCTAGCTTATCTGAGGTATTTTATTTTTTTTTATTAGCTCTTGAGTTTTAAGAAATTGCATATTATAAATGTGATCTCAGTTTCAATTTTGAATGGAGGCAAAATTAATTTGGAAACTTTTATTGTACCATTATTTTCTTCAAGAATTTCCAAGAGATTGAATATTTGTGACAGAATGTTTTTTCTTCCAAAGAACAGATTACATTGGAATACCAGCATCAGAATTATGTCCATGTTACTCTGACAGATCGTTTCAATTACCAACAGATGAGCAGTGTGGGCTTAGGTGAATTTTGTTCAGAACCATACTTCTAGCCTTTCATTTTTCTTGTGGAGAAAACTTACTAGAATAACTGTGTCATTTATACTGAAAAGTGTCTTGAGACTGTCCAGTCCAGTCAGTCCCTGAGCACTGCCAAGGCCACCACTAACCCACATCCCCAAGTGCCACATCCACAGGGCTTTTAAATCCCTCCAGGGATGGGCACTTCACCACTGCCCTCAGCAGCTGTGCCAGGGCTGGACAAGATTTTCTGTGAAGGAATTTCCTCAATATCCAACCTAAACCTCCCCTGGCACAGCTTCAGGCCATCTCCTCTTTTCCTGTCCCTTGTTCTCTGGGAGCAGGGCTGGACCACCACTCCCCTGGCTTCCCCCTCCTGTCACAGAGTTGTAGGGAGGTTTAGAAGTATTCAAAATGTCAACAGAAAACTTCACATTATAGTGAAGTTACTTTTGACAGTTACAAGGTAGAACACAACTACACTTGGTTAATATTTAAAGAATGGCTTTTTGATGAGTCTTATACGATATGTGTTTTCTTGAAGTACTAGCTTTTGATCAGTCTTCTGTAATTGCTCACACTGAACAGTGCCATGGTTTTCCTGTGATCCTGTTGGTTGCCAGGCTGTTCAAGAGCAATAGAGGTAGTGTAGAAAGCTTTATACCTTATATTTTCAATACAGTGCGTTGTAGCTTTACCTATTTGATTACTGTGTTTGTAATTTCTAATCCTGTAAAGAGCTTTCTTAACTGAGTTGTATTTCCCCATTTAGCTAGGAATCTGGTGACATTGGCTAACACTTCTGTAAAAGCTCTTCTTTCTGAAGACTGGGACCTGGGTCCTTATAAATGTGTAGATATCTAATTCTAGTTGGTCTACAGATTTATGCCAAATACTTCCAGTTAGCTTTAGCTATCACTTCACTGGCTTGGTTTTGTATAACAGTGTCTTCGTTTGGATGAATTCATTAATAAGCACCATTATCCTAAAAAAGATGGAACTTTGATACATACAAAAGCAATGAAAACATTTAGATCCTACAATGAAACTGGATATGAAACAACATATATATAGATCTATGTATAGGTTGGAAAAGACCTCTAAGATTGTGGAGTCCAAGCTTCCATGTATATAACAACATATATATAGCAATTATATGTTACAACAACCGGTTGTTGTTGTAAAACTAGTTCTGGATGGTTTTGTCATGTACTTGTTCATGCCCAGATGGGTTGTAAGGAGCATACATCTGTAAGCATGTTAAGTGCTGTAGAAAAGAGCATATTAAACCCCTGAAATTTAAACTATTTTTTTCTTTTTTTCCTTTTTTTTTTCCTTTCTTTTTTTTCCTGTTAGTTAGTGAAATTGGCTTTGGAATGCAGTTGGTCAGATTCCTTAGTGGAGCTGCAGACACTGACACGACTTACATATTTTGCATATGTATCAAAAGACTATGAAATAGTGACAACTTGTTCCAAAAGGATCTTGGAATCAGATGGAAAATCTGTCCACAACAGAGATACTAAGAAACTGGATATGTAAGTATGTGGAATTCTGCATGATACGGTGGTGTACTTGGACTAAAACTTGAAGAAATAGTATAGAGGTAAACGCCTCTGCTCACATAGCCAAAAATGGAAGAACCTTTTTTACAAAGAAATTGTAGAGTTAGAGATAAAAGTGAAAGGCAGTGAGAGATCCAGATTGTGGCTCTGGACCCAGTTCAGGAAGATAGATGAAGTTTGTTATCCAAGTGAGTCAGCAGGTCATCCCAGGGAGCATTGCTTTTCTGAAATGACCTCTGTCAGTCATGGTATTTTGACACTTTTATAATCTCCAGGCAGAAAGCTGATTCAAGTTCTTTTGCTGATGCAAATGGCTTCCAGTGCTGACCTGCCTCTAGTAGACCAAAGGTCTACGCAGTTCCTGGGCCAAGGGGTGCTGAAAGGTAACAGCAGCTCCTCTATTCCAGGCTCTGCTGCCAGGTGGCCTTTATGGACTTACTGCCACTATGCATATGGGTGCAGTAGGAATGTAACTCATTTCTTTAAAAGCCCAGTCTCTTACTTATCTTACAATTTAAAATTTTTATTCCAAATTAAAAAACAAAACAAAAAAAAAAATCACGAAAAGATTTCATGTATAAATGGATCTGTTGGTGGAGTCCTTTATTATAAAAAGGTGATATCCTTTGATCCCTCTATTTTTTTATTTGATTTCCTCCAAAAGCAGGATTTAATTTTTTCAGAAGAGGAAAGAATCAACTCCATCTAGTAGCAATTTTTTGGAATGAAGGAAGTTTGAAATAAACATATAAAAGGGTTCGGATACAATATATTGCTCTTTTTCTGTTCTCTCCAAAATAACTTCTCTTTTAAAAGCAGTGTTCTGCTCTTTGAAACTCATTATTATTTTCTGCTTGGTGAAAAAAAACCCATGTAAAGCCAAGTATGATATCCTAATATGAAATATATAGTTTCAGAACTTTACAGAAATTGGGAGAATACTTTTTGCACATCCAGCAATCTGCAAGGTGATGAATGATAAAATGTGTGATTCTTTGACAAAGAAATATAGTCATGGGTTGTCAATGTTGTTTCCAGAAATGGAAGGCAGGCTCGGTGTTCGCCATTAAAGCACACCCTGGGGACAGGGAGGTTATTTTGACCATGTTGCTGAGTTGTGCTGTGGGCACTGGTGTCCTCTCGTGCACACAGACCGTGGCTGCCAGTTCTCACACAGGGTAGAACAGAGCAGCTGGAGTCTGCACATCTGGTCATGGCTGCACTTTGTAACTAAGACGCTAAAAAATCTTGCAGATTATATTGCTTCTTTTCTTGCAAAGTCACTATTAACAAAAGGTTTCAAATTTATGGGCTTGTTAATTTTTAACTGATTAACTGTGGCATTGAAACCTACATTGTTTTCTTTTAAATGTAGTGGAGTAGGATCCATATCAATTTCTCCAGAGCCTTGTGCATAATTTACCAGACATAAGCATTACAAATTCCAGAAGAAAGTATCAAAAATGGTCTAATTTTCCTGATTTCTGTTTTTAACTGCATACTGTGTAAGTTCAATTTCAGACTAATATTTTGTTTGATGTACAATAGTGAAACATGGGGAGAAAACTACAAATCTATTTTCTTCCCTAACTAAATATAGATAATAGCTTTCTTAATCTGATTTAACAGTTATTTTCATTAGAGGTGTGAAAAAGATATTTTATCTATCTTTTCATGAAATGTTCAGTTTTTGGAATGTTTATGATTTTAAAATAAAACTCAAGACATTTGTAACTTCCAGAGCAAGGGACATCCATATAGCAGCAACTTCAAAACATCATTAATAGGAAATGGGATGGTCTTAGACTGGAAGACTTAGCAGTTCTTGAAGTATTTGCTTTTATGCAGGCCTAGTGACATATTGAGACAAGAAATGTTAAGCACTACTGCCTGTATACAAGGACAGAGCATAATGGAAGACTTGTCTGGAAGAAAACATCTGCGTGTAGCAGCATCCAAAGCCTTTGTCCAGAGTGCCAGGTATGTTTTATTTTGAGAGAAGGCTAATATAAAACATATCTAAAATTTGATTACCAATTTGGGAATCGGTGTATTTTCTTCCAAGACTGATAAAAGTCAAAATAGTTGTACGTTGAAATGTTTGACAGAGGATTTGAGAAACTTTTACACTTCAATAAGTTTGTCAAGCACTTTCCACGTAGCTGATCTTGTAGTGTCATAGTATCATAGGAAAGCATGGTTGGCAGGACCTCAGAAAGGATCTAGTCCAGACTCTTGCTCACAGCAGGGCCAGTCCGAGACTTTGTTTAGTCTGGGCACAAGGGAACACATTTGGCCTCTGTGAGTGACCTGCTCCACTGCCTGGCCATACCCAGGGGTGCATCTCTGCATGTACATACTCTAAACCTTTCTTATTTCAAATTATGCCTGTACTTGCTTGTCCTGCCCTGCACTGGGAAGAGCCTGACCGGTGCTTCTCAGTAACCTTTTAAGGTTATTAAGAAAATTCTCCTCATTAGGTCCCCCAAAGTCGACTCTTCACCTGGCCCTATTCTCAAGGCAAGTGCAGTCCCTGGATCATCTTGGTGGCCCTGCACTGAGCTCCTTGTGATTTGTCCGTGTCTGGCACATGTTGGCTGACCTAGAACTGGCTGCACGAGTCTAAATGTGATCTATAGGGTGCTGTCCAGAGAATGATCAGATAGTTTCAAAAAACTAGTTTTTTTAAAATAGTAAAACTATTCCGTTGGTGATTATAGTATACCAATGCATAATTTTCCACTAAATTTCCAAGCTTTTGCTCACTCAGATGATTACTGTGTTTTGTCACAATCTGGAGAATAATTAAATTTTATTAATTCAAATTAACATTTGCATGAAATATGCTTAAAGCAATTTGAATGCAGCTAGAGGCATTTGGGGCATGTTCTTGTGTTGCAGTGGCACTGTGCCTAACAAAATCCATAGCATGTTAATAGTTGTTTTGTTCTTTTTTTTGAGGTTTTTTAGAATGAGAAATTAACATAGCAGGAAGCCAGAAAAATATATTATTCCAATGACAACATCTTAAGTAGATTTCTGCTATTTTTAATGAATTCTCTTGAGCTAAAATTGTATGGAAATACATTAAAGTCATTAACATGCTACTTTTTTGTTGCCATTTCTGAATGTGTGAAGGTGTTTGGTATATAAAGATTGCAAATAGCTTTTGTATGAAGCTCATGCTAATTTCTCACTGCTGAGTTTACCTATGGTGGTGTGTAGATCTGGTAAACCCAAATATTTGTAGAAGTAAAAGCCTTTATTTTGGCTAAAATGGGGGTGTTTTCCCTCGCTAAGCTTTACTTCTCTTTCTTCAGGTATGCAGGTGAAGCTGGAAATTATTCCCTTGTAATGTTTGCAGCAAGACACTTTTGGAATGTCTGTTTACCTTTGCTGGGCTCTCCACATGACAGAGAACAGCTTAAAGAACCTACTGAAATAATTCTTAAGAGTATCATTAAAGCAGAAACCAAAAGTAAGCAGGTAAGAATGTCTAATAGGTGTTGTTAACTGTGCTTGTGTTTAGTGATTGGTTCTGATGGTAAAGAAGCTTCAAGATATCTTTCCTAAGAGGGGAAACGGACTTATTTGCCATAAATGCACTTACGGTTTCTTACCTGCATTCACATAGCACACGTTACACATACAGGGACTCACATACTCTTTTATTCCATTTGATGATTCTTACCATCTTAGGCAATTTTCAAACTCATAAAAGTTTTGTGCAAAGTAATTTGTTCTCTTATTTTCACTGTAGTGTTTCAGTTTACGAAGCTTACAGAAGGGAATGTTTAGAAAATTCTGAAAATCCAGGAAAAAAAGGTCACTTCGAGAGGGTGTGATGGGAGATCCTAAACACTAACTCAGAAAAAAAGTGTTATCAAATTAAGGTTCTCCCTGCCTGCAGACTCAAATTTCTTCTACCTGCAAGAGGAAATTTTTACTTTGCGTATCTTGAGGCTTTTAACAGACTATTCAGCACTTTGGCAGTAGGAAGAAGTTGTAGTTTAGACTGTGTGGAGTCTGATAAAAGTAATACTTGTTGGTGATGAACAGCATGTGTAATCCAAAGAAGTTATCCCCCTGAAGCATATGTAGGTGATGTGCATTGTATAACACATCTCACCATGTGGACTTTCTTCTGCATGCTGAAACATCCATACCCATTTACAACTTTTCTTACTTCAGAACTCCATGGAGCTGTTCTATTACTCCTTCTAGATTTGATTTACATGTCAGTGATGTTCACGTGAGTTTTCCTATGCATTTCCATGGGCACAATTTCAATTAGAGCTTGAAGGGATTGTTGATGACTTTGCATCCAAACTCAGTGGTGCAAATAAAAATGCATCTCAGATCATCAAGCAGTGATGAATGAAAACTTTATTTTGATTTCTCCTCGAGCCTTGTATAAATCACAAATAATCAGAGATGGTGACTGGTCTCCTTATTCTGGTTTTGTAGGAACTGATGAGTACAATATGCACCTTGACAGTGTTTAGATACATGAAAGTAACTGCCCATAAGTGCAGTCCTAAATTTTCATTTATTTCTAGGGATATATTTAAAACCATTAAAAAAGAATACTTCCTTATGTGTATATAGCTAACTCACTACCACAGTTTATTTTCAGAGTGAATTCATAATAAGTTGTATTCAAAAGCAAGACTTTAATGAAGATAATGAGTTTACAGTTATAGGTAGCATAGATCTGTTATGTCTAAAAATGGTAGTAATCCTTACGAGTTAGAAGTGAGTATCTTCAGGTAATAGTTAGGAAAAAATATTTCCCATAAACAGAATATTCAATATTTGATTATTTCTGGAGTTACCAAATTTTTTAAATACATGTAGACTGTTGTAACCCTTCTAAGAGGCAGGAACTGCTCTCCAGTGATCCTTGATTAGGCTAACTAGACAATTTTAAAATGCAGTCACATCTGGAGAAGCACATACCAGCAGATGTCCAGATTTCCATCTACCAGTACCCCCAAGTCCTTCACCTCAGGACTGCTCTCCTTTCATTCCCCAGTCTGCTCTGGTAGTGGGGTTTGCCCTGACACAGGTGCAGGACCTTGTTGTGCTTCACCAGGTTCCCTTGGGCCCACTCCTGAGGCCTGTCAGGGTCCTTCTGGGTGACACCCCCTCACCCCTAGTCAGTGAAGGCCAGCACTCACCTGGTATCGCCAGGAGATTTGCTGAGAGTGCCCTCAACCCCCTTGGGTATATCAGTGATGAACTGAACAGTACTAGTCCCAGTAAGAACCCGTGGGGGATATCACTCTTTACTGGTTTCCACTTGGACATGGAGCCAGTGAATGGAACTCTTTGGGTGCAGCCATCCAGCCACTTCCTTATCCCTCTAACATTCCATCCAGCAAACCTCTATCTGTCCCATTTGACCATATCAAAAGTCACAGAAATCCAGGTAGATGACGTCCATAGTTCTTTCCTTGTCCACTGATGCATTCACTCCGTTGCAGAAGACCACTAAATCAGTCAGATATTGGGCCTTCATGGAAGTAAATGCTGATTTGACCAAATCTGATATTACCCAAAGATTGTGGCTGTAGCTCAGTTAACTTACTGGCATTGTCCTTTATGTATTCAGTGGTCAACATGTCATATATGGATTTGTTTGTGAAACAGGATAGTGAATTTATCTTTGAAGATGGAAAACTGTGCTGTAGAGGAGAGGGAAACAGTTAACAAATCTCAGTCTTTGTGTGAGAATTGTGGTAGATTTCCACAGGTAAAGCCTGGAGCAGGGGGGTAGGCTAGAGAGCTCCAGAGGGTCTCTGCCACCCTCAGCTACTCTGATTCTCTGAGACGACTTCAAGAGTTCATGTTATCTAATCTTTGTAACTGATTGAATATTACTGAGTCTGGTTATTGTTGGGTTGGGTTGGGATTATAGGACTCACTCTGGAGAAATGCCTGTAGCTTTCATGTGTCAAGCAGCTATTTACTAGTTCATATTAACCATATGGGTTGATTTACAGATGAAACAGAAGTTCAATAATACTTAAAGATATATCTGAAAGATAAAGGCCTTTTTTTTTTCCCTCTCATTTTTTTAATATCTCTTTAGGAAAAGAAAGATACGTGGCCTTTGCATCAGTGGATTACAAAGGATTTTCAAAGTATTGGGTTATCCGTTGAATGCTTTCTCCCAGGCATGTTCTTCCTTTTTTGATCTGGTAATAAAAGAAACCCCAGTATTTTGTAATACCATTCTTCTAATTCTGCAGTATATTAATAAATAATTTTAATATACTTCAAAGGTGCTGAGGATGATCTAACATTAAGAATCTCATTATATGGGTTATTATTCCACATACATGCTGATAAAGCTGATTGGGAGACAGCACTAAAAGTCCTGGATGAAGCTATTCTAGTTTTGCCTCAGACAAGACACAAGCTGTAAGTTGGTTGACTTGTTTTTATTAAAATAAGCATCTTGATTCTTGAGAAATGTAAAACTCCTGAGTATTTTCTTTATTTTAGCTGGGGAAAATATTATTACTTTTTATCAGCCCATCTGTTCTTAGAACAGAAAACACTGTTGTGTCTTTTCAGTGAAAAAGACATGCATAGGCAGTGCTTCCTGTCATTAATCTCTCAATAACATTTGTAAATGTAATTTTTTAAAAACTTGTATATAAGTTTACTCTCCAAGAAAATAGATGCGTGAAGTGTGGCTATATAGCAGAAGCTTTAATTTTCCTAACTGCAAACTCATTTACATTTAATGGAAACTAATTATCCAGGGTTTTATTTCTATAATCTTACCCCAGTTACAGGTTTTATGCTATTTTATGACAGTTTGCAGACTTTGCATCTTTGCACTGTACTGATATGAACTAGTATGTCTATCTTATTCACAAAGTTACTGTACGTGTACAGATGCAAATCATTTGTTATTTGTTGGATCTTTTTCTAGCCTTATTTTCAAGCACATGGCTACAGTCAGGGCAGGATTGGGATGCAGTTTTATGGTGGCCATTCAGAAAATCAGTAATGAAAGTGAAGAGTGTTTGTCACAGATGTGGCGTCACTTGGCAACAGTCTCCAGAAGTACTGCTGGGCAGTTAAGCTGTTTCCAGAATGCAATCATTGCTTCACAGGTGTGTCATTTTTTGCTGTTTGTTTCCATGCTGTTGGAAGGATGTTTCTCAGTTGATTTATGGGATTACAAGTTGTGTGAGGTATAGAACTGAGAACTGGTACGGGGACCATATATTTGACCATCACTTTTTATAACTTTGAGATTGCTCTTCAGTAGGAAAACTCTGTATGGTTGAATCTTTGTATCCACAAAATTTTAGTTGAGACCTGCCAAAGAAAAATGTCTGAGTAGCAAGGTGTTTTAATAAAATTAGGAGCTAATTGGTGGAGTTTTCTGTTACATTCTCTGTATCATAACTCTGATTATGTAAAACTGTTCACTGTCAAATTATTATTTTTTGCTTCTGTTCAGACTACACTAAACTTTAGACTATAATTTTGATGGTTTGCATTAATAAATATAAATTAACTCCTCCTTTATTACTTTTATAGAAACAAGATGAATGGCAGAGTGTTGATTACCTGATGGAATTTGCTGAATGGTTATATTGTAATCACTTTCCTCTCAGTGATGCTATTAAACCTCTGGACTGGGCAGTAGATCTCCTGATATGTATGAAGTTCCCTATGCAATCCTCACAAGAGGAAGGTATGTAATATGTGTTTCTCCTTCAGAGGAACTTCTCAGCAGCAAATACAGGGATCATTTTAAATTTACAACTTCATTATCACAAAGAATGGCACCAGCTTGCCT
Organism: Grallaria varia; assembly: GCA_013396735.1. Lineage (NCBI taxonomy): Eukaryota > Metazoa > Chordata > Aves > Passeriformes > Formicariidae > Grallaria > Grallaria varia. The sequence continues at coordinate 53,218 of VWZG01006613.1, forward strand.
GTATATTCTCTTATATTCACTGTCTTTAATCAGTACTACTTCAGTTATCTGTGTGTTCTGTGCTGTGCCATGCAGACCTCCTTGTCTGTTGGTGCAGTAAGATACTGCTCTGGTCTGATGTGGGCAGTCCCGAGCTGTGAGATGGTCCCAGAAAGCAGTGCTGGGCAGTTTGGTGCAAATGCATCCTAATGGAGGGACAGATGGAACTGCAGGAAATAATTTCTGTGCCAAGATTTGGGTATCCAAGTCCATTGCCCTTGCCTTGGCGTGTCAAGTATCTTAGCATTGGTTTTTCAAAGCTGACTTTCAAAGGGATATGTGCTTTTAGCTACTTATGTCACTGTCAAAATCCCTCAGTCCTTCTGCTTTGTGTGCACCTGTAGTGGTATGGCCTATTCTGATAGGAGACCCCATTATTCAGTTGGGGAAAAAAGTATCTGATGTCTGGAACAACACTGCCCCGTGTGGCACTGATGAGCATCTGCACTGCTCTTATTTTTGTGTGAATGGAGGAAAAAGTTCAGACAAGTACTTCTGGTGTTTGCATTGAGAAAGAGAAATGTTCAGTGTCTGAGCATTTGATTAAAGTCACAGTAGCAATACTCTGTTCATACTTCTCTGTTAGTGGTTTTGTTGGGAGTTTTTTACAGTTCTGTGGTGATTTAAGTGTTGTATTATTTCTTTAGTGATCTTCCCACCTAGTTTCACCTGGTTGCTTTTGATTACTGGCCTTCTTACACCGCTTAAGTTTCGGGAAAGTTTTTACAAAGCTTTTAATGGGAACTGAAATAGTATAATAAGGAAAATTAGATTTAAATATTAAACAGCCCAGGTTGGAAGGAACCTCAAAAGATCATCTGGTCCAACCTTATGTGGATTTCATTTCTCTGTCATTCTTACATAATTTAATAAACATAACTGTTATATCATTGTTTGAAAACACTGTACAAGTAGCACTGGGTCATCATTGTTAGAACATCTTAGGTAGATGGATTTCTATTTTTGTTTTTTTCCTCTTAATATTTTAATTTTCAATTAAGAAATTTAAGTTTTGAATACATTTTTGCAATACTGTCTGTGTGACCATGTGTTTGGTTTTTTTTTTAACAGAAAAAAATGCTATACCAGAATTTTTGCATGCAGAAAATATTAAGATGGACTATGGAGCAAATGATACCGTGCCCCACATTAATTTGGAGAAGTTGAGTAATATTAAACAATTGGAAGCTTTGTTCAGAGCACAGACATTAATGGCTGTAATCTCTGGTTCTGGTTCTCCTTGCCATCAGCAGCACTGTTTGCTGGCGTGTGCCTGCATCGTCCGGATCTGGCAGGTGAGACTGTGGGAGATGAGACATTGGGTTAGGTTAGGTTATAATGTGGCCAGTCTATTTCAGGTTTTCTCGTGTAATTGTGGTACCAGCTGCTCATTTGATGTGTTAACTGTATCTTTAGAGTTTTCAGTTTTCTGGTGTGGTTAGTGTATTTTCTCAGCTTTTGGGATTTAACAAGAAAATTGTAATTTCTTGGGAAAATAGAGAAGAGATACGAAGGATAAAACAATGGTCCAGTGTTTCTCTGGAGTACAGTTATAAGTTTTGTGTAATATGTTCTAAAATTGTGTATTTTTAATTTGCTGAAGAATCTTAGTAGTGGCAGAATATGTACTGAAGACATTGCTGGCAGCTCTGTAAAACAGTGATTTCAGATGGGCCTGCACAAAATTGAATCAAAAAGGCTATCATTTGACTGAAAGGATTGTGTTCACCCATTAATTTCTCCAATTACTTTCTCATTGTTACAGCATTCCAAATCAAACAAATCTATTTCATTTCTCATAGCTATGACTAATCGAAATGGCTATTCAGAATCACAGCAGTGTTCACAGGAAAACAATTATACATTAAATAAAGTAAATCTTTGAAGGAACTAAATCTTTACTGTACAAATCATTATAGAAACAGTTGCGACATATCAACTAGATTGGTAAAGTATAGCTTGTGCATAATTCTATTCAAATTAGATGTAAAAGTCTGTAATTTGTTACCACTTAATTGTGATAATTATGGTCAAGATTTCGTTGTGAAATCAGTTTAATGTGATGGAAGACAGGAAATTTGAAAAATAAAAATTGAATATTGGTATTTTTGGGTTTATACAAGCATAACTTTAAACATCCAACACTTGACAGTGTGTCTTACTGGAGAAAACATTATCTGAAGGGAGTACTGCTGTTTGACGAAGCTACTAAAACTAACAGGGTTAGTGCTGTTGTCAGTGCCACTCATAGGACAGTGACAGTAATTCTAAGAATGATGTTTACAGCTGAACAGTACTGTGAAGAAAAGAATAACCATGTGGTGTGAAAGAAATTAAAGTACTACAGGACACTGTTTTGGGAGTAGAAAGTGAGGCAGACTTGACTGCAGACATCTATTTCTAAAGCAGACTCTTTAAAGTGTTAGGACTCCATAAATAACTCAGTAGAATATCTTAAAACGTTCTCTGAAAACCTGAATAATCTAAGCCAAATCAGCTGCCTGTGACTTTTAAAAAGACATGTTACCTTTAATGTGAAATTTCCATGTGTTGTGCAGTATCCAGCATCAGTTTTTGATGAATATTTTGTATACTATTCTTCATTCCTCCAGCAAAACGTATTAATCTCCTGAAATGAATGTGTTTTTTGGTTTGATTATTTTATTTTAGGTCAGACCAGAAACTGTGCTGTTACATGCGAAGGGAAATTTTCAAGCAATTCTTTCTTATGCTTAAATACTTAGAAATTTCTTTTCTATAACATTCATTAGTAGCATTGTAGAAGACTGATCCAGAAGGAGAACAAAATGACTTTGCAGTCTTGCAGATTACTTTTATATGAAATTTATTCCTTGTAGAACATGAAGCTATCTAGACTAGCAGTATAAAACAAAAGAATTGAATTTGCGGCAAAAAAGTTAAAAAAGAGTTGCAGTCGTGTTTATCACAGTGATGATGTAGTCTTTGGCAGTTCTGCTGTTTAATTAGTTTGGCATGATCATCCTAAGTGCTTGTACAAATAATGCAACTACCAGGAGTCTCTGAAACGGTTGTCTCCTGAAGAAAACTTCTGCAAACAGAATATGATATGTGACAATTGTTACCAGCTACAGATAGTAGCTTGCAGTGGATAATAACTGTTACCAGAAAGTGACATTATTATTGCAAATTGAAAATAATTAACTGTAATTTTTTGATTGTCCAGGTATCATTGTCAGCATCAGGACTTATTGCAAAAGCATCATCAAAGTCTTCACAACCTGCAACTCCTCAGAAATTGAAGTCAGAAACTCCTCCTAATAAAGAGAAGGGCAAAAAGAAAGAGAAACAGGTAAGACCCGCTTTCCTGTGAAATTAAAACAGTCCTCTCTTTCTGAGAGATGTTTACCTGGGCTGATTTGGTAAATAGTTCAGATGATTTCCTGGACAGACACTCATAACCTGTGAAGAATTTCTCTGTGAGTCTGTGTATCATAGCTTCACTCTTGATCACACAGACTTGACAGGTTGGGAAATTTACAGGTACTTTTTCTTTTCTTTTAATTGTTGCATTGGTCAAAATCCTGCTGCTTTGTAAAACCCACAGTCTAGAGATCCAAAACCAACCCCTAAATCCAACAAAACTTCAAAGGATATTAAGCAAATGTGTTCATTTTTTTAGCTGAATATTTAATACCAATAAGATTGTTAATTTGACCTCATAAGTGTCCTTGTTTTTTATTGTAGCTTAATGTTTTTGTTGCAAAAGAGAAGCCTAAAGTTGATAGCTTACCAGCAAATGTGGAAGAATGGGCCCAGTATGACTGTCCCAATGAAGTCAGAGATGCTTTTAAACAGAACACAAACAGTTATGGAATTAACTGGGATAATTTCCCAAAACCTGTAAGTGAAGTGCTCAGAATTCTAGATCATTTATTATTTAGGGAAAAATGAGTACCAGAAAACTATGTTGCATTTTAGTTGTTCTGTTCTGTTCTTCAGAGATCTGTCTGAAATACTTCGATGTCAAAGGATTCATTAATACTTCAGAAAGTGTTAGTTTGTCCCCTGCATTAAATGCACTCAATTTACAGAATACATTCACTGGTTTTCTCTGTACCTCGCTGCACTTGCAGCTTGAAAGTTTATTTGAGCCTTTTTTGGAGATTATTTTGGAACTGAAACTATAATCACTAATTTAAGTTATTTTGTACAAAATTATGTTTATACTGATGGAATTAAAAAAATTTCTTTTCAGACTTGCACTTTGTATTTTATGGATCTTTTGTCTAAAGAATTACAGAAGATTTTTTGCCCCCACTTGATTCTTCCCATCTTTCAGCTAGCTGAAGTTATTGCTAGTGAAGTTGTGGAATGTAGAAGTCTCTCTGATCTCTATCACCTCCGGTTTGTATCCTTTATTTATTTTAAATAGAAGAGAAACTGAATGGAGTAGATCATCCATTTATATTTCACTAAATAGTAACAAGGCTTTTTGTGACTTAGTGTTTTATATTTGTAATGGGTTTTTATTTAATTATTTTTTAATGCATTTTAATAGAATTTTGATGAACTAGTTTGTGGAATTAAAAGCTGCTAAGTTTATCTGTTACTAAACATCACCTCCACGTGGAAAATGTACAAGAATATGAAGCCAGGCCACTTCCATGTGAATAGTTTTTGAAATACTTTTTTGTCACCTAACTGAAAAAAGTAAAGTCAAAATTCCAGTAAAAGTATTATCTATTAAGGATTCAAAGGCAAGGGTCCCTTCTTGCATCAAAAATATCTCTAGCTAAAGGGCACAAAGAAGTTTCCCTAATAAGTGCATTTTTACAGGGATTTGCTTTTCTGACCAAAATGATGTTATTTTTTATGGATGATCACCCCTGAAAGTTTTGATGTAAAAGTATTTAATATGCATGCTATAGGAAATTTGTGTTGTTTTAGTTAAAGCAATTAATTATGTTTCTTTGAAAGTTATTGAATAATGTTTGCTTAATAAGTAACAGTTATAAGCAGTAATTGTTTGCTTATTTTCTGACAGTTTACAAAATGCTACATAATGTATCTTTAAAATGCATGCAACTGAGCCCACAGAGGCGAATAGATCAGTACTCATGTATACAAATATATGTGTTTATCTGGGCTGCCAGTTTATCACTGAGTTACTGTCTTACAAGACTAAAAAGGATTTACTGATAGCAAATTACTTTCAGCCTAGATTTGGCAGAGAAATATTTTTTGTTGACTCCTCAAGATTTGTTTTTATTTTATGGTATTTTATTAATGTCTGTGACCTGATGTCTCTGTATGATTAGATATGTGTATGGGAATATGTTGCTCTACTCAGTACAGAAAGGTAGGTTAGCACGTACATGTGGGTGAGGGGTTTTGCATGGTATAGTGAGACCATATTGGAAGTATTTTCATACTTTTACCAGATAGTTTTTGCCATTATGTTGGAGAGGTAGAGGTTTGATGGAGAGACTGGTGCTACTGGTGGCTGCCTCACCCCTGGAAGTGTCCGAGGGCAGGTTGGACAGGGCTTGGAGCGACCTGGACTGGTGGAAGATGTCCGTGCCCATGGCTTTAGATATCTTTGGAGGTCCCTTCCATCCCAGACCATTTGGTGAATGTATGATCTCTGTCAGCTGGTAATTTCAGCTACAGCATTTCCCCTGGTTTTATTTACAGTCTTTGTTATTGCCAGTATTAATCAAGACATGAGAAGGTAGGATTGACAAATGTGGAATATGTGCTTTTTGTACATATAACATGTTCATATGATGTAACATATGAAGGATTTTTAGTGTTTCTTAAACATGTTTTCTTTTTATTTTCAGAATTGCCCTGATATGTTCAGATTTAAAATTGAGTCAGGCATCTGTGTATCATGAGAGAGCTGCTGGAGAAACTCATATTAGTGACTTGGAACAAGCAATGTAGGTATTTGCATTGCAGAGGCTGTATTTAGTTGGGCCCTTTTCCCCTACAGTTGATAAGTCCTGTTGGAGAAAAAAATATTGAAAAACATGATCTCTGAACACAACTTTGATGTATTACCTGTGCCCTAAAATTCTGTGCATGATTGTTGTGGGTCTATCCATGAAGTGAGTATATGGTGAAGATTCCTAACACTATTACTTCATCATGAGATGCTTTTAAAATATATTTGAATTTACTTTTTCTTTCTTGTGAGTTAGGTGTAGGCAAGAGATTGCATTGAAAAAATCAAAAACCATACATACAAAAACTGAAGAAAGAAAAATATCTTTTGAAAATACTGAGCTGAATATTAGTAGGGATGAAAATACCCTTAATTCAAATGAAAAGGTATTTATGTTTCAGTTTCTATACTAAATTACTGCTCACTTTTTTTTTTAATACCCTTGCTAGTTTGTTTTTAGGTAATATTTGAGAAATACATGAAAACGAAAAGCATTAAAAATGCATGCTACTTAAATTCTGCTGGCAGGCATCAGCTGAAGCTGAGCTGGGTTTGCCTGGCACATTCTTTGTATTGAGGAAGAACAAGAGTGGAATCTCTTTTCATACAAAGTAAAACTGCTTTTGTATAAATGGATTTTGGGACTAATGCAGATCAGTGGAAAAGACTGAGAAGCTAAAAAGACACTGTATTCACTCTGGGTCTCATTTTTTTCTTTTCTTTTTCTCTCCATTACATTACCCCATACTATTTTGATTCCTCTTACATATTGTTTTAAAGGCTTGCAAATATTTCATCTCTGTCTTTACTGTCTCTTCTTTAGGAAGATAATTGCCTTACTGATTTTTTTAAAGCTTACATCCACCTTGCTCTTTATTATGACTATTCTGTCCTTACTTTTATCGTATAATTTTGCTCTCTTTGCACATTTTTCCCATTCTTATGCATGTAAAATGTCTTTTTTTTCTAATTACTAATCTTTGTCAAGTCCTCTCTTTTAGCTGTTGTAAATACTCTTTCTTCTTGAATTTTAGTTTTTACTAAGAATTGACTTCTGTGTGCCAGCAGCGTATCTGAAGTCGTTATTCTGTCCTAAAATTAGTTTTAATAATATATACTTAGTAGTTGAATGCCTTTTGAGGATTATAGAATCCAAATCCCACAATAAACCTGTTTTTCCTATAATGTTGAATTTTGAAGTTAGAAAGTAGAGCTGGACTGGGGGATATGATAGTGAGTAACAATTTTATTCCATCTAGATTAGTTTTGAAATTTATGAAGGTGCAATACTTTTGTTATTTTTCAGGTTTTTGAGCTAAATGCAGCCACAGGAAAAGGACTGAGTGCACTTTCTTTCCCTTCCTTGTGGATTGAAAAGGCTGATGTACTAATTCAGCTCGGCTTGTATCAATCAGCAAGACTTCTGCTTGCAGAGGCCCATGCTGCAACTTGGGTACAGTAAAAACTAAATAGAAAAAGAAACATTAATAAAATATGGCAGAAAAATGTTCATTTTGATGCAGTTATTCCTCATAATAATAATCAAACTGCAAAACTAAACATTCTCCCCCCACCCCAAACCAATGTAATTTTAAGTTTCTCTATATATAGTATGTACATTTAAATATATAGCATTTCAGTCCAACTTTATGGGAATTGCTTGAAGGTGATTTAAATTTTTGGAGTAGTGTTAGCATGTCTGTTTGCTTTGCAGTGGCCTTGAAGGATACAGGTATATCCCCAACCTTTTTTGTTTAAATAGGTGAGAGACATTCAGAGTTTACTTAGAAGAGAAAGAGGTGTTTTGCTCCATCCTCTCGACATCTTGATTTTTTAAGTGTCTGCTTATTTAATTTTGAACTTCATTGTGGTTTTACTGCAAACTTTGTTTTGGTAAAACTGAAATTATGCCTGTGTTGTCTCATTACAATGAAGGGTTTACATTTCAGACCTTTTCCCTATATCCACTACTCTCCACTATAGCACTGTGATTCCTTTATACAAGTTACTGAAACATAATTTTTGTAGCAAATCCTTTACTTTTAAAAAAATGTAGTTGTTATCCTCTTATTTTGTGTAATAATTTTTCTCATGTAAGTAAAAACTGCCTATGTCTATTTAGCATACTCATGAATACTTTGAATAATACTATATGAGTAATATTCAGTAATAATATATGCCTCTTTTTCAAGCATTAATGAATATTGTATGTAGACAAAAGTTCAAAATACCTTGGGGAGGACAACAATTTTAATGATCATTTCTTTCTAGTATCCTGTAGGTCTGTATGCTAGTGTACAAGTATTAGTATTTGTCCCTTATATACTATGGATTATATAGCTTATGACTCTTGTGAGTTCACTGGTTCTCTGGTGTATCTACATACCAGTTCACAAAATCATCTTTCATCAACACATTTCTTCATGAGATGCAGACAAACACTAGCAGATTTATACATACTGAAAAATAGTAGGAAAAGATCTTATTTGACTTGTTGGGCAGAAGACAGGGGAACATAAAGAAATGTAAATTAGATTTGAAGTTCTTGATATGAAGTCAACACTTTGTGTTTTTGGAAAAAAGAATTAATATAAGACGTAACTAAGAAATTCAGCAGCTAATTGAGGGAATACCATTACCTTTTTAATTCTGTAAGTTTAGTCTAAAATATATACAGATAAATATGAATAGCAGTAGTGGATGTTTGGTATATAGACCACATATCTTTCTGTGTAGGAATTGAGGGCCCTGTCTGATGTGTCAAAGTGCTTGTACTTACTGGCTACATTGGCTAACCTGGAAAGGAACCACAGACAAGCTAAATCACTGCTGGAGAAAGCACAGCTTCTGGGAGGAAATGAACAGTTCTGGTACAACAGTACACTTAGCCTGATAGAAGCAATTCTAGAGGAAGAGGTGGAAGGAAAACAGAGCATGGTAAGGAAGTTTTTTGGGTTTGGAGGTTGTGGTTTGGGTTTTTTCAGCAATAGTCCCTCTCAGTGAAGTATTACAGCCTTTTCATTTTAATAAAAACAAAATTAGGTGTTAAATGCAGTTAATGTTTTTTTCTCTGTGTGTTCAACAAACATTAATTACAGATTCCAAGCACATGCAGGCGACTAGGAATGAGATTTTACTCACAGAAATTTAGGATGTTCTTCTGATAAGCTTGATATCCTTGTACTGAAATAAGAGCAATTTTAATATAGCATGTGTGACTAAATCCCAGAGATCTGATTCTCTTGATTAGAATGCCTTTGTATTCAGACAGTTCTGTTAACAGTGGTGTATTTATTATCCATACTTACTAAAAATTATACCTTTCAGTATTACTTCCTAGTATGGTTTTCCTTTTCAAGTATTTAAAATAGTTTTACAAATATTATTTCTGGATTCTGGAAGACACTACTATAACATACATATATTTTTATGAAAACCTTTTCCTATTTGACCTGTAACATTAAAATATCCAGTTACTGTTCAGCCTTTAACTTTTATGAGTTTCAGCATAAATATAGTCTTGTATCTGTGATGATCTGCCCTGTATGGATAAGGTGTGCAAGTCTGCATTGTATGGAGGGATTATTTTGATTTAGGTTGAACTTAAATTTGCTATCTTTTGCTCTGCACCTCCAAGATGAGTCTGGCTCGGTCTTCTCTCCTTGTGTGTGTGCTCACCATTCCCTTGATCATCAGAACAGATTTAAGTATGATCATAACTCAGACTTTCTAGACTTATTTACAGTTAACAAGAGCCAGTTGGGGAATATTGGGGAAAGATAATTAACATGTTCCGTGCAAAATTTAAGCTTTCTAAATGAATGTTTTATACTAATACATAGACATTTAAAATAGAATTCTGAAAATTCTGGTGTTACCTGCAGGCTTGTGAGATCCTGGGACACGCTGTAAAGGTGCTCCAATCCACGTTACTGAGGAGGCCTGGCAGGCAGGCAGAGCTGGGGTTTATGATTGCATCCCTTGAAGCCAGGTACCTGTCTCTTCATTCAAATATACCCAGCCTCTAATATGCACCTACATTGCAAATAGCTGTGATTTTTACAATGCTTCCTTATTTTACAGTGGTACATTCTGTAGTCTCAAATATTTTTGCTCTAAGTAATTTATGTGATGATTTAGGTTTTTTAAAATCTAAATGTCCTTCTCAATTTCTTCATTCCTGTATGTAGCCCTACTGCCTATTAAGATGGTGAGTTCAGATGCTACAACCTGTTGTGCATAGTTTGCAATGTAGTTTACCTGAAGGTGGGAGGTATATCTGCCTGTGCAGAGGTATCTGTTGGAGCTGGGTACTATAATAATTAGATAGGTGGAACAAGTGTCACCTCATTTCTAATCTCAAAATAATATATTATGATTTTTTCAGAATCTACTATAATTTGCAAAACACACATTTTAAGAATTAGGAGGCTTTTTATCGATTTCTTGTAATTTAAAGGAAAGCACAGAAAAATGTGTCTGTTCTCAAACACAGTGTTCTGGGTTTCTGTAGCTGAATTTTTAGTGGGGGGCAGAGGGGACCACAGAGGTGGCTTCTGTTAGAAGCTGCTCGAAGCTTCCCCTGTCCCATGGGAGCCAATGACACTTGGTCCCAGGAGGGACATCCAGCTCCTGTCCAGGGCCGAGCCAATTAGAGATCACAGTAACACCTCTGTGATAACATATTTAAGAATTGGAGAGTTGTTGCACAGAAGAAATTCCAGAGAGCGAGAACATGGGATAACAAGGCAGACATCAAGGTCGCTGCAGAGCAGGGGGAGGAGGCACCTTATGGGGCAGGGGAAGGACTCAGAGCTGAAACCCCTGCAGCCCATGGAGGACCACTGCAGCGCAGAGATCCCCCTGCAGCCCATGGAGGAGCCCATGTTGGAGCTGGTGGATGCTTGAAAGGAGGCTGTGACCCTGTGGGAGGCTCAGGATGGAGCAGAGCCCTGCAGGAGACCTGTGGCCCCGTGGAGAGGCAGACCCACGCTGGAGCAGGTTTTACCCAAGTGAGAGCTGTGGCCCTATGGGGGGCCAACATCAGTACATCTCATCCATGAGGGACTGTACCACTATGGAGGAGTGACCCTCAGGACAGCAGATGTGGAAGAACTGCTGCCCGAGGGATGGACTCACGTTGGAGAAGTCTATTAAAGATTGTCTCCCGTGGGAGGACCCCACGGAGCAGGGGATGGACTCAGCTGTTGTCCCATGTAAACTGTGGTGCAGACCGTGGTGAAGCAGAATGTCCCTCTGCAACCCATGGAGGCCCATCAGGGTGCAGAGACTCAACTTTTACTGCACCCCATGGATGAGTGACCTTGAGGGGTGGGGAACTCACATTGCAAGCGGCAGCAACTGCAACCTACTGCAACCCCCATGGACAGAAGGAGGGAAAGTGGGGGCAAAGTGTGTGCGTGTGGTGTGTGTTTTAATACTGTTTTATTCTCACTATTTAGCTTAGCTTTTATCCTGTTAGTAATAAATGTAGGTATTATCTCACTTTGAGTCTGTTTTTACCTGTAAAGGTGGTAAGTGGATGACCCCTCTCCCTTCTGCCTAGTTGCAGAAGGATTTAGTGAATCCTGGAATCTGGATGGGGTCAACCCACTGGAAATAGCCTGTGCTTTCTTACTACTGTCTTGTAATTATTTTTTTTCCCTAGGAAAACACTTATTCAGATACATTTTGCCCAAGATCATATGGCAATTAATGCTGAGTCTGCTCAGTTGCCACACGTGCTACAGGAGTCTTACAATAAATTGCTTCAAATTGAGAAGGACTTTGTGCATTATGGGCATAAAAACTGCAGTGCTGAGATACTGCAGGAATGTGCAAATATTCATAGGTAAGACTATAACTCTGTGGAAAAATTCTGTTTAGGTTGAACTAGTCCACAAAGTGCTTTGTTGGTTTTTTGTAATATAATTAAAGATGGAAAAGAGCAGATAACATTGTTACATTTTATATATTGGTGTTACATCTCTGTTTGCCTTCTTCTTGTGTTCTGTATTCAGGAAAGTACTGTAGAATCAAAAATTATTTTCACTGAAGGCAGAGTTAATCTTGGGTGGTACCAGTGATTTTTGTTCTGTTTTGAAGTCAAAACAAAGTATCAAGGTCTCTGAGTCAGCTTTTTTACTTCCCATTTCCGAAGACCTTTTAACAGTCACACCAATCATTCTCAGCTATTTACAGGCTTTTACCATTCTTGCTGTTGAAATGTTTCTTTAGAAATTGCTGCAGTAGTAAAAGTGCAGAACATGGTGTGCCTGGAATCCCAGCTTCTTCTAAGATACCACCTTAAAACGACAGGGATATGGTTTATACCTGTGCCATTTTGCTCCTGGGAAATACATACTCTAGAATATTGTCTTCCTTTCTTCTCTTTGAGTCCTGGCATCTCCTTGCACTGCAGCAGGGCAGTTCCAAGAGAAAGACCTTGGAAAAAAAACTTGTGAACATTCACTTCTCCTGTTTGAACATTAAAAAAAACACCTGTACAATATTTTGTTAATATTTTATCAATTAATTAGACTAATAGATTCATTATTTTATTACATATGTTCAATAGTACTTATACCATAAAAATAAGCATTTTCTTATGTTAGTTCCTTTGGGCTTATGGTGGTGTTTTTTTCAGGATGATTGCCAAGCAGAAAAGGAACAGAAAAGACAAACATAGTCATTATCTAAATGCTTATAACTTGGCTCAGATGGCAGTATCCAAAACTGAGGAAGTGTTTGAAAATGTTTGGAGTTTATTTTTATTTAATGAGGTATGGATTTTTTTTTCCTACATGTGGAAAAGAAAGCTAGTTTAGTTGTAATATTCACTCATTCTTGGATAATTCCTGGAACCCCCAAATGACAAGCATTGTTTGAATACAGAAAGAAATACTGCATGTCAAAAGATTTAAAAAGAGATAAAGAGAGGATTTGTTTGGTCTTTGTCGCTTTTATTTAATTCTGAAATTTATCTAGTAGCTACAAAAGAAAAAGTATACATTTGGAGCTATTTTTGACTCTCTAAATACCTCAAAAGCTTAAAATTCTGCAGCATAAAGTGTTTCTTCTCAGAAGAGAACATTATTATAAATAAAGAAAGGGTGTCCCTTTCCTCCAAACAGTATATTGTGGGTAATGAAAGCCTGTAGCTTTCTTTTCCAGTGTGTACCATTATTACACTCTGGCATCCAGCTGCATGTGCACATATGTAACTCTCAGGATTGGGTATTTGTACCAGGTACTTAAAATGTGAAAATGAAAAACCCAGCTGCTCTTGGTCTATGCAGCTACTTTGATTGCTTTGCAATGTATTTGACATTGTCGTTTATCTTTTAAATTACTTAAATATCATCATTGCAATATTTCTGCTGTATCAAGTGGTATTGCTAAAATTTTTCCTTCCTTAATTAAGGGAAATACAACATTCTAACTTCTTATGAGATAAGTTTGCGGAAATATGTGAAATTAGAATTCTATGTTCTTTTGTATTTCAGAGTACAAATATTAGTATCCCATTAATGAGGCAACTAGCTAACAGGAAAATAAAACTCGTAGAAATTCTTTTGGATATTTTTCATCTTGTTATTACTGAGAAAAAGCGTAAAGAAGTGGGAGAGGCATCATCTCATGAAATTGTGGAGGCATTCATCATTGAAGAGGATGCATCAGAACAGGTAATACAAAATATTTATTCTTACGAATTGCATAAAAGGTATAATAAAGTTTCCCAGGGATGTTTTCCATAGCACGACTTCTTCCACTGCTGAGGAAACAGGTTGCCAGACCATTCCTGTAGTTTTGCAGCAAAGAAGGTTCAAGTGTGTGGTTTTGGTCCTGGGAATGGTTTATTGGCCACCCTCCCCTTAGCCTGTGTTTTTCTTGGCACTGATTGTAGTTAGCTTATGAGTGTTACACAGAACCTTTTTTTACATCAGTTGTTAATGAATTCGTATATGTGTAAGTTTGGGTTGGCTCCCGGCCAAACCCTCAGCAGCCCGGGACAGCCTTCCCCCCCACAGCCAAAAAAAAACGGAGAAAGAGAAAAAGGGTAGCAGGGGGAAAATTGCAGCAAATATATTTATATATATATATAGATATAGAATTATATACAATGAAACACTATGTACATATGAGTAGGGACCCCAGGGAACCCCCAACCAACCCCAAGGGGAAAAGGGGAAAGGGAAGGGGAAAAGGGACGAAAGGGGTAAAACACAACAGATATACACAATCGAAACTCAGGGGATAGCTTAACAAATAACTAATACAATGAAAGTCTCACCACTTCCCTTGCGAACAGCAAATCCCTTCCCTCTGACACGACTGGGACAGAGCCCTCGGTCCAGGCCTTCAGCCCACAGAGATAAGCGAGGCCTAAACACTGAGAGCTTCTGTCACAGGCTGTGACCGGGAGGAAAGCTGAAGCCCAAGAGAGAGAACCTCCTCCCGTCACCTATCTTTTATACACCTGATTACGTGAGGGAATAGGATGGAATACTTCCTTAGTTTTTGACCCCAGTTGTTAAGGAAGGCCTAGAGAACAACAAACCTCACCAAAGCCTAAAATTTAAACTACCACAGTATAACTATTAAAGACAGCTCATTTGCAGTTGAAAATATAATCACATTTAACATATTTGTTTGTATGTGAATGTATGTGTGTTACATTTAAAAAAAAAGTCTATTTCTGTCTCGGTGGATGTATATGAGCAGATAAACCTAAATATGTATTTTGCCAGGATTGGAAGCATATGGAATGCACTGTGGGTCATATTATACTGGCTCAGTTAGCAAATGTACAGAATCTCTGTCAAGGCTGTCCTGGCATCAAATCCAAATGCCTGTATCTGACTGGAAAAACTCTTCATTTACTTGCCATTGATGAAGATCCTGTATATTCAGGGATTTACTGGAAGCCAAATGTTATGGTATGCATTCATTTCTGCACTTAAACTTTACACATAGGAATTAATTTATCTGCCCCAATATTTTTTCTATATGTGTTTGTATAAAACTGCTCTTTATTGTGGTAGTAAGAACCCCACGTAAGAAAAGAAGGTTGATTGAGGCATTATAAGTTCAATGATGAATTAAAGCATTCAGAAGAAATTAATGGAGGACAAATACTAGAAAGTGAAAATCTTAGAGGTTGTATGGGGGACCTTTTTAGTTTCTGTTGGTCATACTGCCATTGTAACACATTACGAGATTTTTATGTCTGATGATATTAATAAATTTCTCACTGTCAAGGAGTTAAAGTAATGATTTCTTTTAAGATGAGCTCCATTTCCACATAGACCTTCACAAAAGAAATGAAGCCACTTAGGGGATGATTAATTATTCTGTTTTTTGTACTGTGATGGGTAGGAAGAAGCTAAATCAGACGTCAGAAAATCTTCCCTCACTTCAGCAGAATGCAGAGAACAGGATGGGACAGACAGTGGTTTACTAACTGATAAATGTCGTAATGATAAGCACAGGAGAAAAATACAGGAATTAAAGGTACATTAGCATATGAGCTTCCATTAGAATTTGAGTGCTTTCTTTCAGTGGAAAAATAGGCAACTCACCTTTTCAATTCTGTTTGATCTGATAATGGAAATGTCTGTAACACAAGCTTGAACTTGGAAAAGAAAAAAATCTACAAAACACCCTCCAATAAACGGCTTTCTATCCCTGCCCTGCTGTGTCACTCTGTCTTACCCCACAGGATGTGGAAGCTCCTGGAGGAGCTTTTCCACTTTTTCCCAGAAAGGAATAATTTCTCCCTCAATGGTTTCCCACTGATGAGCATGTAGCAGCCAGGACTAGAGGAGCAGGCAGCTTCCTCCCTGCCTCACAGACATGTCTTTCAAAGGGAGCATAACATTTTGCAGTCTGGGAACAAAGAAATTACTTCTGTCACAAAACGTGTAAAATTCGGTGAGCTGATCTCTGTTAACTGCTGCAGTTTGAAAGCACTCTAGGAACTGGAAATGTTCAGTTTGTGTTGCCAGTAAAATCAATAAATACCTGAGATAAGAGATTTGTGGGTTTCTTTGGATTAAATATAGGTAACCAACACTGGAAACAACTGTTTTGATTTTTGATTCTGAACAGCTCATATTGCCTGGACTTCAGTCTGTTCTGTTTATGTTAAAAGGAAGTATTATGTTGAAACATTTCTTCTTTAATGTTGTGTAACAGATGTTGATGTCTGCTAAATACTTAGTCCGTATATGCGTATTTTGATTATATATTAAATAAATGCCTTAAAAAGAAAAACCATTAAAATTAGTGATAAAAAAGCAATACTTATTTTCTCTAACACACTGGTAATCTGTGTATGTATAACAAATACTTAATTTTAATTTTAATATAAACCTTTTTATTTTTATCATATAGAAGGAACATAAGATGGCTCAGAAGTATCTTTCTCAGTCCAGTGAGGCTTTGCTGCAGTGTATGGGGATTGCCTTCAGTCAGAACATTACTGATATCCTGACTCCTGCTAGTTTGGAAATGGCTGAATGCTTTCGACAGTTTGATCCAGTTTCAACAAGCCAGTTTTTGGCCCTTCATCAGGTAAGGCAGCAAAGTTTGTGCTGCTTTTCAGTGGGAGAATGTTGGAAGTTGCATAAGCAAAATTGTATTGGCGCAGCCTGAGAATTGGTCATACATAACACATGTAGGGTCCCATGTGACAACTGGTGAGTAACACAAGTCATCAAATATACCATATGTTTGCTTAGTTCTGATAATTTGATCAGTGATTTTTTTAACAGTTGTCTTATCTGTTGTGAGTGACCTGATGCTTTCATTGATGATTGCATACATGAGAAGATTTTAATAGGAATAAATTACTATAATGTGATTGGCTAAACTATTATCTCAAAACACAGTTTCATCCTTCTCTAAGAAACATTTTAAAAATAATTTCTCTGGATTTGTTCATTATTTTGAAGTGGATAAGAAGGGTAGACATTCAGTTTGTCAAATGAACACGTGTACAGCATGGTCCCACAGATGGCTTGAAGATGTGTGAATCATTTATGTGAATATGTGCCTCCCTCCCAGAGAAAATGCAGAGCAGCTCTGAGGCTTGTATTCCCCACAGCAGGAATGAATAGCATATAGTTCCTACACCATCATCTCTGTTATAGAAATACAGAAATACACATTATGCTACTTTCCTTCCTGCCATTTCAACCTAAATGAAGAAAGTTATAACAGGCAGAAAGCACCTGACTCTGTCAACACTTAAATTTTCATGTATCAGAACCCATGGATGGAGTGACTGGGTAGGTCTTCTAATAGGAATCAGCTAATGGTGAATTTCATGGTTCAGTCCCTTTTCCTGTACTCCTGCAGCACATTGTATTATTTATGCTGTGCTGCCATCCTTGTTAGTGAACAAGTTGAGTAGAATGCACCTCAGGGCACCAAAACCAAGAGTATTCATGTTTTTACTGGGCAAAAAATTCTGCTGATTCAGTTAGTACTGCCCAGAAAGGTTTGTATTAAGCCTTCCTTTGGAATTTTTGATTAGGTCAACCTGAATTGCTTCTTTTTTTTTTTTTTCTCTTTTTTTTTTTTCTTCTTTTTTTGATGTAACAACTGCTTTAAAAGAAAAAAGATGTTTTAGCTCTTAGGTAGCATTGGTTCAAAGGACAGGATTGATATGTTTGGTGAAAGAAAACTCTATATAGTCTTACCCATTATTTTGCTTTTTGTAAAAGTGTGTTAAGATGTGTGATGTGATGGCTGCCAAGTAAAGGCACAGAAACAATGAAAAGACTCAGCTTACTTGAAAGGCTAAGTTCAGAACATGGTATTTGCCATTCCATGTAGACCTTGGATGACTAACTGCAGGAACCTAGATGATAAATGTAGACAAAGAAATTAATTCCAGCTATTCATATTTAAGAGCACTTCATAAGTTATTGCCAGACTGTTTACATTGGCCTGTAAGCATAAACAGCAGTCTTGCTAGTTGATCTCACCTTTCAAGCAAGGGACTTTTTCTTCTGCATAGTTATGTTGTGGTGTCTATGTGTACTTGTTTAATTTTTGTGAGGGAAAATAAATAGATGTAAAAATTTTACAGAGCTGTTCAACATCTGTGATGATGAAGAGTATCCTCCTAACAGCGACATCTAACACCAGCAGCTCTCAGCTGGCAGCATTGCTGCATCTCCAAAATCATTTAAAACAAAACAGAAACACAAGCAATCTTCTAAAACGTGTGGAACAGCAACTGGCTACTACTTCAGTGGTAACTTTAGATGAGCTACTTATTGAAGTTTATTATATAAATGCACACAGAGAGACATCTATATGTGTATATAGGACATGGGACAGTGGTGAGTTGGCAGTGCTGGGGGAACAGTGATCTCAGAGGGCTTTTCCAACCTGAACAATTCTATGATGCTGTGAGCCACCTCTGCACCTTTCCCTCCTACCAGAACCAGGCCACATAAACCAAATACAGTTTTATATAGTACTTGGTGAGATGCTAGTTCTTAGCAAAATTTTGAAGGACTTTTACAAACATAAATGTTACTATGAATTATCCTACTCACTTCCTTTGCTAATATTCTGCTGGGATTTGATAGTGCTTTAACCTCAGAAATAGTATAGTGACCAAAAAAGTCATGTTGTTATGAAGAGTGGACGAAGTTACAGTATTTTTAGTTTGTTTTATATAATATTTATGCATCCTTCTGCACAGCATAAAAATTATATGATTATAGAATGGTTGAGGTTAGAAAAAACTCTGAAGATCATCTTGTAAAACACCCATGCTCAGGCAGCGCCGCCTAGAGCCAGTTGTCCAGCACTGTGTCCAGATGTCTTCTGCATATGGAGGTTCCAGAACCTCCCTGGGCAAGATGTGCCACTGCTTACTTTCCTCCAAGGAAATGTTTCCTATTCTTTGGACAGTTGCCTGTCCTGGCACATCTGCTGAGTGTTTGGGCCTATATATATATATATATATATATATATATATATGTGTGTATGTGTATGTGTATTATGTATGTATGTATGTTAGTACCTTCTTTCCTAGAATTACTATCAATTTTCTAATGAAAGAACTGAGAGTAGGGTTTATAAAATCTATGAAAATAATACTGCTTTTGAACTATTGTGCAGGCATGGAGAAACCTCTGTATTCCTGTTGAACATTTTAATATAATGGATAAATTGCCATCCAATTTCTACATAGTTATTCTCCAGCATTCAGAAGACAGGTATAACATTCCATGATTTTGGTTTAGCATTGTTTGTAACTGATGTCATCTCTTTTGACCTGTAAATAATCACTATTTTGGTCATTTATTGTCTTTCATTTCTAATTTTGCTGGACTTGAATTTTGGGTTAGTGAAAAAATTAATATATAAATAAAACTGCCTGTAGCTCAAAGCTGAACATTTTCTGTACTTTTGATGTCCCTAATTATCTCTTAAATCTTCAGAGATCACTTGAAGGGTTTCAGGCTTCTCTTCATCTCTTCCTAAATTCTGTTAGTAGTTTCCAGCGCCTATTGCCTATGCTCTTGGAAATGTTAGGAAGGCTTATGTTTAGCTTTATAAAGCCACCAATTATCTGATGATTGCAGCCTAATTAGCAACCACTCATAAATTGAGTTATAGTAACTGCCTGTGAGTGCATTCACCAATTGTAAAATGTCTTAAACAATTGTCATGGAACAAATGGAAATCTGCCTTATTGGCTGTATAGTAATAAAAGAACTTGCCTTACCGCTCTCACTTAGCTCCAGCGAGGCTTTTCAGGGTTTTGAACCCAGGGTGGGAGTAGATACTGCATTTTGAAAATATTTGAGCACATTAAATTAGAGGGTAATAATTACTCAGCTAATAAATTTGAGTCATATAAACAAGGCTAAACAGTCAAATAATGTACTCAGCACTTTCCTGGTTTCCGTAGGTCAAATCTGTACGGTTCCTTGATTGAGATGCCCAAAGTAAGCACTGCACAGCAAAAAGGAAAACTCTCCCAGCCAATGGGTAAGTACCTTTCATATTTACTTGAGAGATAAAAATCATTGCACTGATGTGATGAGAAGACTCATAGCTTTCACTGTTGCAGTCAGTAAAATTTCAAAATACTTTTTCAAATAATTTTGTCTTAATTATCCAGTAAAATAAATTCCTAAATATATGTTTCATTATCAGATACAATGTGTCTAGTCTCAATTTGCAGAATTTTTTTTATATTTGAAAGCTGAAGTTTTGATAGATAAATAATTGTAGAGATCTTTTTCACCGTTCATTTCTGTATAGATTTTATGCTTTTATATATATATATATATATCTATATCTGATTTTCAAAAAATACCATGGCTTTAGAAACTGATGGTCTTTGTGCAACCATTTCTTCAAGAACAAATACATCTCAAAAGGAGTCTTAAGAGGATGTTATTCTCCTTCCAGCAGTGCAGGCCAAGGTGTCTCGATTTCCTGTGAATCCTGATGCATTTCGTGTTTTGTTGGAAAAAGTGCGTCTGTACAAGCAGCAAAAGATCAAGAGTCACTTTAAGCAAAATGTCATTCAGAACTTGCAAGAGTGTGTCTCCAAAACAGATATGGTAATATATTTTATTAACTTAGATTTAAAATAGGGTGAAAAACATGTACTAAAAATATGATACACCATTTATGCAGAATTTTTCATTTTATTCCAAGTGTAGCATCCCTAGTCTTCACAGTTTCTAAATACTGTGTAGTCCGCCTCAGAATTTAATCTTACTGTGTCATTGTTGCTGTGTTCATCATCACTCAGAGCTTTGAAATGTTCAGTGGTTTATCAGAATTGAAAAGTGATGCAGTTGAGATCAGTTTACTTGAAAATGTGCTGTACTTCTGAGATTTGCATTTGCAAATGTACATTGCTTTTCATATCACATGTAAGGCCCCTGCTGTTTCAAGGGAAAAAAACTAGATGATAGACTGCCACCCTTTAATCAAAATAAAACTACCTTAGCCAGGTATTTATTACTGATTTCCAACACAGAAGAGTTTTTTTCTGCACTGTAGCTCATTATTTGGACACAGTTGATCCAAGTCTGTTATTCACAAAATTTTGCTTCAAGGACACATCTTGTTTGAGTCTAAGTTTGTAGAACATTCTTAAATTCTAGCTGACAAAAGCTTTCTGTTACTGCAGGAAGGCTCAGTTCTCTGTAGGCATTGTCAAAATCAGTGAGCACAAGTTGTGTAATACAAAGGTACTGGAAAAGCCTGCAACTTTCAAAGATACTTTTGATCTGCAAGGTGACAGAACGTGTTCCACATCTGGCACATGAAACAGTCAAGTCTACATCCTAGTATTCTAATTTACTTTAATTTTGGCTTCATTAGCTAAAACTTAGGTTTTTCAATACCAAGGAAAATTCACTGTTACATATAGCATTAACAGAAGCTGGTATAGGCCATCATCATTAGTATAAATTTAAAAAAATACAGATCATATTGAATTTTCTGTACAAGTTTTCATTGTTTTAATTACACAACTTTGACAAATCTGGTTCTTGAATTGTAATTCTGTTTTATCTATCATGTTGGCATCTTTCAGTTAAAACACCCATTATTGCAGATAGGTGAAATATTGATCATTTTCCTTACCCATGGCCAATACTTGTTGTATTGGCAAGTTTTTAAAGATTTCTGTAGTTGTATAAGTAAAGAACAAGGTGCTGAGATAATGTTGGGTCGAACAGATGACAAGAACAAGTGGCGTAAGTTTTTAAAATGCCCGTGTTGCAATCCCCAGTCCTGTGTGCAGCCTGTACTGGCCCCACAGAGCCTGGGTGAGGAGCCCAGGCATTAATTCCAGCACTCCTCATTTGCTTGAACACTTGTCCATAGAGTGTTTTTTTTGTTGGATTTTACAAGCTTCAGTTTTCAGTGTCCTCCTCTCCTACATGGTTCTATTCTCTCCTTATCTGTTTTCTTAATTCTCTTTACTGTGTGCCTAAACTGGCTCAACTGATCTCTCCATACATTTCAATTTGCATCTTCTATGTTCACCATGCAGTTTCTGTTCACTTCTCAAAGTTGTTCTTACCCAATTTCTTCTCATTATTTGGTGGAGCGCATTATCTCTTCTTTCTGCTCTAGTTTTCTGCCATTTCCTGTTGAAATTGCTGAAGTACATTAATTGCTTAAATAATAAATATTGACATCTTGTACTGATTCCTATGTTAGGATATTTTGCAAAATGCTGATAGGAAATTTAGAAGTAGTTTTGAAACTGACTTTTTATATTTTATATTTTCCATTTATGATGTTTCAAATTACTTGATTTAGCCTATGATGTACCATTAAAAAATTTATATGTATTTAACCAGAATGGAGGGGGATGGTATTCCAATTTTTGTTTCAATGTGTGTGATAGACTCCAACAGAGAAAACAGATGATAATGGACTTGATTTGACATCAGATTTCTCTGAAATATTAGAAATGATGGAAGAATATTTGAAACCAGTGCTGTCACAGTTTGATTTTTCTGCTATCAGGTAAGACATGTTGCCTTGTTCGATTATCATTTGTGGAGACAAAACTCTGACTCAAGTCCTTCCAATAAAGGAATGGTTCTAGCAAGAATGCCCTATTGAATCAAGGTTTTACATCCTGAAAGACAGGATATTCAGGATATGCCAGACTAAGAGACTAATGGCCATTGCTAGCAACCACCGTTCTCCAGTTTAAGTTACACTTATGCTCAAGTTGAAGATGCAACATTATAATTAAACTATTTAAAGATGGGATTTCCAAAGGACAGGAACTTTGAAGGGAGTACATCCTTTGTGTAGAATTCCACTGAGATTGAAGCAGTTTTGTCTTTGTATTTCCTGTGAAAATTTTAAGTTACATGAGCGTTAGTGCTGGTAATACTTTCACTGAAATTCCTCTTCCCAGAGAATCCCAGTGTGTAGCAGTTTCAGAAGCTGAATCAGGAAAAAGGAACGTGATAGTCAAGGACAGAAAACAGGCTGGAATGTGGGGTATGTGCTCCCCTGAGTACAACGTGTGTGTGTGTGTGTGCAGATAGATACCAAAATCCAGTCAGTTTAGTTTTAATTTTATTTAAAGCACGGAGAAGACAAAGGCTTTAGCCTTGGTTTTGTCTGGTTTATTTTCTTTATCAAGTATTTCAGTGTACTCTCAAAGAGAAGATTTATATTCTGGATGGAACTATTCTTCTGCTTTTATTTAGAGTTTTCCAAACCATACAGGCTGTAGACACCTAAATTAAGTGGCTTTATCACAAATCATTTTTGTCAAGAGAAAAACTAGAATAAGGAGCCTTCTTAAGTCTGTAGATCTCTTTTTGTTTTGTCTTTTTCTGCATTTCATGGACTCTCACAGATTGTTGGCTTGAATGCAAGGCTGATGTAGTGTGTCCCTAAACATGTTTCAAGTAGTTCTGCAAAAACTGCATAACTTGTCTGCCATGCATTTGCTCTTTCTCTGTAGAACAGAAATGTTGTCATAATAGTACTTTTTTTCCTAAATACCACAAACAAAATTTTTCTAGCGAAAGACACACTATTGGATAAAGGTTCCTTTAGAACTCTGTGCTGTTTAGCCCAATACTGCTGTAGCAATTTTGCAGTTCCTGTATTGCATATACCTGGACTTGGATGTGAGATGATTGGTTATTAATATGGAGAATTTTTCCCTCTGAAGATTTGGTGCTCATAAGTACATGGAAGTTTGAGAACATCTTAGGAGTCATGGTATCAAAAGAACTATTTTTGCATAATGTACTTGATCCACTGTACAATGTAGTTCACATGTCACAGAGCAAATTTAGGTTTTTACATCTATCTGCAGTTATTTATATACGAACTGAGAACTACTAAATCATGTTTTGTCTTTAGATACAGATGTGGATTTAGGATTGTATGTGGTATTACTAGGAGATGCATTACTTATGGAATTGCCTTTGGAAGCTCTGAGTGTATTTAAAGAGGAAGGAATAAGTTCTGTATCCAGAGATTTTTCTCTCCAGATTCTCTACAATCGACGACATTTGGCTGAGTCAGGTACTATAAGATAAACATTTAGCTTAATGATGCAGAAAACAAGATACTTAAAAGTTTAAATACTATGAACGGTGGTGTATATTTTACTGGAAGGCTGCCACATGTAATAGGTTTACAGTATTTTAGATGGACTAGATAGTACAGTAGACTTACTTCAATAATGTACAGGCTCATGATAGGTGCAATAGTACCTTATTTAAAACAACCTCTGTACATTAAAGAATTATGTAAAACTTGGTGGAATCTAAAATGGCTTGCAAAGTTTCAGGCCAAGTTTACAAGTATGGTCTTAAACCTTCTAAAGCTGTTTCCAGCTGCATTGGAAAAAAAATTAAGAATTTACTCTTCTGTTAGTTTACTTTAACATTACTGTAAGACTGCTCAAAATATCAAATGTAAAAAACTTCTAATCTCTGAACTATTTTCCTCTTGGTTCTTGTGCTATGAATATACAAAATCAGATCTCCACATGCTTTATGAACTTCCCTACTGCAGACACATGAACCCTACAGAAACTCTTCAGTGAAATGGGTTGAAGCGAGGTAGTTGAGCAGTTGGTAAACTTGACCTCATGGCATCTTAAAGCTCATTTCTTAGATCTAGAGACAAGTAACAAATGCAGGCAGTTTTTGTACAAATCAAAGATACCTTCTATTACTGAACTTTAAAATTTGAAGTTGCATTTTGCTCATACATAGATAAAACCACATAAAAATATTAAAACTAGTTGGTCTAAGTTAAAAAATAGACAAAGTTTAGAAAACCTCGCTCTGTACCATGAAAGTATTCTCTTCCAGAGAGGTTCTTTTATTGTGTTCGTATCTGCAATATTTAGCAGTATTTAGCCTTCAGTTTAACATGTCCTCTGTTCTTTAATTTCACTCCTCCTTTCTAAAGGGAAAGAATTGTGAATAATGTGAGATTAGAATATTTTTGGTCTACATACATATTGATACTCTGTTACAAGTCTTTCAGAAATAGGAGTTTTAGAACATGATAAGGTTTTTCCATTTCTGTTTTTCCCTTTTTTAAAGTGAAACTCTTTATGGTTACCTGATTTTAGAAGCAGATGAATGAGAGGGAGCATAGTTGCAAAGTCTCTGTTGATGAAATTGTGACAGTGTCACTGGCTGAGGGAACATGAACTAGAGGGGTGTGAATGTCAATCCCAAACTGTCCCCAGCCTGCAGGCCACTCCAGTGACACTGGCTGAGACATGCTCTGGGTGATGGTCATGTATACAGTGAGAAATAGAAGTCACTTTTCTGTGCTTTTTAAATTCCCTTTAACAAATAAAAATTCCAATTCAAATATGACACTTTTTTTTTTCCTCTCGATGTCTGCGTGTCCCACAGAAGCTTCAGTAATTCCAATAACATCAACAATTAACAAATGTGGCAGTAGCCCTAGAATGTGCTTTGATAATCACTGTTCAGCTCTATCAGAAATTGGCGCTGTAATGAAGTATTTTTGTGTCTGAGGGGTGACATCTCCAGCTTGTTTTCCACTTCAAAGCCAGTATTTTTAGGCAAGAAAGTTTTGGTAATGTCTTTGCTTTGCTGTGTTCAGAAATGAATTTTTATTTTTCTATTTTAACCTGATGTTGTTATTGATGTTTATTATTACTCCTGTTTATTGTTGTTGTTACTACATCATATATATGCAATGCTTTGAGGGCATTTCTTTTCTAAGACTGCCTATATATTAAAAAAGATTTGTTATTTTCAATTTCACAGAAGCTGAAGTTAAACCAGATGAAATATCTAAAGAAACAAAATCAAAATCACATCAGAAAAAGAATGTTCAAATGGTGAAGTTTCCACCTTTTTTAAAATAAGCTCAATAGGAATACCTGTTATTTTTGTGTTAAAAATGTTAAAGAACTTGCATAGAAAAGTGTTTGAAGTGGCTTGCATGGAAGCTCATTATGTGTGCTAGAATTTTGAAGTGGACTAAGTGTCACATAAGTCGATAAGAATTTTGCTTCCTGTTGATTTTGAAGGAGTTATTTCTTGGGAAAATTGTGCTTTATGAATGGGACATATTTAATAACCCGCCAAGGGAGCTGCTTAAAGTTACTAAAATACTTCCTGCAACAATATATAATATTTCATATAGTGTATGCATATATTTTTATGACTGTATAGCTGTATTTGCATATCTGTCTATGTGCACACACGTGTATATACATAATGGATGTCTGTACATTTTGGGTAATGCAGAATAATTTATACTTTTAATTTCCATTGACAATTGAGTATTATCTTCATTAATCCTGCCTTCAAAGCTTTGTTAGTTTTTTGACACATCTTCCCCTTAGTTGTTTGACAGAAAGAATGTAATACTGTTAATATTTGATTGAAATTTTTCCATGTAATAGAATATGTATTCTTTTTAATTGTAGGCAACAGTTAATCGTGATTTACCCTTGCGTGTTGATGCTCGTCATTTTAAATGTATCCTTTCACAGACTGTGAGCTAAGTGTATCAGCTAAACTTACTTCTTTTGTTGTTTAAATGGCATTGTTTCTGCTTAACTGTTTGTCAGACATTGTGGACCCCTATAACGAAGGAAGAGAAGCAGGTAATATATGCTAAATAATATTTTCTTCACAATCTACTCATGGAATTGAGAAATTTTTGTAACAAAAAATGAAGTCACGGCATGCAGATGTTAGCAAAAAAGCTTAGCTGTTCATCAGAATAGTGCTGTCTATCCCCGGTAAATGGGGCGTCAGTGGAACAGTGT
Source organism: Grallaria varia (assembly GCA_013396735.1). Lineage (NCBI taxonomy): Eukaryota > Metazoa > Chordata > Aves > Passeriformes > Formicariidae > Grallaria > Grallaria varia. The sequence goes on from VWZG01006613.1 coordinate 79,998, forward strand.
AACAGTTAATGGAGGGTTTTAATTGAATCCCGGAATCCCAGACTTGTTTGGGTTGGGAAGGTCTTTAAAGCTCATCCCGTTCCACCCCCTGCCATGGGCAGGGTCACCTCCCACCAGCCCAGGTTGCTCCAAGCCCCGTCCAACCTGGCCTTGGACACTTCCAGGGATCCAGGGGCAGCCACAGCTTCTCTGCCCACCCTGTGCCAGGGCCTGCCCGCCCTCCCAGCCAGCAATTCCTCCCCAATATCCCATCCAACCCTGCCCTCTGGCAGTGGGAAGCCATTCCCTGTGTCCTGTCACTCCAGGCCCTTGTAAACAGTCCCTATCTGTGTGTCTTGTTGGCTCCCTTCAGCTACTGAAATAGTTTCTTAGTCTGAACACAACACAAAAGCGGCTGCTGAGCAGTCAATGGCATAACAGGGAATGTGTTCGTGCATTTGCAGTTTCTCCTTCACAGCAGATCAAAATAAACCACTGTTCATGTGCTCCGTATCTGGCTCTAGAGTGTATCTTTAATTTACACTAGTATGAAAATGCAGTCAAAAAGAGAAAATGATTTGTCATTAAATGTGTAATGTCCTTGGAGGGCAGAGGTGGGGTTGGAGTCTTGTTTTTGGAAATCAGGGCTCTGGAAACTCAGTTATTTTGTCCATGTATTTGTCCTCTCTGAGCCTTTGGAACAGAATTGTATGAGCAGTTTTGTTTTCTTTACCCTTTTCTCAGAGTAACTACATTTTTTCATTTGTGCTTTTAAAGTCTTTAACCTGTCTACCAAATAATTCTTGTTCATTATAAAATATACTTTTCAAATGGGAATCACAGTTTTACTCTGAAAATGTCGTAATTGCTTTAATTTTAAAAGCCAGACTTAGGTTTCAAAAAATATGAAATCTAATGATGACCTTTAAATATTATATGTAATTTAAAAATTATTGAAATTAAGATTTCCCAGTGTAGTTTGTAGCATACTATGCTCATAATAATGAAATTCTGTTGTTACAGAATCTTCAAGTCCTTCCCAAAAAATAAAGGAAATCCTAGAAAAATACCATGACCTATTCACAGTACAGTGGGAAGGTGTCACTGGCAACATGCGTGTTCCAAGGTATGTAATACTCTGTTTTATCCATGTTTCTTTTTAAAAATTGTGCCTATTTCAAGAGTCTTCAGTCATAAAATAGGGTCACATTTTGCTGAGCTGGTAAACACATAGCAGACCATTGTTACTGTTTCAAACACAGATTTAGATTTGTAGACGGAATATTTTAGGTATCTGAAATACAGTGCCACAGTGCCAGGTGGCTTTTGTCAGAATTGCTGTGTATGTAGATAGTCTAATTTTGACAGAAAGTCTCCTGGTGCAGTCTTTGATGAGTAAGCGTATGTGAGCGTAAGTATAATTTCTAGCTTTACTCCTGTCTTTAAATTCAAGTGTTAAAACCTGTACTATCTCCATGCGCCTTGAGTCATCTTTAAGGTTGAAGCACAGATTTCAGAAAAAAAGTAGTAGAGGTAAATCTCACAGTTCCCAATTTCAAACATTGATTATGGAGCTAATACTGTTTTATGAAGTGTATTCATAAAAAAACTTCATTATTTATAGAAGCACTTTACTTCTAAGATGAAAACCATAGAGGGATAAAGGGGATCTTGAGAGGTCAAGCAGTGACAGTCTGATGAGTCAACATGGCTATCACTGGACCTTCCTTCCTAACTGCAATCAGTCCTTTGGAGTCTTCCCTAATCAGTAAATGTCACCGAGTAGCTTCTTTAATATTTCTTCCTTCTTTGTTGTTATCAAATTGCAGGTTTTGCTGCCTGCTGGGCTAATTATCCATATCTTTTTTTTTTGTTTGTTTTGTTTTTCCTTCCCATCCCTAATGGCTTTGTGTCCAATGGGTGCATATACAAATACTGCCTTTGAACGTTAGACTCAAGTCTGGGATTTTAAATGCATACAATGATGTTTTTTAATTTTTTTTTTATATGGAGAGGCTGGTATTTATCTAAAAATACATTATGTCTCTTGCTCAGTGAGAGACGTTACTAAACTTGGTATACCCCTGTATTAAAACAATTGTTATTAATAGTCCGTATGAGTTACTGCACTTTTCATAGAATTCTACAATCTGGTTAGTCTCCTTCCTTTGCATGCTGACCTAAGTTGTAATTATTTCTGGAGTAAATAATACTGAAGTGTTTGCTGTGGATAATTTCTGAAAAGTATTCTTGTAAATAGTAACACAGAAATAACTTCATTTCTTTGTTCTTTCTTCCTTTCAGCCAGGCTGAGTGGGAGCAGCTGCTGACAAGCTGTAGTGCATTTCTGTTCTATGGAATGGAGAGATTCATGTCTCATGTATTACTGAACAGATTGGTTGCTATGAACATCCCAAGTAAGATAAGAATATTGAGAAATATTTTTTAATTACACCACCTTTTATTCATAGATGTGTCCTACTGCATAATTATCACAGTATTGATCTTAACAATTCGGGACTTTTTTTTGGAGATCCAGGGGTTTTAATCAGAAAACCTTGGTATTATGTAGGTTTTATTCTGTTTTACAGGTTTCTTGTTACTCCTCACAAATAAACTTAGTCCTTCTCTGCTTCCAAATGTTGGAATTTCTGTGGTTCCAAAAATGGTTTTCATCTAATGGTTCTCCCAGTGAATCCTCTCCTTTTCTTTGGAATTAAATATTTGGTTGCAAGGTATTTTTTATTGCTTAGAACAACCTCTGCAGTGCCACTTCTCCAAAATCCTGAAGTCTCCAGTGAGGCAAAGCAGAATTGTCCATCAGTTCTGGGTTAATGCTGAATTATTGCTCTGTTATTATGGAACATCTGTAGACTTTTGAGAAGATATTTTTTTCTCTGCTTCTTCATAACTAATTAGTCTTTCTGTTGTAGCCTAAGGTTTGGTTTCGGACTAGTTTTTCAGATTCACAATATTCCTTTCTCCTCCTACTCCCCTTGCACATGTGGAAGAAGCTTAACTTTGGAGCTGTGTTGAATTTGTCAGTGTGGCTGTGTTGCTGTATTGTGTTGACATGAGAAAGTGAGAGGGACAGTGCACATCAGATTGTGAAACCCTGCAAAGCAACGGGAAGCTTCTTCATGAAGCTTTGATTTTAAAAGTGATTTAAACACCTATGTGCAAATATTATGGGAAATAAGAAAATATGTCTTCTGTGTACATTGTTCATGCCTGAAGATGAGGTTTCAGATATCCATAGGCCAGATACTTACAGGTCTGGTAACTTTCGGAAAGTTGTTAAACCTTGTCCTGTGTCCTTCTCTTAAAATATGCCAGGATTAATTCTTCCTGAGATTTCTGAAAGCTCTAACCTAGACGCAGTATTATTAAATACTAGTTTTGGTGTTTTACATAATAGCATTAAATATATCACTGAGTGTGGGCATGAGACCAGGCCGAGAAAGAGAATATAGGGGTTTAACAAATGTTGAAATGCAAGATCGGAATGCAAATTAACCTTGCTTTATGCAGGGCTTAATTTGGAAAAGGCTAGTAGGAGGTGTTATACTTAAGGAAAAATAGTCAATTAAACATTAATAAGTTAGGGAATGACTGCTTAAGGGGCAGAATTACAGAACAGAGTCGAAATGGATCACAAATTAAACAATGTACTCTTCCTAGGCTTAAAAAGAAACAAGCTCTGTATAGTATAGGGATAGCTATACAGGACTGTCATTTGCAAGTCATATGAAATAATTTTCCATCCTACTTCATTTTACAAAGGTCTCAACTGGAGAAGAATATTGACCAAATAGAGCAAGTTATTGGGGGAGAACGTTAAGAGTGGTCATAAGGCTGTACCACAGTTTGTGTGCGTAGTTTTATTCATAAATATGTATGTGCACTGATACGTTTATATGCATTTAAAACATACTTCAGGAGGAAAGATTGACATCTTGAGAGGAGACATCATAAAAGTTGTCAGTCTGTCAAAGGCTTTCCAGACAAAAACGTAATTTACTTCTCATCTGCTTGGGTCAGGAGAAGTAACAGATTAAAGCTACAGCAAACCAAACAGTAGGCAAAGCCTTTTAATTCTGAGAATATTCTGAGTTATTTTACTTGAGGCCTTTGAGGGAAATGAGGCCTGTTGGAGGCGTAACTTGGTTGTAACTTGTGGAGAGGAGCTGAATAGAAACCATTTCCATACCTGCATAGCATAAACTCTTCCATGAGTTTATAACTACAGAATTGAGTCATACAGGTAATTGGCTGTAATAAGATGGTATGTGGACTTCATTATCAGTTATACTAATGTGGCACTGCAAAAAACCCTGCAAAACACTATGGAAAACCATAGCAAAATTACATCAAATAATGTTAGGATGACGTTATTTGTTCCTTTACGTAATACTTGACAATTTTGGATGAAATATATAAATTTTATATTAATTGTTTTGATTGTGTTCAAGAAAGTAATTAACTTACAAAAGGCCTGGTTTACTTATATTTATTATTCTGGGCATTATTATCAGTGCAAAATACCATTGCTATAATATATTTTTTTCCAGAATGCCATTTGATGATTCTTCTGGATCTGGTACAATCACAACAAAGTTACCAAAGAATTACAAGCTCTGATATCCACAAAAGGTAGGATAAAGTTAATTTCACTGAAGTCCACGATAAGGCAGATTATTTCAAAGCAACGTTAAAATTTTGAGTTATGAATATTCTCATTTACTTCTGCAAGTAGAAGAACTTCTTTATAGGGCTAAGTAGAATGAAAGCTCTGTTACAAGGCAATGAAAAGAAAATCAGGCACAGAAACCTTGCTACATTACACTTACCTCCTAAACTGAGTTCAAGGGGTTCTCAAAGTGTTCTAATGGAGTATATAAAACTTCCCTTTAAGAGATAAACTGTTGAGAGTCCCTCTGAGGCTTCATGCACTGAAACGTTTAACAATTAGACAGATTTTTTTTTAAATAAATTATTATGGCGTGTTAAATAACCCATTCAGAGTTTTTAATATTATTAATCGCAGGTTCTTTATCCTTAAAAGTATCTCTTTTTTTTTCTTACTTTTAAGTTGACAGGGGACAGGGTTTGTATTCTTTTACTGTATGTCCATTATGAAGTCTTGGCACATGACAAGTAAGTTTTAATGTATTAAGAGCAAGAAGAGTTAGTTTTAGTGCCCTAATTTTATTCACGAGTTACTTAGTCCATGCTGAATTTTCAGAAAACCTGGTTATACTCCTGAGGTACAGGATGCCTTGCAGAGGAGTGTAAATGGAGTGGAGCACTGGGCAATCATCAGAGACATGAATTTTAACATGGTCAGATGACAGACTCTGCTTTGGGGTCACCAGTATGAACCAGGAGAGGGGTGGATGGAAGGGCCCTGCACAAAGGGACCTGAGGCTGTGCCTGGGCACTGAGAGGGCAGAGCACATCCTGGAGGCCGAAGTATCTCTTGACTTTCCTAGTTACTCATTCCACAAAGAGGAAGTAAGAAAAAAGTGTTCTACAAATACTGTTTAGTTAGTGCAACAAGGCATAAGTTAAAAGCAATTGTAAGGTAGGTTATGCACACATCTGCATATGTAAATATGCAGATCCCTGAATGTATAACAACCTCGTGGTATTTTTTTTATATTCTCTTTCATTTCCCTAAACAGCTATTTCCTAAACCAAACCTTAACCTGGTTTTTCCAACTCAGGACTTTTGGAGTTTCACTGTAATAGGTTGGTGAACTTATCAATAGGACTTACATGTTTGAGTCTAAAAGCCTCCTAAAAGTTTAGAATAACATTTGTTTAAAACTGAGTCACATAACTTCATAGAAAATCAAAGCATCTCCCCAAAAGATTACTAAGAACTTTAATTATTGTCTTTTGATAATGTTACCATGAAAAGCACAGCCAAAAAAACCCAAAGTTCAATCTCCTGTATACTGTAGTTCCAACCTTACAGAGTATCACTCCCCTCCCATCACTAAAACAGTAATGGCAAAGACACTTATTTAAATATTCACCAGTAAAAAATCAAATCCCACATTAGAAGTGACTTGCTTTTAGGCCTCCAAATTAACACCACAGTTATGACTAAGAGCAGGGTTTCAGTTCCTGCAATATTCTGTGCCTAAACATGTCTTTTCACATGATTCCCAGAATTTTGACTGTCTTACAAAAGGTACCCTGCAGTGTCTTGTAAAAGTTCATTGTATGAAATTCAAGGTGCTGTATGAATCAGAAAACATTTTATGCTCAGCATACACAAAAATGCAGTCTGGCATTCTTTCTTCTTCTTTTAAAAAGCATTGTATATTTAGTTATATATTTTTATATATTATGTACATTTTTCTTTTATTATTCTCATACTTCTGATTTTCTTTAGTTGCCTACATATTGCTCTAGAGAGACCAACAGAGACAGCAATGCTGCTGAGCCTGACTGGTGTTCGTTGTGTAGTGGCCACACAGTGGTACACAAGCCTGCAGGAGAATGCAGAGAGGCTGGAGATCCTGTTCCAGAGTGAGTGTTTGCTATTGCTTCAGACACCTGGGTGTGTGCATCTCCCTGGCTCCTGGCTCCTCTTGCTTTGCTCCTCACCAGACATGGGGTTTCCATAGGAGGTGAACTGTGTGCAGGAGCCACCATGGTGTTGACAACAGAACAGTCACCTGCTTGAAACAGTGTTAGTGGGGTGTTTGTTGATGGTCATGTTGTAAGAATAGGATTTCTCCAGTGAGGAGCAGTGTCCTAGGACTTGGCAACCTGTAGTTACATCAGCTACGGGGAAAACAAAAACTGGAGTGAACTCACATTCTCAGAGATACATGACTGGATCTGTAAAGTATCATTTTGCATTGAGTTTTAAATGTAAAAACACCATGATGTAGGGTTGGCACTTTGTTGTATTTCAAAGCTTTCACTAAAAACTCACAGAAACTAACATTTCTTTACAGATTTGCTGAGCACTGGTAGAACAACTGGGCAGACAGTCCATATTCTTCGAAAGAGTGGAATTCAGAGGAAGAGGGATTCCATTACGAGTAAGAATTAAAAAGCTTGATACAAGAGACTGGCTGTGCACATTAACTAGAACCTGGTAGATCTGTGAGTTGTTCTTCCTGACATCTTGCTTGAGAGGGGGGAAGGATTTTTCAGTAAAACAACTTTTAATACACTGTCAGTAAAATTGTATTGCTGTTTTTCAATGTATAGGAGTTACCTCTTAAAATAGGAGTTAATAAAATAAATTTCTGTTGTAACTTGCACAGTCATAAAATTGAAGAGAGAAGGAATTCAGATCAGAAACATTCCCTAGTTTTCCGGGTTTTTTCCAAAAATGCCTATTGCGTATAGTGGCAGTTATTAATATTTTTAAAACAATGTAGAAGAGGCACAAGTATTATTTAAAGAGAAGGTGTGTTAAATTATGGCACTTAAAGCGTTCTTATAGTCAGTCATATTCAGAAATAAGAATGTTTTTTGCATTCATTTTATAGTGGAAGTGGATTTTCCCAGCTCTCCTGGAGACAGAACAGAACAGACTACTCCCACTTCCTCAGATCTTCCTGCAAGTCATCCATCATTTTTCAACTGTGTGCTCTATGGTTTACCCAACATAATTTTGGTGTAATTTGTCAGTCTTTCCATGCTGGGAACACCTTCACTGTGCACAGGGAACCTTTGCAGATGCTTATTTCTAGATGGCCTGAGGAGAGGTAAGCTAGAGAAAATGCACATTTTGCTGGTTTCTGTTTCAGATGTAAACAGTGGGATACTAAAATAAGAGTCAGGAGAATAGAATATTTAATTTAGAGATTCCAGTTAGTACTCAAAGGTTTGCTGAACTCAGTGATTTCTTTAAAGAAATTTGGTGAGAACAAACACATCTTAGAGCAAAGTGGGCTGGTGTTTGTCAGCCTTGATGCAGGAATGGAATTGGAATGTATCCATCTCAGTGCTTCCATTTGAAAAAATGTTTCCTTGATGTGTTTTATTTTTACGTGAAAGATTTATTAGGAACATAGCTGAAACATTTATGAAGAAACCTTGTTCTGAGTAAACTGATTTTTACTTTTACATAGAGGTAGTTGTAGTTTAATTAGAGAGCAAGGTAGTATTGAATAAAATGTTTAATAATTTTTGCTTTCATTGTTTTTGTGTGATTTTCCTGAATAACATGGATATATCTTAAATTATTTCAAAACCCCAAATAAGAGTATTATGCGTATGGATTTTGTAATATGCTCTGTTAAACAGCAATGCATTTTTAAATGACATACTTTAAAACTTTTCCTGTAGTGATAGTAGTAGAAAGAGATGTAAAATAATTTAGCAGTTACGGAAAGTATAAAGTTTTGATTGTTACTCCAACTAAAACCATTTTAAGAGTTGGGTTTTTTCCCAATAAAATGGTGATGTCTGTTTCCTGTGACAGTCTGATAAAACATTAAAATGGCACTGAAAAGATACTGTTCTTGGCTACCTCATCTGTTGCAGTTACAACCTGATAGGAGTTATAGGGCTATATAAATCATAATTACAAAATAATTACATGTAGAATACTTTCCTTATGCACACAATAGAATATGAGTTTGTGCTTCCTTCCCTTTTGCTCCCACAATTTAATTAGATGACCTTATATGAACTGCAGCTGCTCTGTCAAACTGTGTTCCATAAGAAGCATTATTTTCATTCCCCTTTATAACCTAATTTAGACAGGACCTATATTTTTTGTGGCATGTATTTGGGCATTCAATAGCAATACTAAGTAAGTAAAGAGGAGGTCATAGACTCTACTGAAGTTACCCAGTCTGAAAATTAAGGATTGAGTGTAAGATATTTTCAAGCCTCTGGACTTTGCCGTGCTTTGCCAGACACTGGCGTGAGTTCCTTTCCCAAGTTCTGGCATTTATGTGTTTATTTTTAGGTCTTATGAAGTACCTTTGCATTGCATCTCTGTGACACAGGTGCTTTTTTTAACATCCTATTCATGGTATTTGGGAAGCTCAAGGATTGCTGAGTTTGAGGAAGCAATTTGTCTTGAAAGAAGCAAGTGTTCACACTTGTTCAGTATAGTAAATATTCACTGTATTGTTAATTTCTTACTTATTTCCATTATTAGTTTTCTCATCATTCTCCAACACATTCATTGCTATGAAACTGTATTTCCCTGCACTTAATATGTTGTTTACCTTGAATGCCATCTTTCTAGTGCTGTCTCTTCTTCTGTGTCATAAAAGGCTTTGGAAAAGAATATATACAATGGGAATCATGAAGCCTTGGCTGCCTTGCTACAGGACAGTTCTTATGGATTTGTATTAACTTCCACCTTCTTGAAAAAAGAAGTTTCATGAATGGTAAAGTGCAGAAAAGTTTGGATGCTTCATGAATGTCAGTGTTGCTCTTTGAGAATAATTCAGGGTAAGAACTTCAAGATTTCAAAGGTTAGAAAAAACACTGATATCCAGGTACAATGGGCTTATTCAATGATTTACTAGTGTGGTTTATTTATGAAACTTGTGGAAATAACTTAACCTACTACTTAATCAGTAATGAAGTGTAGGTATAACCAAACCTCCTGGGGTGGTGGGGGTGTTCTCTGTCATCATGGCTAGGCTTCGCAAACGAAGATTTGGGAAGGACTCTACCCACGCTTGCTGCAAGCGCGCTGATGGCTAAAGAGGCCGATGCGAGATAGGCAAGTCCGGTTGCAAAAGGCACAGCAGAAAGTCTCCATAGGAAGTGTTGGTGAGGCACGGCTCTTTCTGCGTTGTCTTTTCTCCTCCAGACTGATTCTGCGTGCATTCTCAAAGGAATCAGCAGCGTTATGGGTGGTGTGTCTCCACGCCTCCCGATTGGAGGCCAGAGTGGACCATTGATGGTAGTCAACATGTGCTAAATTCCAGTCAGTAAAATCATCATGGTGGTAGGACTGCGTGAGTGAATGGTGAACCGAACTTTAGAGTGAATGTGCACTCAGTGACATTAGAAGCCATCTAGCTCATTCCTTCAGGAATTGGTGCCAGAAATAATGTCTTTTTTTTCATTATATGTTTGTCACAATGTGCAGGGACAAGATCATACAAAAGTAACGAGTAACTTCAGGAGAAGATACATAGCAGAAATTGGATATCAAAAGAAAAAGAGCATAGATAGTTAACATCTTTTAAATTTTCAGTGGCAATTTAACAAGGGAGAGAAACATACTGATTATTTATTCTGAGGAGTGATTCAGCAGCTCAGCTGGTACAGTCTGAGAGTCTGGGATACTTCTCTGTTAAAGACAGTGAAAAAGAATGGAAGTCAGCAAGGAAAGGTTGAGAAGGAATGCTGTAGAAAATTGCTGTTTCAGAACCTGTTTTGAATAAGGAACTAAAAGCTTAAAATTGTCTGATATTCTTCAGACTTCCAAGTTGGGTGGTCTCATAGCAAATTATCTGTGCTAACAATAGCAGGTATTCTCCCCACAGAGGAGCCAGCAGGTGCTGGTGGTGGAAGCAGAAGGACTCTGAGGGCAGCACAGAAGGGTTTGTTCTTATAATGTATGAAGCCAGGGGGGTCCTTGGCTTCAGATTATGTGGACAACTAAATAGCAGCATAGTCATACAGGGTGCTGTACAGAAGGTCTTCATTCTTTAACACTGAATATGAAATGAGTGGACCAAAATTTTCAGCTGTATTTACAAAGTGGAATTAAGACTGTTGATTTCTTGTAAGATTTTGTTTAGAAAAAGCACTTTCTAATAACTGCAATGGAAGGAGTAGGGATGAAATGAGGATGAGATTATTTTTAACCATTCATTAAGTATGTATGAATAGCAAATTCAGAAAGGCAAGTTCTTTTTATCATAGAATCCCAGACTGGTTTGGGCTGGAAGGGACCTTAAAGCCCACTCAGTGCCACCCCCTGCCATGGGCAGGGACACTTTCCACCAGCCCAGGTTGCTCCAAGCCCCGTCCAACCTGCCCTTGGACACTTCCAGGGATCCAGGGGCAGCCACAGCTTCTCTGCCCACCCTGTGCCAGGGCCTGCCCACCCTCCCAGCCAGAAATTCCTTCCCAATACAATATCCCACCTAACCCTGCCCTCTGGCAGTGGGAAGCCATTCCCTGTGTCCTGTCCCTCCATCCCTTCTCCCAAGTCCTTCTGCTCTCCTGGAGCCCCTTTGGGCACTGGAAGGGGCTCTCAGGTTTCCCTGGATCCTGCTCCGGGTGACCTCCCAGCTCTCCCAGCCTGGCTCCAGAGCAGAGGGACTCCAGCCCTGGAGCATCTCCAGGGCCTCCTCTGGCCTCACACCAGCAATGCCATGTCTTACACTGGGGATTCCTGAACTGAGTGCACTGCTCCAGCTGGACTTTCACAATGGTGAGAAATTATTTTTATTACATCAAGCAATAAATTTGTTTTATGAAATAAAAAGATGAAATTAAAATATTGTTAAAAATACTTTTATGCTTTTTTGAGGAGTATTCTAGAGAATGCTGTCCATGTATTTGACTACGAGTTCTTAATTTTTACAACATTATATAATGTTCAGCAACTTGGAGGAAAAAAGTCCTACTAACTAATGACCCAGGAATAAATTACAGTAGATACAGCTCAGGACATATGAGCTCTCTCATTGAACGATGTTGGCACAAGCCCAAACAACAAGAATAAAAGCTTCTAAAAATATTTCATCTACATGGCACTGCATCGTTCCCATGCACTGTATCCATTCATACAAGAAATATTAAACAGTTAGTGCTATTCCATGTATCAAGGGCTTTAAAATACCTTTCTGAATTATGTCTCAGCAACATAACAAATCACATTATCAATTAGCTTTTATAACAGAAATGACATTTCGTAATATATTTGAGCATGAAAAGAATTGGTCAGCTAAAATTTATATAAGCTGAAAAATGTGAGGAGGAAAAAAATCATGGTGAATTTATAGATAATATTCTAGGACAAGAACATAATTTTAGTAGTAGGTAGCTGTCCAAGTGTGTGGTTCTAAGTGGTCTGTAGGAAAGAACTGCAGCGTTCGCTACAAAACAATAGAACAAAAAACAAAAAGAGGAGCTCTGTCATTAATCCCTGGTGTCCACTTTAAAATTCTGCTGCCATCAGCAGTCACTGGAGGATTTCTCATCCCGTGTGCTGGGCTGGTCCACCCAGCAGGGCTCTCTCTCTGTTTTGCAAAGGTGAAGCAGATCCCAAAACGTGGGAGCTGATGGCTGTGGGTGTTTGTAGGCAGGGCAATAACAGCAGGTTTGAGGTTGTAGTACAGATCATTCCCATGACTAAGCCCATTCATCTGAGTTTGAACACTAATTTAATGACTTTAAAGCCTCCTAAGCCTTCTGACCCTTGCTTTGACACCCTGTCTGACCTGAAAGCTCTCCAGGAATGGGATATCAAAGGGAAGCCAACTATCCTATATGAGTATAAATTCCTTCTGTTTAGTTTGGATGAAAGACCAGCTCATGGCTGTAAAGCCACCAGGAAGAGCTGCTGAAAGTACCTCTCAGGTGTTAGTTCAGGCTTCAACTGCAGTGTCTCCATGTGGATGCAGTGACACATGGTTACAAACAGGGGTTTTAAGGATGTAGTCAAGTTAAAACTGAAGGGATGCTTATGTGCCCTGACATACTGACTAGCCTGTGGAAAACCCAAGCCATTCCTCAGGTGATGAGTAGAGGAAGTGTTTCTCAGCCTGTGAGAGCAGAGTGTGTGGGGTCTTTCATGAACCTAGTAGGTACCATTTTCAAAAGGAAATGTCATAATAGTCTTCATTTCAGAATAAGAAGACAGGAAACATATTTAATAAATTGCAGTTTTCCAGATGGTTGCCTAAGACTAATGGTACAAGGAGTAATTTTAGATCACTTAATCCCATTTTTATAAAAATGCAGTATGAATTGTTAACGATGTTGCTGGCACATAACATATAAATTATAATATTCCCTGAAATATGAATATTGATATCTGTTATTATAAGTATGTGTACTGTTAAATATATTAAACATTATAAACACAGTAGTACTGTACTCTAACACTGTCAAAAGAGTGTAGTAAGTGCTGAGTTCAAAACAGTTGAAGGCAACAAAATAAAGACCCCTTTCAGAAGTAAAGGCCAGTATCTTGGGCCAGGAGGGTACAAGAAATTAAAAGGGAAAGAATCTTTGATCATCATAATCCTTATTGTTTTCTGTCACCATCAGCAATTGAAGATGTTGTTAGTAGACATTATATACATTTGAATATCTTTGCAAAAATTTCCAAATGTAACATCCCCGTTTTCACTTGGCTTTTCAGTTTGGTGACAGTGTCCATATCTGTGGGAAATATTTAGGGAGATACTACTTTATCACTGAATGACTCCTGTGATTTGTCTTCCCTTTGTTTCAAAGAATGCTCCAGCTCGACACATGATGGCAGAAGAGGGTGAAAACTGGCAAGATTAAACTGAAAGTGAGTCAGTTCTGAGCTCAAGCACTGCATCCTTTCTGTGACTGAATGTTCATGATCTGGCCATTTTCTTGATGATCTCAGACTTGAGATTTAGCATTTGAAATAGTTGGGAGAAACCAAGTGTCCACAAAGGTGTACAGCTATCCAGAAGTCAGGGCTCCACTTAGGAGCTTGTGGTTTATTTTCTGAATTGGCATCTAAAAATCTTTTTTATAGTGTTCTGGCCTTTTTGAGGACTGAATTCTCTTAAAGGAAGTAAAGTTATTGTTACAAGTTCCTTAGCAAGGCAGATGGTTCAGACTTCTGGTTTTTATGGCCCCACTGTAACCATAATTTAACAGTTCAACAATTGACTTAACAACTTTTCCGTGCTACAGGGCACTGAGATAAGCTACAGGTAAGGACACCAAAGTAAACTGAATCAGGTTCATAATTGTCTAAAATTGCATAAGTATGTCAATTCTGAATGAAGTCAATACACTGAAAGGAGAGTTGCAGAAAAAACCCCAAACAAACCAGACCAAAACAAACCTGCGTTTTTCAAAACTGCAGCAGGTAATTTCCCCAGACAATCATAAGCTGTACTGATTTCCTTGTGAAAATGTTATATATTATGGGTGTTTTATTATCTGACTGCGTACTGGGTGATAGATCATATTTATATCACAGCAATGGTGTCCACACTGCTGTTCTCTGTCTTCTTTTTCTGTTTGATGCCAAGATTTTAAAAGACAAATCAGTGCTCCCGATTTGTTTTGATTAGCACAATGAAGACATAGTCACAATCCATCAGTAAGAGAAAAGGGTTTCATACTGTAGGACAGGAGTGTTCATTTGGAAAATTGCTGGAGATGGAAGGAGAACAACCTCTTAAGTCCAAAGTGAGCTTGGTGTGAGAACAGTCACAGTGGAATTATAGTCAGAGCTGTAATCTGCAATTTCCCAGAGGAGAAGAGGAAATGGGGGGCAGGGAAGTTTGTGATTAAAACATTTGATCTTCTCAGAGCAGACATCTTGACCTTCATTCTGGTATTAATGAGCTGGTCTGCTGGAGTTCTCAGCATTTCAGGAGCAGCTAGAACTGCTGTTCTTCTACTGATGTGACAGGTACATACGAATGACCTGTCAATATGCTGACAGAGCTGAAAGAAAAGAATGGGTTTCAAAAAATACTTTCAGTTCTGTCATGTCCTCAGAATTTCTCTGAGCTTGTAACTCTTGCAATAGCTCACAGAATCTCAGCTGAATGAGTATGGAGTGAGCTGCAGCTGAGGTGTGGGGTAGGCATCTGCAGTCAGTGGGTTGATCCTGACAAGGAGTCAGCAGCTGAAGCATAAGAGATCACTAGGCACGATGTCAACAGAGCTCCCACCTTATCATTGTGCATCTGATCCTCTCTGGGTCTTTGTTTTTAATGACAATTAGCCAGTAATTCTGTCACTGACATCACAGGAGCCTTTCTGCACTGCTGCTCCAGAGCCAGTAGGAGCTCAGATGCTCATGCATCAAGATTTGCCAGGGTAGCAAGGGAAGGGACATGTTCAGCTGAAGCAGTTCATACCATGAAGACACACTGTCAAGGTCCTTTGCCAACTGTGTGTCCAGTCCAGCAAAATGTGAACAACTTACCCACCTTCTGAACTTTTATCATGCATGGAACAGGAACTGTTTTCAGCTTTTCGGTTCTAACAGCACAGCTTTAGGTTTTCACTACATGTGGTCTGTGTGGGCACCTGATGGTTGAGAGAGATTTCTTCTGTAAGGATTTGTCCCTTGCTGTTCATTCCACGCCAGGCCTGCGTGTGCAAGTGCTTCACACTTTGTACTTGCAGAAGAAGGGAGGTCACAGTCCTAGTGACCACCAGAAGGGCACAGAGGCGACACTGAGACACTTGTAACCAGATTTCCCTATCAAGTATTTATATACTAGTTGTTCTCCTGACGCAGAAGTGTGGGTTAAATTTTCTTGTCCAGGCAGGGACAGGACTTAAGCAGTACTATTCCCATAAGTAAAGGAAATGTTCATTTTGCCCCCATGGTTTGCTCACATCTGTGCTCTGGAGCAGCGCCTATGTTTGTACCAGCACATTGGCTTTTATGCTGGTTTTATAATTTTCACTTTTTTCTTCTCCAGCAGAGTTCATTGGTGTTCTTTCTCAATGATATTGACTTTTACTCCATCTCAAAATAACTATTTAGCATTTTTGGGTTACTATTATTGCAAGTACTGACATTAGGAAGTGGTATATATATTGAATACTAAAGTGTAGAAATATGTAGAAATAAATTTGCAGTGGAGTTCTACAAGCCTTTCTGCTTCTCCATCAGTGTGATTCAAGGGACATGGCCTACATCTGTACTCAATCAAACAGGGCTCTGTTGGCCAATATAATCTAATTGTTTGACATCTTTATAGTAATTCATTGAGACTAAAGAGAGATGACTACATTAATATCTTGATGCAGCAAGCTAGTAGTTGAGCTAAAACCGGTGTGCCAAATTGCTGAAAGGCTCTTAAATTCTCTTACAGATTTTTAAATATTTGTGACAGAGAAAAGGAAGGAGACTTCAATATAAATGTAATAAAGAGAAAGAATAGTACAATCTATAATACAAAGTATTATAATAAAGAACATTATCATAAATTTTCTAGAAATCTTCTCTTCACCAATCATTTAAAATTATATTTCTCAATAATTGAGATGAGAATTATTGTTAATGTTCATGACTCTGTTTTCTTGGATAATAATTTTCACTGAGGTCATAATTAAACAGAATAGGTTTTAGACAATGAATATGTGTATTATTCCTCTAGTTAGACTGTGAGCAAACTTGTTTGCCCTGGGTATATCTGGAGGAACACTCAGCTTGGAACAGTGGCAGAAGAATGTAGTGGACACTGAACCCGTGTAAATGCTGGTGGGCAACTGCAGAAGATTTTGGAGCCAGGAGATGGTGATTCCATACTGAAACAGCTGAGGTTTCCAGCATACAAGGGTACCAAGATTGCTATTAACTCTTCCACAATTTCTGGTTTTCATTCAGTGACCCATTTAGCCAGGCTTGAGCATCAGTGGCTTTCTTACCGTTATCCCAAAGGAACAAGCTCACATCAGCTCTTATGACAACCATAATTAATATATACATATATTTTAAAAAAGCTATTTCCATTACAAACAAGTAAATTTATGGAGGAATGCTGACATTTTTAAGAAAAACCACAAAATAATTATCCCTCAGTATCATGGGAGGTTTATAGGAAGGGCGGGTACCTTGTCCAGCTTGCATCGTTAAAGTGCAGTAAGTGATCCCAGAACAGAAGAACACAGCAATGTTGCATTGCGAGTTTTGCAAACCAGATGCAATGCTGTAAAACTTCCTTTTTTTTAAAGCAATATGATTTCTAGGCATACTCTTGGTGGCAAAACGAAAATTCAAGGACACAAGATGCTGTTTATTAGTTCACAATAAGTGTGAGCAAATTGACAGCAGTCACATGTTTTAGTCATGAAATCTCGAGGTCTTAAAACCACCCATTGCCTAAATTACTTTTTGTATATGGTAAAATGTTCCTGCTCTTACCACATAGTGCAAAAGATGCCTCTTCAGTCACTGTGCACAACTCCTAAGAAATAAAAGAGCCCAGTCCCCTACCCCTTTTTTTGTTCGTAGTTCTAAGAAATTTTATCGTGTTACATTGAAAGACTTTAACAATCGACTCCTGAGAACCCTGTACCACTTTTTGCCCAGGCTTATCCTGCTTGGTTGGCCCACTATGACACTATGTTTACACACTTTAAAATGTCCTCTCTGACCTACGGGCAGGAAAAAAAGGTATCTCCCTCCCCCTGAAAAGCATTACTGAAGACATTTTAACATGAAAACACTCAGTGATCCTATTATTTCTTATTTGTATTAAAGATGGGAACCTCCTGTAGACACAGGAACTTACTACAGACAGGGATAATGCCGGAGAATTGATCAATATTTACAAAAATCCATTTGTTTCTATGTACAGAAGGTAAGAACCTTCTTCAAGAAAATGCCTTGGCCCACAGTTATGGGAGTTCTCATATTAATAAACCGAACAAAATCTGCCCCCTAACAGAAAACAGTTGTGAGGGCCTGAAAAATCCCAGTGTTCTGCACAGTGAGAAGTATTGCTGGAACCTTATGTTTTGTGAGAACAATTTATTAATTGTTCTTCAATGCAGGCTTTGCTTGATGGAAAGAAAACACTTGTGATGTCTCTGTGGTCCTATTAAAACTAATTAATTCCTTCTCCAAATGAAATGAAGACTAATTAGACTCTAGTATTAATTTCCTATTTGTCCTGAACCACTAATTTTCATATCACCCTGTTGCAGCCTATATTTGTATGTCTGTGCTGGGGATGTCAGTGTTTGTCTGACAAGGTGGCAAGATGATATAAGACAACCATAAACGTAATTATTAAAGTTGCCAGAGGGGCTGGTATGAAAGGGGAAATGATTCCAGTCTCAACAGTGGCAGTCAGGCCTTGAACCCTGTGTGGAGCTAGACATGACCTGGTTCTCCACAAACCGTGAAGACAGCTTTGCACTGGGAACAATGGTTTAGATGATGAACCCTTGTGTGCTACTGAGGTACTGCTCAAGTGGTTTTCAGTATATTTAACTAAATTATTAACTTCTCTGTTCAAATAAGCTGATACCTTCATGCTGGTCCCACTGCTCCTGGCAGACTGAAAGAATGCTGCTAATCTCTGTTTGTCTCATATGCAGTTCCTTCTTCTTCTCTGCTTCCTTCCCTTGACAGTGCAAAGCTGGTTCTCTCTGGGAAGCTGCTGAGCTCCCTGCACCCTTCCCAGCCATCACCTTATGTTTTTGTCACTCTTCAAAGTCAGTGGCACCATGTTCTCCTGTGACTCAGATTATATTCTCTTCTCTCAGGCTTTCATGTATTTCACCCTGAGAAATTGCTTCCCAGCAAACATCTGTTTACATCTATAAACCTGTTCTCCTGATTATGTTTTCCACTTGTTTTTGTGGTACTGCTTATAGCTCTCATCCTAACATCCTGCATTGCATCTCACACTATTAAACATTGATTTCCTTATGATAATGCTCCTTGTCCAGTCACTCAGGACACGAGGCTTCCTCCTTATCTCACCATCCTCTAAGGTTCAATCCACTTTTGCCTGCATAACCTAGGCAATTGCCTCCACTCCTGTGGATTCCTTCTACTACCCTCACTAATCCAGCTTAATCCTTACTAATCCAGTTTTCTGCTTCTAATGTGTCTCCAGCCTTCCTGGTCCTGTGTTTCAGCCAGTCTCTCTGAATGTTTCACAATGATTTTCAGAGCTGTGTGTCCAGAGCTGTAGGTCTGACCATCTCTCCTGTGACTGGCACTGCTGCTATTCTTTCTTCTTCCCATGATCCTGTTACGTCAGTGACAAAAACTGTCTTCTCTGGTGGGGGGAACCATCTTCATTTCACTTTGGCACAAATACTTTGTCCATGTCCAAAATTAGTATTATTACTTCTAATTTAGTTTTTCCTCTGGCCACTACTATTATGTTGCCTTATCTCATGTGACCATACCCTCTATTTTGTTTTAGTCATATCTCTTTGTTGGCCACAATAGCTGTTGCATGGAGGAGTTTCACAAGCAAGATTCTCCATATTTCTGTTCTAACAAATCCTCATTTCTTGTCATTCTTGTCACTGAGTGCAAGTGTTACCATCTTTAATGCTTATCTAATTTGTTTATTCATAATTGTCATCTTCTTCAGTGCTATTTTGGACCTGTATATTTCTCTAAATCTGAGTTGACTGTGAAGTCTGTAAACACTTTGTCTTCTGTATGTCTAAATACTGCTGTCACACCTTTAATTAATGGTCTGAATAACAGCAGGACAGTTGAGTGCAAACAGTAAAAAAGTGGTTAAAATTCCCTTTCATTTTAAAAACTAACACCTCAACAGAGAATTTTCTGTGAGAAAAGTACTACCAGTGCTTTGTTGATGTCCAAAGAACAGGAACAATTTGAACTCTCTCATACTGCACAGGAAAATAGTTTTGGGTTTTCTTCCATGCTTTCTTCTTTCCCACTTCCAACTTTAACAACCAGAAAGTACAGAAAATGCTGCAGCTTCTAAACAAGTTTTAAATAAATCTTTTTCTAAAAGTGAGTCCCTGAATATTGTCTCAAAACTGTTTCCCACGAAAATAAATGTATATGACAACTGGTTTTGCCCAGGAAACAAAATCCTGTTAGAACTTTTGCCTCTGCGGGAGCACAGCTTCTGTGAGGAGAATGCTGGATGGACAAGGGGGACCCCCGACCTGGGAGAAAATCTTGCCTTGTCTTTCTGCCTCTTGCCTATGACCAGGCAAAAGGAAGCAGGGCTTAGTGTCACGACTTTGCAGTTTATTCTGTATGTTCTCTCCCTTGGGGGATTCCTGGTTTGTTCCTATTGTGCTGTAGTTCTCCCTTTCCCTTATAAAAAGCCAAGTATTTGTATGCCCTGTGGGGGAATGTGAGCAGTGCCCTGAGGCTCCTCCATCAGTCCCCTGCCCTGCAGTGTCTGAGAGCAGTAATTCAAGTGTGGTGTCAGTGTCCCCCTGCCCCGCTCAGTAGCAATGTGACCCCTGGCTCACCCTGCACTGGCTGCTGCTGCATTTAGTGGGTTAGTTGGAGGCACTGCCTTTGACTGCCTTTACAAACTGGTGTCCTCAATTAATTTACAGATGCAAAGCAAGTTTTCCTTGCTGAAATGTTCTAAAAGTACCACTTCATCCTGAGTGCCCCTCACTGAGTATGACACAGCCAATAATCAGATGGGGAATCTCATTTTAACTCGCTGTTTTCTATGGTTTTCCATGCATTTTACATCTTGTTTTTCTTTACCATTACTTAAGTTTTGTTGTTTTATTTGGTACTGTAGATCTGTACTTTACATATCCTCACCTTCTCAGGAGATAAAATAATTCTGTTGCTTTTAATTAAACACTAGCACTTCTGCCAGTTTTTCATGATTTAATATATCCAATATCATTAACATGTGATTAACCTAGGTCAAGATATCCTTGAAAGAGAAAATCTGATTCTTAAATGCAAGAATTTTCACTTTCAAATCATATCTGTTTTAACGGACTAATGAGCACAAAAAGGTGTTTACAAACAATAACTGAATACCTTACCCTTCCTGAATACCTTACCCTTCCTGAATACCTTACCCTTCCAGTATTTCCAAAACATTTAAAAGAGGCATATACATCTGTTCACTTTTCTGCTCTAGATCCCCCAGGATTAATGGTAAAAAATGTGGCTGTCAGAATAAGGATCAGTGATGGGTTTAAGATTGAGCCCTGCTAAAATTATACTGTAACTACACCTAATGCAAATTTGTGAGATGAATAGGAATATTGCAGTCTTTTGCAGTGAGTTCTCACATATGCAGTTCATGATTTTATTTGTGAAGCAACTTCCATCTTTTGGATCTTATTCTAAGATTAAATTAGGGCATTTGAATCTGAACATCCTTCTACTTGGAACATGGAAAAAGGATCAAATTCAAATTAAATTCGAGCCCAGGATGAATTAAGAGTAAGATCACAATGTATAAAGATTGCTTATTAAAAAGTGGGCGTTTAAAATGTTACAAGTGGTCTATGCCTTGCAACTAAATTTCTCTGACAAGGGGAATTGTCAAATATCTTCACCTCCAGGGGCGGCACAGGCAGAGCTGCCCTTCGGGAGAGGAGGCACAGTGGGGAGCTGTGCCCCGGGGAACAGGGGGGAGCAGGGGAACAGGGGGACAGGGGGGAGCTGGGTAACACGAGCAGGACCCGGGCCAGAGAAACTGCCCCCACGGAGTGTTAAGGGAAAGCACTGCAGGAACACACTTCCTGCAGGGATCACATTTTACCTATAGAGGATCTTTTAACAGAAAGATCTTATTGCATAATTCTTACATACTTGATGAAACAAAAAAAACATCAGCAGTGACCCAAGCAGGTACCTTCTGTAACATGTTTGTCTTGGATGTCAGATACAGTGTTGCCTGAGTAATTGAATTTTGTTGAAGAAAACTGAACCGTGGATGATTCACTCCATATCCGCTTTCTGTTGTAAGGCCTGTACAGGACAGAGTTTCTGTAGCTTCTCTGTACCACCATGGAGCAAGATTTGTTTCAACTGGCATTGTATTAATGTCTTTTCTAGAAATAATGTTTTGCTGTACTAAAGTATTTAAATATAGTCAGCCATTGCCTTTTCTTCTAATACACATTCAATTAAGGTAGACTTTAGATAGGATTAAAAATCTGATATGCCAGTTTTTAGCAACATTTCATACAAGGCTATTTAACACAGAAGTCTGTCTTTATTACACTCATAGCCTAGTTTGGCTTTGCATGTGCACGTGACATTCCACTAAAGCCAAGTATGTTGCTGTACAGCGTTGTGTGAATTAAATCTGAGATGGAAAGCTGGCAATTTCCATTCTTCTTCACCGGTTACAGAAAGTGTACTTATGTTGCACTCCTTGCTTCTGAAAGCAGAGAGGTAATAATAAGTCAATAATTTGTGCCAGAATCAGTAACTCAATTAAAAGAAATGAGGATGTGACTTAAGCAGAAACAGGAATGTAAGGACAGGAGGGAAACAGACACAATTGCTCCTCACAGGAGAACAGCAGTGTGGTGCCACTGCCTGCTGTGGATGGGGAAGGGGAACACAGAGGAGGAAAGAGGAAGGGACTCACCTTCTGGCTGGGTGTTTGCACTCGCAGAGCCAGGGAGCTCCTACGTGCCCTGAGGAGCTGGGACCTCCAGTGCCCACAGGAGCAAAATGTCCCTGATGACAACGTATTTTTATATTAGATGATTGTACCACTGAAATACATTGTAGCATTTCATTAATCATCGTATCTCCCACTCTACATGGGACAAATTTTGTTTTCTGAAGATGCCAACTGAGCGAAGGATCAACAATTTCCATGTTCATGTCCAGTTTTCCTCTCAGAAACGGTGCTACAAACTGCCACAGTGGCCCTCTTGCTCCCTCTCCTGTCCTGGGGTAGCACTGCTCTCTCTGAAGTTGTGTTTGTGTTGGACTCTGCAGTTCCTGTGGCTTCCTGAACTAGAAAGGTGAAAAAACAGGAGACAAACAGAGACAAACCAAAACACATTCCCAGGGGAATGGCTTAGTGGTGCTTGATTACTGCTTGGACTCCCTGATCTTGGAAGTCTTTTCCAACCCAAATGATTCTGTGACTTTGCACAGCAATCACTGCCGCACTAGTAATGCATCATTTAAAATAACAATAGTACTGTATTTAAAATTAGATCATTTACAGTGGACACAAGGAAAAGTGTTAGTGCCATAAGAGAAGGATGGCCATGTTTCCAAGATACCTGCCTTCAACACATCATTTTTTTAATCAACGATTTTCATTCTTTTCAGTGGCCTGCTTGTTCTAGAAGTTGAGAGTAATAGTAAGAGGAAGAAAAATAGGGACCATTTCAAACACTACCCTTTTGTATTTTTCTTTAAAACAAAGTGAAATAGTATTACAGTGCCCTCAGGTGGTGTAAATTCAATTCGGTCCTATTGTCTTCTCTAGAAAGACAATAAATAACTGTAAATAATACTAACTTCAGCAGACTGGCTGAATATGGAAGAAGATTACACAGGAAGGCAAATCGCAGCATAAGCAGTTTTATTTCCAAGGAAGGTTCTTTTCTTGAGTAGTTTGACAACTGATTTTTAAAAAGCATTCTTTGTTACTTTTTACATATCTGTGTAATAAATATATCTCCCAAAGAAATCCTAAATAATATAATCACTGATTATAGAAACAAAGAAAGGTAGAAGGAAAGAGATCTATAAAATGAGATAAAACCTGAGGGCAGAAGAGGTAATGTATTTTTAAGAGCTTTCCAGAACAAAACACAGGGTAAGTGTTTAAAAAAAAAATTAAAAAAATGCAAAATCAATCAACCAACCAACCAAAAAAAACCCCACAGATAACATAAAATTTCTTAAATAGATTCACATGTATTGTCTTCATGGTGAGGAAAAATGCATGAAGAAGGAAGTATGTGATAAATTTGTCTTATAACTTGAAACTTTCTGAATTCATAGTGTTATTTTAGTCTGAAGAAATCAGTTTCCTGAAGACATAAGACACCTTTAATGTACCCCAGTCCAATAAAATTTCTTTGTTACCAAGAGTAACAATGTAAAATGAATGTTATTTATCAGCTCTACTTCTCCACACTCAGGGTAATTCCAATATTGTGTCTAACACAACTAAATGGTTGATGTATGCCCAGCATTTTATCAGTGTTTCATGTCTTCTACGAATGAATGTGAGGAAGATCAACAGAGCACCAGGATAGTCTTCTAATCAACCACAATTAAAAGGTCTGCCAAAGATTAAGTGAGATTATAATCCATTGTTCTATTGAGACACTCTTAAAGGAATGGCTTGTCAGTTTACAAATACCAACTCCATCATGGAATCTGTGCACTGGAGGTGATGAGAATTATACTACTGACCATGGTTTCAAAGAGAACACCACAGCAGCTTTGTCCTGCTGTCTGTCCAGTTCTATCCTGTTGTCTTTCTAGGAAGGCAGCTCTGTAGATAACACTGATCTTCAGCAAACTGGATGTATGGAAGAAACACACAAGGCTGTGCAAGTCCCATGGTTACAGCAGCCATGGACCTGACTAACCTGCTGCTGTTCCAGCTGCCACTGGAAGGACTCTGCTGTCCTTCAGAGCCACACTCATCCTCTTCCTACCTGCTCCTGAATTGGCTCCTAATATCTGTTAAAACATTGCTCAAACAGCTCAGAAAAACAATTTCCAGACTGTTGCAAAACCCAGACAGCAGAAAAGGAATTTGAATCCCACCAATCTTTCATTTCCTATGCAAATGATACTTTCAATTCCTTTCATGATGATTTGGGAAACTCTACTAGCACTCTGTAGTTATGTGCCATATGAAATGCTGTGTTGACCCTTCGACTTTCTAAGGATTACCTCCAGGATTTCTGAGGGTGTCTGGAAGAATTGCTGTCACATTTTTAGCAGCTGTCTTTATAAACCGTACCCTTCAAGGAAGAACAACGTAAGCTTCTCACCCTACATCATCCCCCATTTCCCTCACCCTGCTCTCAGTAATCCCTAATTACTTTTTTTTTAACCTCACTTGCACATTCAGGAAGAGTTTTACTAACAAAACATTTCTCTGTGGCTCAGAGAGAATCAATAGTGCTTACAAGTACACTCTTTATTTATTGGCAATTTAGCCCTGAATTCCCCCATCCAAGCTATCAATAGGAAGCAATCTCTTTATAGCACTAATGACTTGCGGTAAAGTATATACATCTGTTTAATACAAATAAGGGCAAACGATTTCCCAGTCTTGGGGAGACAAAATAGAGCTCACAGAGGCTTATCTCACTTAGAAAGAATAACTTATAGTCTTCTCTTATTAAGAGGATAAACTACAAGAGTGGAGACAAGTAGGAAAAGAGCAACATTGGAGGAACAAGGGAAGGATGAGAGGGTTGGTGAGTGGACCCTTGGTCTGAGGTGACCTAAGAAGTCAATGCTCTTAATACAAACAACATCTAAGCCATTGGCAGAAGAAAAGCAACGGGTAAATTCCCCCAGACAGGGGGAAATAAAAATTCAAAGTCCCAGGATTTTCAACAATATCAGTAATCTGCTACAAACTGCACCAGCAATTCTGTTCACCACCAACTGGCCCCTAAGTCCACTGGGATAGGAAAAGCCCTTCATTTTGATAAGGACATTAAGCAAAAAAAGCCCCTGCCCACCATGACCTTGTTAAGAGTACCTGTCATGACACACAACAGAGAGAACAAAACTAATGCTGATAACTGTTTATCTTAAATCTCTCAGAAGTTTCAGCTGCAAAAATACTGTTTAATTTCTGGTCCTAAAAATATGTATCAAATTATGTCCATGCTATTTTCCATCAATGATCATATTTACAGTAATGATTGGTGATTTTGACATGACAAAAACTTCCCTTAAACAAAATTCATGTTTTCCAGGTGTTCAAAACCTTGTGACTTAAAATCCAAAGCAGAACAATTCACACAGAGGTGTTGAAAACTTCCTCATGATACCTTCAAAATCACACCCTAGTCTTCAGCAGGAATAAGTTATTTTGAAAGGATTTTTAGATATAGCTCTCCCTTCACCCCAATAATGATGTTAAAGCCTTAAAAAGGCACAAGGTTGCAATATATACTGAGCCTTTTGCTTTTGTTCTTTCTAAAAAGCACAAAAATGCACTCTCATCTATCTGCTTGGTAGGTGAAGTTAATTTCCCAGGAAGGCATGAGTTAGAAACAGAAAAGGTAGAACCAACTGTTAGGCAAAAATGTGTCTAGAGGAGCTTGAAAAAATAAAAATTGGTTTAGCAGCTTTATGTCAAGCTCTTTTGTTAAGCTTTGAAAACTTAGAAAATCAAACAATCCTTTTATGCAGCCCCAAGTACTCATTTGCAACAGGCAAACTATAAGCCTCCAAAAAGCCTCAGCAAAAAGGAAGCTGTATGACAAGAAACTACTGCTTGTGATTTCAGGAATTAATTTCTCATAAAGGAGGGACAGAAAAGTGGTTATTCTCCAGGGCATCATGTTCCATCTCAGCTTTTGGACGCAGACAACCCCCAGCATATCATCATCTTGAATTCTGCTTAGTTCCAGCAACCCATCCATCATCTTCCACAGGCAGCCCTGAGAGAAACCTGTGATTTCTGACAGAGGCAAGTGGATGAACAGGTTGACTGTGCTGGAGCCACAGCAGTGCCAGAGTAACGCGGCTCGGTTTACTTTGCTCAAGGGACAGCCCAGAGCAGACAGCATTGCACTCAGTCCAGTCTGGCTTGCCACATCCCCCAGGTGAGGCTCATCCCATCCCTGCCCTTGCCTCCATGGTGGAAGGCTGGGGAGGCTCCTGCCAGTCCCAGTGAGCTCTGCCTCTGCTCCCACTGCAGCAAACACGCAGCTTTCAGGAAGGGGACAAACCATGTGTGCACTCCCTGGCTTTCCAAAACAGCCACTCAGGTGGCTGGACAGCAAACTAACGAACTAAACTAACTAAACTAACCATGCTGCCTATAGTGAACATGCTGCAGGCAGAACAGCCCACGGGAAAACTTTTTATCCTCTTACAGGTTGATTTTATGGAAGACACCACTACATCCTCAGCCACAACGTTCTTTGTTAGGAGCTCAGCAAACCTCATTTAGCCTTGGAACGAAAGACCTGCTCCATCTGCAGACAGAAACAACCCATCCGAGCAGGAACCTGCCTGGCACCTCAGGCTTTTGCTGTCTCTGCCTGGCAGAGTAACAAGAGGAAATAGAAAAAGGGATTTTGAGAAAGAAAGGGATTTTACAGATTGTTAAACCTGACTCCTTGTTACATAACTTTTTTGTCGTCTGGCTTGAACTTCATCGTAGTCTCCCACCTCAGGCAGACAGAGAATGAGCATGTAAATGGCTGGGCATGCACCGGCACAGGATTTCTGTTCTCTGCCATTTCAAGGCCACGGGGAAAAAGAATCTGCAAATCTCTCTCTTAAAAGTGAGACTCTGAACTTTACCACAGCTGTATGAAATGTTGTTTTGCATTTTGCCCTAAGTACGACAATATAATTATACTGCACTCTAAGGCAATAACAAGGCAATAACTTCATTTTTGCATTTTTACATTGCATCACATTTCTGTTACTCCGTTTTCAAGGTCACCCAGTTTCTTTGTGTGCTACACGAGACTGATGAGAACTCTCAGGTCCACTCCATTAGCATATTCCTACTTTCTGTGCCAAGGATAATAATGAAAAATATTAAATATGGCCTTTCCCAGAACATACATCATCCTGTGAAGATGTTTCAACAGAGATCATCTAGTCTAAAATGACTGTTTTCTAGTGACTGCGTTATTAGTTCAAAATACCCCTAATTTTGAAATATAAGGATCTTCTTTAGGTCTGCTATGAAGAAGCAGCATCCATACTGTAAGGAACACAGGCAGACAGCATCATCACAGGATCAGGACATGGATTTTCCTGCTCTCTTGTCACTCACGCTCTAAGTATCTCCATGCAACAATATAATTTGCCTCCCTCCTCCACCAGCAATGGAATAACTCACGAAGGGAAGCCCGTGTGGAGAGCTGCTCCAGGCTCCCACTCCCCCAGTCACTCTGGTTTTACACTGACTTCACAGCTGCACTTTGCAATAAAGTACAATATAGTGGGGGATGCTGCTGTGTACTGTTCATCTGACTCCCTGCAGGAACAAAGTGAGACAGGAAGCACATGCATTTACACTCAATAAAACTAAACCAAAAAGTATTCTTGTTTGGGGTTTATTTTCTTTTATTCCACGTCCTCTCAGCCGTTTTCAGCTGCACGGGAGCCACAAGAAAAGACACTTTGGCTGTACACAGGACAAAAACAAGTACCAAAAGGTTAATCAGAACTTGTCTGAAGTCATTTGTGCTGTAGCATTTAATACTTGTCTACGTCCTGTAATACTCCTTTCTGAGGATGCTGGAATGCGTCAGTCCCGGCCGAATTTGGTGTTCCTAATTTCAGTTTTGTTTCTATGTCTTTTGTAAGAAATGTTATTCGTGTCAGGGAGAAAGCAAAATGTTTATCTTTAAACGGTGGTAATTCGTCCTCTGCGCCGTCTGGAACCGCGCTCGGCGAGTCCGCCAGTGCCGCGGGTCTGCCCCGCCACGGCCCGGTACGAGCTCGGCCCGGGGAGATGGAACCGGGCACGGCCCGGGGGGATGGNGAACCGGGCAGGGGACGGGGAGATGGAACCGGGCACGGAGTGGGGAGATGGAACCGGGCAGGGCAGGGGGAGATGGAACCGGGCACGGAGGGGGGAGATGGAACCGGGCAGGGGACGGGGAGATGGAACCGGGCACGGAGTGGGGAGATGGAACCGGGCAGGGCACGGGGAGATGGAACCGGGCACGGAGTGGGGAGATGGAACCGGGCAGGGCGAGGGGAGCGCGGCGGGCGCGGCGGACGGACCGCTGGGCGCCCGAGGCCGCCAGGGGGCGCCGCCAGGGAGCGGAGGCCGGGCCGGCCCCGGGGGCGCGGGAGGCGGCGGGCCCGGCGCTCTCCGGTGATCGGCGCTCTCCGGGGCCCGGCGTGTTCGCCTCCGCCGAAATGAACCTCCTGAAAGCAGCGACATGAAACAGCGCCGGCGGGGAAAGCGCCCGCACTGCCCTCGCAAACGCCTCGGACTGGTTCATGTCCGCTGGAGAAAGTCCCCTGCAAAGCGGGCTCGGCCACAGGCAGCGGCCCGGCGGCCGCAGTGTCCGCCAGCACCGGGGACAGCGAGCGCTGCCGCACCCGCCGAGCCGCTGCCTCCTCGGGACGGGAGCCCCGGCTTATTTTACCGAGAGCTCCTCTCCGCTGCGAGAGCCGCGGCTGCCGGGCAGTCAGACGGCCGGGCCCGGGCCGGCGCCGGGGGCCGCGTAGCGGACGGTGCAGTCGCCTCGGGGGCTGCCCGGCCGCTGCGACGTCCCCGACGGGCACGGGCCCTGCAGCCGGAACGGGGATTGCATAAGGGTTGGGGAGTGCTTGGACCCGGAGCAGCCGGGCAGCGCCTGGGGCCCGGCGGCACCGGGAAGAGGGAGCGGCAGGGCGGGAGATTCCCGGGCTCGGTCCCGGGGTCGGCGAGCCGGAGACACCGGGCAATACCTGCCCGCGGCTTCCTCCTTCGGTGCCGCACCGCATCGAAAAACAGACATAAAAGCAGATTTATCATGCAGCGGGGTCTGCAGAGATAAACCCCACATATTTCCACCATATTTCCCTACGTGAAAGGTGGTACGAGATTTCGGGAAAGTCAATGAACAGGACAAACTCACCATTAATGTGCAAGAAGCGTCGCTGATGACAAATACAAATTGCCAACCGCACTCCGAGCACGGCTTTAGACGGGGCGGGAGGCTTTGTCTTTGCCCCCGGGACCAGCACTGAGGGCGGGCCAGGGTCCCGGGGCTGCGGCCCCCGCAGGGCCAGCGGCCGCCGAGATGCAGAGGCCGCCGGGGGTGATGCGCGTCGGGTGTCTGCGGCCGAAGCTGAGAAACTTCCCGCGGGAGCGGGACAGAGGCGGGACACACACATGGACACGCTCGGCTATCCGGGAGAGCAGGAGGCAGAGCGGGCACTGCGCTCCGCCACCGCCGGCACCGCAGCCCGGCGGCGAGCGAGCCCGTGGGGGCGGCCGGGGGTCGGTCTCGCCCCGCCGCAGCGCGGACGGCGGAGGCCGCGCTCTTACCTCCTTCCGTGGGTCCCGCGCAAGGCAGCGGCGTCCCGGCTTGGCCGCTCCTCCGTGAGCGGCTGCCCGTGGCTGGATGAGCCCTCGGCCCCCGCCGGGCGGGGCGGAGGGGAAGGCGTCCCTCCCGTGAGCCGAGCCGAGCCGAGCCGGTCAGCGCTGCGGGGCCCGCGTTCAGGGCGCAACACTGCGGGCTCGGCGGACGGAGGTGCCACCAGCCCGCAGCGGCGCAGCGGGGCGGGCACGGCGGCGGGACGCGGGAGAACCTGGCGGTCTGCGCCGGGAGAGGCACGGGCAGGCGAAGACCGAGCCGAGCCGCGGGCGAGCGGCGCGCCGGCCCCCGAACCCNCGGCATCGCCAGCCGCTTCCCAGCGCACCCAGGCAGTGCGGAAACGAGCCTGGACAGAGCTAAGGGGGCTCTGCCGAGACCCCCATGCACTGTGACTGCTCCCTGCGGTGCTGCTGTTTGCAACAGACGAAGGGAGTGAAAAGCAATGAAGTCGTTTATCAAACCTTCTTTAGCGCAGCGTTGTTTTTAATCTCACGTTTTTACGTTAAACTGTTTACAAAGATGCGCAAAACAAGACGCACGGACTGCGGCTGAAAACAAAGACCACTGACCGAGCCTTAATAATTACTTCCGAAACGTACACTGACAAGGTTACAGGTTAAACGAAACCCTGTTCATCTGCAAACGATTCTGACGACAGACATAACCATATCCAAAGGACTACGTGTTTTAGTAATCGTTCTGATAAGATCAAGCCCAGTCGTGTTTACTTTGTGAACAGTTGGAAAAGTTTTAGTTCCTCGCTTGTTGTGGTTGGTGTTCTCCTTGATTAACAACGCATCAACCTCGTAGAAAGCAATTGTAAGGCGGGGAACGAGCTATAAACCCCGTTTCGGAATTATTTTCTATAAAACCCTCTAATCCGAATTCTTCTTTTCTGGACAATTTATCATGCTTTCGATTAGGATTGTTTGTGGCCATTTTATTCGTGCGAGCGAGCTTCGTTCCACGACGATGTAGTAGCAGTCCTCCTTCCTCTGAAAACTTCCGTCGCGTCTCGGAAGGAGGGAGGGAAGCCGTCTCCTAGGCTAGTGGGTTTCAGAACAGTCAACAAAGTTGAACAAAACAATTATTCCCAGGGCATAAGACCTTTTCCACAACAGCTTTAAGCGTTGGACTAACGCGTGGGAACGGCAGCCCCGCAGCTGAAGACGGAGCCGATTACCCGACACAAGAGCGACCGAGACGGGCATTCGAGCAGCGCCTCCCGCGCAGTGCCGCGGGGCAGCGCTGCCGCCGGACCCCCGCCCCGAGATGCGCTCGGCGGGCCGCGCGGCCGCCGCCCGGAGCCCCTCCGTGTCCAGGGCCGGTGCCGCCGCCCGGCGGGGCCGGGGGATGTCCCCGGGTCCACTCGTGGGTCCCGTC